>JAMZEH010000007.1:1035000-1510000 GCA_024699665.1 Ostrea denselamellosa | reverse complement strand
TTTATTACGTCAGTATCATTCTATGCTTTATAACATCAGTGTCATTTTACACTTTCCTACATCAGTATCATTCTATGCTTTATTACGTCAGTATCATTCTATGCTTTATTACGTCAGTATCATTCTATGCTTTATAACATCAGTGTCATTTTACACTTTCCTACATCAGTATCATTCTATGCTTTATTACGTCAGTATAATTTTACTTTATTAACCAGTGCTATTCTATTTCAAAGGTTTCTTTGAAAGGATAAATGGAACGTGCATAAATTTTTATAAAGTCGAGGAGAATGCTGTGCAATTCACGTTTGTTGAATGGATATTATGTCCATTGAACAGGCAGAAAAATATGTTCATACAAGCTGTAAATACGCCCCGTGATAAGAGAAAAATACGTTCATACCCGTTGTAAATTACGCTGCCTGAGCACACAAAAATATTTTGGTACACGCTGTAAATTATGCTGTGTGAACAGCCAGAAATATGTTAATACACGTTAGAAATTTAATTAAACTAAGTAATTATAAATCACTTGTCGATACAACTAATATCTGTTTTAATAAAATGTCACGCCCTCTGTCATGAACATATTGTGACCTTGAACTAACCTTGACATTAAAAAAGAGACATCTTGTGTTCATGTGTCAAAATGCAGTACATACTGTAAATATTTTTTTGGGGCATCACATCCCCACGCTTTCTATAATCCCTCATTTGCAGACAGTTAGACACCCTCTTTTGTGGCGAGTTGCTCTCGGGAACGTTCAGTTACATGTACACGCTCTGACACTCCATATGAGCATGACACAGTACCCTGGGGAAATTCGACCTAGATAAGACGTGTACCAGATTCTACTCAGACAATTCGTTCACATTCGCGTTTCTCCAAGCAGATGATATTCAGGTCGTCTGCTTCTACATGGCTAAAAAGAAATGGAAGATACTATAAGGTCGACCCTATTTCTATTTTTGGGTACGATTGGGACAAATTCGGATAGGTGATATAAATTACGATCTGCAGCGACAAAGTTTATCGCAAGTATGAATATTTTTAACCTAGTGACAAATATTTCACATTTTGTGCTTGTAGTAATAAACAAAGGTGGTATTAGACCGAACTTTCGAATTTCAAGAAAACTGCAGTTGGAATGAAAAACTGTACGTGTGATAACTTTTAAAATAATCAGGATGAGTTGTCATAATCTGTGAGGTTTCATTGATAACAGCACTGATTATTTAATTTGCCATGAAAACCTACATTACAGAATATAAATGAAAGGAATAAGTAACCCCCGACCCCCCCCCCCCCCCATGATCCTGTCGTTTACATTATCAGTACACACATATATTCCTTCATTAGACTTAGCTTTCAAAAAAGAACTTGTGTAACGATACATTATTTTAAAAAAAGACTGGCTTTAGTCTGCTGTACATTTACTGATATTCTGTGTGTTGTGTATTCGAATAGGTTTTCGAGTAGGTCACGTGATTTTTGGTACATTCCGAAATTGCGTAGTGATTGTGATAATCTTATTTCAGCATTAGAGTGACACAGAATGATGCGAAACAATTTGATAATCATGTCATCCATCTCGAACATGTGCATATCAAATTTCCTGGGGCGATGGAGCGTAAAAAGCGGAAGAGCGATGTTGTCAAGGCGAAGGCGAGGGCGAAGGAGCGAAGTTGCAATAGCGAGAGAGTATATTACATTCACCTCGTAGCCATTTTGCTCCTTCGCCTTAGGATTTTTAAAGTTTCCCTTCACCATTCTCGACTCTTCTATATCTAAATAAGCCACAGAGTCTTCCACATCCGCTTCATACGCAGATATTTATTGAAAATAGATGCCGGCGGCTAACTAACAACTCTCACTTTATGACAAACGGGATGACTTCAGTTTCTCCATCGTCAACCTCCCATATCTATGTAGCAATATTCCATTATAACCTGCCTATGGTGTTTATGTCTCTCAACTGATTCAACACGCAAGAGCTTGTTCTTCGTATGATCAAATAGGCTACTGACAAACAAGTTGATGTTACAAAGGTATTTACATTCTCGTTTAAGTCAGCATTTGGAAATTCTGTGGTCGTTATAGCGGTCTAGTTTACCGGTACAGTCTGTGATTGGCCATGGATCAAATGCTGTCTGACGTGGTAGGCCGTTCTTGACTCGCTGATTTGACTACGGATTACCCCGTTTACCTCATCAAGATATAGGACTCAGGGCAGTGTGACCGGTCGACAGGGGATGCTTACTCCTCCTGGGCAACTGACCCCCAGCTCTGATGCCTCCAGATGTCCGTGTTTGTCTTACTCTTAACTTTGTATTCCTTTTGTTATGAGATTGATCATTGTTCATTATTTTCACATTTACACCTTTTCTTATTAGTGGCCTAAACAAGAAGCAATTGGTCTGATCCGAACACCACAGAACATTCACGTAACGATGCAATATGCATGTATGGACGTAGCGTACGTTGTGAAACACAATATTTGATTTCCTTGTTCTGGAGTGTTTCAGTGTCCTATCTTGTGTGGTATGTCAATGAATTGTGCTTAACATGCATCTTTTTGCTTAAGATCTCTAGAAAAAAAAGATTTAAGAACTTTAGATAACGTTTTTAAAAGTGCATGTTTCTGTGTGAAGAAACTTTAATGTATTTGAGATCATTAGGGAGGGGGGGGGGGGGTGAATACAGTCCCCGTTCTCAAAGGGGAGGGGAATGGGGCTCTGGATTTATGTGTCAAATTTGGTGTATTTTCTTTACATCATGTAGACGTGTAGACATAGACAATATGGAAATCTCATTGTACTTATCCCACATGAGAGAGAGAGAGAGAGAGAGAGAGGTAGAGAGGTGGGTGTTTTTTAGGATCGAGTTTTACTTATTAAACTGTGAAACCCATGTAAATTTAATCAAAGTTGAAAATACAGGGTATAGGGGGGGGGGGGGGGGGGGGGGGTGGTGTCATCTTTTAGTTATCTCAGTCAAATGAAATTCAAATTTAGAGATAAGAACAAAGTGCGCAGAATGGTGGCATTCATCATCATTATCATCAGAGTGTCTTTAGTACATTGGCCACGAGATAAAGCGAGCTGGTATCGGTGCCCGCGAATCTGACCGTTGTTGCTCTGACATTTAGAAACGGGTGCAAGTACTCTATAACATTCCGGCGTCACCGAGTACTTTGTTCTTAGGGGCGGTATAAAAGTAGATGTCAGCCTGCCGGCACCGTCACTCGTAACTTATATCGGATTCTGGTAAAATCTTCTTTACAAAACTTCCCGCAGATTGTTTGATACAATGGCGGTGTCTTTGTTGTTGGTGTGTGTGTTTGTGGGTTTGGTGTCCGGTCAAACGACAGATGATTTGACAATGATGGCCACTGACGCTGGAATGGACGGAAATACGGCGTCCCTCTGCTACGGACGATATGGGCGGTCAGACGGACGGCGTGGACATTCCCGACACCACGACCACAGAATCGACCGCTGAAGGTCAGGAATGCTCTACATATAATACTCTACTAAATTCTTAATCAATTCTTACTGTCGGCATAAAGACGACAAAGAACTTCTTGTATAAAGTCTGTCAGACAAAAACGACCAAGCCAGCTGGCTTTTTTTGAAGTCTTTGGTTTTTATTTTCAAAAGGCTCACAGATTTATAAAATCAAATGATTTCAGAAGTATACTGACACCCATTAGCATTCGCTGCAGTTATTAATAATTTTTTTTAAAAAAATGCATACTGTCAAGTTTTGTTCCTGTATGGTAATATTCGAAGACAGACCTCTAAATTGAAACCCACTAAATATTTACTAAATGTTGTCAAAACTGAACTTTTATTGCAAATAATTCAAGTCAATTTTAAGATTCGAGTTTATCGGGAAACAAAACTATTATATGTGATATCGATGCAGAGATTGCCTCTCTGTCTGTAAGAAAACTTTAGTACTGGTCAGTAAAACCTTAGTACTGGTCAGTAAAACCTCAGTACTGGTCAGTAAAACCTTAGTACTGGTCAGTAAAACCTCAGTACTGGTCAGTTCTGGAGGTAATCCATTGCAATTATGTGTATGCTTGTCCACTGTGTCTAGTCTCTACGGAAAATATTTTTTTACCCTGAATTGTTTCTTCGTAAACTATTTAGTATTTATTATAATCAAAATCATTATTGATTGATTGATTAAATATTGTTTAACGTACCGTTCGAGAATACCCCTCAGTTTATGCGGTCTCATCCGAAGGACCGCCCCATTTAGTCGCCTCTTACGACAACCTAGGGATGCTGAAGATCTATTCTAACCCGGATCCCCACGGGGTAATCAAAATCAATTGCAGGTAAAATATGAATGGACCCGCACGATCGGAATATCTCTCGGCCTTTTCCGTCAAACCAAGAATATGACTCGGCCTTTTCCGTCAAACCAAGAATATGACTCGGCCTTTTCCGTCAAACCAAGAAAGAGAAATAGACGGAAAAGGTCAAGAGGTATTCCGACTGTAAACTGGTCCATAGTCATAGTCATAGTTCTATAAATATGAATTGCATGTAAGGGCAAGATTGATTGATTATGATTATGTATTGTTTAACGTCCCGGTCGAAAAATTTTCACTCATATGGAGATGTCGCCATTGCCGGTGAAGGGCTGCAAAATTTGAGCCTTAAAGCATGGAGGGATCTTTATCGTGCCACAACTGCTGTGACCACGGGACCTCGGTTTTTGCGGTCTCATCCGAAGGACCGCCCCATTTATTTGCCTCTTACGACAGGCAAGGGGTACTGAGGATCTACTCTAACCCGGATCCCCATGGGATAAGAACAAGGGAACAAGATAACGTGCGAGCCAGGTGCATCTTATATATTTATCGCATTGTGTATTTACATTTTCAGTGTGTTAGCCGTCAGTATCTTTATCCATTGAAATAATGTCCATTTTCCCATGAATATGAGCAATGTGTGTATGAATTTTGATAAATGTAGTGCACTTCTATTTTATCGGTTAGGAATTCCGACAGAACTAAGGCATGAAAAAAATGAAATTCATTTTTGATATACCTGAAAATGGAACTGCCGCAGGCTCTCAACTTTTTAAATATACATATACAATTTTTAAAAAAATGCCTTCCTGTTACAGGGATGTGGTTAACTTTTGTAACCTTAGGGGCCATCTGGGCCCCTGACTTTTATAAGTTTACGGGCCCACAATTGAAATTATGGGCCCACAAAAAAAAAATATAGTCACTTCAAAGCTTTTTTATTGAAGTTATTCATCCTCAAATTCCATCGCCATCTCTCTTATTCGTTCATACACACTCTCTTCACTCTCACTAACATCCTGACTTTTGAGGCTTGGAAACTCCTTCGATATAACGCCACATTTTATTTACACGTGGATACAATCGTGATCACATAAATGTTTGACGTAACGTGTGCAAAACAAGTACTCAACACATGTTTTGCACACGGCACAAACAATCATGGCTAGTACAGCGCTTTATATTAAAAAAGAAAGTGACATTCGGCACACCTCTGTTGATTACATTTAATTTAACGAGAAATCGACCGAGGTTATCCAAGAGGGAAATCGTAAACAATGAGAAGTTTCAGAAAAAAATTCAGTCGCCATGTGGGCGAGTCGAATATTTAAATGTAATCGCCCACAGCAAATATTACTCGCATTGGCGAGTGGGCGAGTGGTTATCCACAACCCTGTGTTAACAAACTATTCAGTGAATTATTTGTTTACAGGAAGACAATTCTCGAGCGGGACGTTAAACAATATATAATCAATCAATGAAGAAGACAATTTAAAAAAAAAACAAACCATGGAGAACCTGTGATGAAACGTGACGCTTTACGCCGACAACTTTTCTGATTCTTTCTTATTGTGAGGAGCTAAAGCGCTTCATGACGTATGCTAGTGTAAAGCGTCGCAGTTCATACACTTATGCGTTTTTCAAAAATGAAATTTATTTCTTAAATATAAAACTTTCGATAAGTTTAAATTTATCTTCGTCCGTCTACTCCCCCCCCCCCCCCCCCCCCCCCCGAATCATGTGATCATTGTCACAACGACCATTAATTTTATAACCTGCCGTCATTAATAATTAAGTTTACACATAGCGTTATTAGCGCCGATTATCAGCTGTCTTAAGTATTTTAAAAGTTTGTGCCTCACTCCATTAGGTTCATGTCTATCATGAACTTCACCGTGTTTTATCATGCCATCTTCGCCCAGCGTTATACACAGATAACCCACATATCATAGATAGAAAGTGTTTGATGTAACAATTAGCGAGGTTATTAAACCTGGGAGGGACGGTGTGATTTTCTGTCGTCAGGCGATAAATTCCTCCGACTCCAGGCATCAACTTTCTCCCCCCCGTCAGCGGGGAGGATTAGTCGGCGGCATCACACGTGATTCATCTGAGTTAAGGGTTTAAAACTTTTCTAGTTTTGTGCACGTTTATCAGATATACATGGAAGAGACTAGTAGTGGCACACGGTTTTTGTTGGGGTTTTTTTTTGGGTTTTTTTTTATAGATTTATTTATTTAAAAAAAAACCCCAATCATTTTTATGCTAAACATTAAACATTAAAAATATAACTCATTTATATCTAAAATATTAAAGATATTATCATTAGAAATGAAATACATGTAATTAAAAGTTGATAACCGATTTGTATATTCTTACTGCAAGGATAAGAAGATAAGGGCAGTGGTTTAGCTTTAACTCTGTGTTAGGTAAACAGACTCGAGCTTGCTGTAACTCTGTGTTATGTAAACAGACTCGAGCTTGCTGTAACTCTGTGTTATGTAAACAGACTCGAGCTTCCTGTAACTCTGTGTTATGTAAACAGACTCGAGCTTCCTGTAACTCTGTGTTATGTAAACAGACTCGAGCTTCCTGTAACTCTGTGTTATGTAAACAGACTCGAGCTTCCTGTAACTCTGTGTTATGTAAACAGACTCGAGCTTCCTGTAACTCTGTGTTATGTAAACAGACTCGAGCTTCCTGTAACTCTGTGTTATGTAAACAGACTCGAGCTTCCTGTAACTCTGTGTTATGTAAACAGACTCGAGCTTCCTGTGACTCTGTGTTATGTAAACAGACTCGAGCTTGCTTTAACTCTGTGTTATGTAAACAGACTCGAGCTTACTTTAACTCTGTGTTATGTAAACAGACTCGAGCTTCCTGTAACTCTGTGTTAGGTAAACAGACTCGAGCTTGCTTTAACTCTGTGTTAGGTAAACAGACTCGAGCTTGCTTTAACTCTGTGTTAGGTAAACAGACTCGAGCTTCCTGTAACTCTGTGTTATGTAAACAGACTCGAGCTTACTTTAACTCTGTGTTATGTAAACAGACTCGAGCTTCCTGTAACTCTGTGTTAGGTAAACAGACTCGAGCTTCCTGTAACTCTGTGTTATGTAAACAGACTCGAGCTTCCTGTAACTCTGTGTTATTTAAACAGACTCGAGCTTGCTTTAACTCTGTGTTAGGTAAACAGACTCGAGCTTCCTGTAACTCTGTGTTATGTAAACAGACTCGAGCTTCCTGTAACTCTGTGTTATGTAAACAGACTCGAGCTTGCTTTAACTCTGTGTTAGGTAAACAGACTCGAGCTTACTTTAACTCTGTGTTATGTAAACAGACTCGAGCTTCCTGTAACTCTGTGTTATGTAAACAGACTCGAGCTTGCTTTAACTCTGTGTTATGTAAACAGACTCGAGCTTACTTTAACTCCGTGTTATGTAAACAAGACTCAAGCTTGCTTTAACTCTGTGTTATGTAAACAGACTCGAGCTTGCTTTAGGATTAAAACAAAGTAATGAAATTTTTGAAGTAAATTTGTACATCCCAATTTTTCACAGAATTAACTTTTAGATTTGACATTTTACGTAAAGCATACTCGAAATTATATATATATATATATATATATATATATATATATATATATATATATATTACATCAATAACCATATATTTTCAAAATTTTGTAAACAATAGCATACCAAAATCTTTGTTTACACAACAAATAATATTCTCTTTATAATGAGCTTCTGCCATAATCTATAGCCAGAAGGTTTTGATGAAACCTTTTAAACACATTTGATAGTGGATTGTGATTATCAAACGTGAAAAACAAAATTATTTTGGGGTGATATCGTGAATCAGTAGCTTTAATTTTGTAGCAAAACAAATATTAACTGAATGTATGTGGAATTTGAGAGAGAGAGAGAGAGAGAGAGAGAGAGAGAGAGAGAGAGAGAGAGAGAGAGAGAGAGAGAGAGAGAGAGAGAGAGAGAGAGGACTTTTAAGAAAACAGCTCTTCTCTTTTTGGGTCAAGTTCAGATTTACTACCTGGTGATTATTGTAGTTTAAAATAACTCAGACTTGGTAAAGGAACTTTTTTTTAAAATTTGAATACATGTCAAAGAAAAAAAAAAATAAAATAAATAAAATAAAAAAAAACACCTTTTCCCACAAAACAATAATTGGTAATATGTTTCCTTTAGTTGATAAACAGAATGCTGAAAGCTCAAAAAATAAAACTAGTACTTTACTTAACTAATAAATTATATATAATTAATTTATTATAGATATATATACTGTAACAAGCTGGCCTCTAATAATTCTCATCACTTAGAGTCGCAAGTTCTTTACAGATCAGATGTTTAATTTCTTCACATCAAACAATGCATCATATATGAATGCACAAGACTGTGTTGGTCCATCATTACACAATGTCATCTTTTAATCACAACCAGTATATAATCCTTATCTTACACAGAGTCTTATGAGAGGTGGGAGGTAGCTCCTGAGGGGAATAACTCTAGCAAAGAGAAACTACATCTAGGATACTTGCTGTCAGGAATTAATTATCATATAGTTATAACATTATTGTTCAATAATATCAAGTTGTCAGGAATTGCAGTTGTCAGGATTGTGTAGCTGTCAGGATTCTATAAGTGTCAAGTTATTATACTTTGTATAAATATTGATTATAGGGGGAAAAAAGAGCATTAAATAGTTCCCTTATAATGATTATGATCACTTGTCAACAAATTCATTTTGTACCCAAGTTTTCCTCTTTTGTTTCCTGACACTGATGTGCTTGTGAAGGCTATCTGATCTAATCTGACTTTCTCTCTCTCTTATATAGTCTCAGCAGCTAGGAATTAGCCAATCAAATTACTCCATTTTTCTGACAATTCCTGACAGGAAAAACTTATCTCCACTTTTGCAATAAGAGTGTCAACTAGCCACAAGAATGGTATACAAAGTAATATTAAATGACTCAATAGATATAATTGAATAACTTGTCTGGTTAATTGATTCAAATTGATGCTGAATTCACTGCACTGTATTTTGTGACCTTACTACCAATAAGGAAGAAAATATATCCTTGAAAGACTGAATCACAATGAATCACAACTAAATCTTATCATTTACGTGTATCCTTAATTGAACAATAACACTTACTAGGTATACGGTAAGTTTGCATAATTTTGAATTAATGCGCCAAACTTCACTGTGGATGATGTCATACAATAGCAGCCTCCATGCACTTAACTCTGTGTGTACCTCAAATAAACATGTATAGGATATATAAACTAAATGGAGGACAGCTCAAGCAGTTTGTGGAACATGTCTCGTTGGTGAGCATTCTAATGAAGTCATTGATTGTTAACTGTAGGATGCATTACATTCATAGAAAACATGTGGAAAACATAATACAGCTGGATCGTATATAAACAATAAAACAATCCCTGAACCAACACGGTCAGAGAACAATAACACACCATGACCAGTCAACAATGGCATCATAACTTTCTACGACAGACAGTCAGTGTACATTTGTTTTTCTTCAGATTGGGTTGTAATTCAAGCATAATGCATAAAATATTTATCTAAAGGCCACCCCCTTTCCCAAACACACAAGAAAAGTTGAAGAAAGACCCATGTATTACAATATATATATATATATATATATATATATATATAAATCCATCATGTATCGGTAGTTTGTATGCTATTTACTATTTATTTTATTAACTTGGTTCAAGGAATCCTTAGATAATTATAAAGAAAAGCATAATTCATTCAAACATAGATCATGTGACAATGCTTGTACCAATATCAAAGGGAGATAATTGGTAAAATAAAAAGTGAAAGTAAGTTGGGCTTCATTTCTGGATAATGAATGCAAAATTCAAGTAAGCTGTAAGTATCCTCTGCTCAAATTAGGAGAGCTCATCTCTTAACGGAGTTTTGGGCTGGGGAGGGGGGGGGGGGGGGGGGGTATAGAGTGAGAGTCCAACGATAGAAAAATTTTTGAAAATGTTAACCAAAGCGATTGAACTTTACAAACATTGAAATACATGTATACTTGATCATTTGATTAAACTAGACACGTCTGTACTGTCTCTGTAGCTGTGTTATACGGAGATAGACACAGAGCTAGATACGTCTGAGTATTTCTGTATTGTCTCTGTAGCTGTGTTATACAGGGATAGACACAGAACTAGACACGTCTGTACTGTCTCTGTAGCTGTGTTATACGGGGAAAGACACAGAGCTAGAAATATCTGTACTGTCTCTGTAGCTGTGTTATACAGAGATAGACGCAGAGCTAGACACATCTAAGTATTTCTGTGTTGTCTCTGTAGTTGTGTTATATGGAGATAGACACAGAGCTAGACACGTCTGAGTATTTCTGTATTGTCTCTGTAGCTGTGTTATACGGAGATAGACACAGAGCTAGACACATCTAAGTATTTCTGTATTGTCTCTGTAGCTGTGTTATACGGGGATAGACACAGAGCTAGAAATGTCCGTACTGTCTCTGTAGCTATGTTATACAAGGATAGACACAGACTTAAAAACGTGTGTATATTTCTGCACAACTCATAACTTTGGAGAAATTTATCATGGAAGCTGGTTTTCAATAATTTCGTTTCTTTGTTCCGCCTATGAGTCCTCTCAGTACTTTGATTTTTCGTTGTTCTTTACAGCTTGTGTTGATGCTCTGGGTAGAGAATGTTTCCGATACACAGATGTGCAATGTGTGGGCGTGTACGAGACTTGGGCTAGACAGAACTGTTCCCTGAGGTGTGGATACTGTGATAGTAAGTCGTTATATTGAATTATTAACAGAAATATTTCATAGTCAAATTGTTATTTTAAAATTACTGACTGAATTACATGTATATTATGGTTAAATTGTTGTGATAAATAATTAACTGAAGTATATCATAGTCAAATTGTTATATTAAATTAATAACTGAAATATGATATAATCAAATTGCTATATCAGTTTGTTGGTTGTGTATTATTTTAATGTCCCACTCAAGAATTTTTCACTCATATGGAGACTTCACCATTTCCAGTGAAGAGCCACAAAATGTAGGCCTATGCTCGGCTCTTACAGTCTTTGAGTAGGGTGAGATCTTTTACGTGCCACACCTGCTGTGACAAAGAACCTCTGTTTTTACGGTCTCATCCGAAGGACCGCCCCAAAGATAATATGTAATAATGATGTTACCAGAAATAATATGATAGTAAATTACTCTGTTGAACTGTCTCTGGATATTTATTATGCTATGATAGATTTGATAAAAGACATGGGTTTCGTACACATAATCACACTCTCACATGTTAAGACATCTTTAGAGCTTTAGATTTGAAACATTTAGATTGATTTTGATATCTGGCTCTGTGTCTTACAGAGAAGCTGCCATGTGTGGACCAGATAGACTATTGTAACCAACTTGGAGATGGTGTTTGTAAGAATGAACTATATGGACAATACATGAGAGAGAACTGTCGAAAATATTGCAACATCTGTAGAGGTACTACGTCTTAAGTTTGATATTTTACTGTTATATCTATAAAGGTACCACACCGTAAATTTGATATCTATAGAGGTAACACATCTAAGTTTGATATCTATAGAGGTAACACATCTAAGTTTGATATCTATAGAAATAACACAGCTTAAGTTTGATATCTATAGAAGAAACACATCTTAAGTTTGATATCTATAGAAGAAACACATCTTAAGTTTGATATCTATAGAAGAAACACATCTTAAGTTTGATATCTATAGAAGTAACACATCTTAAGTTTGATATCTATAGAGGTAACACATCTAAGTTTGATATCTACAGAGGTAACATATCTTAAGTTTGATATCTATAGAAGAAACACATCTTAAGTTTGATATCTATAGAGGTAACACATCTAAGTTTGATATCTATAGAGGTAACATATCTTACTTTGATATCTGTAGAGGTAACACATCTTAAGTTTGATATTCTGCTTGAACTTATGTGGAAGGTAACTTGTGTCGGACTTATATAGATTTAAATAGATTGACATAAGTTTGCAGGGACTTTAGAGGCAGTCTCATCTTTTTTATATAACAAAAAGCCTTGTCAATGGCTCTTGAATGCTTCACATTATAGATATGTAAAAATCTTTTATAGAAAAAGCAATATTTCATTGTTTGTCAGTCATTATATATGTTTGAATACTGACGGTAATTACGATGCATTTCAGCCCCAACTGAGTACTTGGTGTCCAGCACAACTACAACAACCACCCCAGGTCAGTCATTGTAACCATGGTAATAACAGTGTAACCATGGTAATAATGGTGTAACCATTGGTATTATTGTTGTCACCATGGTAATTAAATAAAAATGAATAAATTAAATGATAATTAAATGAATAAAATAAATTAAATAGGAAGTTTTTTTTTACAATGAGAACACTACAAATGAGTACATCATGTCATATGTTATTTGCCACTGCTTTATGAAAATATTGGCGGCATCTTACTCACCACTCACCATTAGTTGAAACTTTATCTTTCCCTCAGAGACTTTGAAATCCTGAGTCACATGACTTCTGTGTAGGAATAAGTTATCCTTGATTAATTGTACATAAAGGCGTATATTACTTTTCTATTAGAAATAAACATATTGACACCCTGTGATTTCTTCATTAAGTTATCCTCAAAATAAAGATGATGCAATAAAGGTACGTTAACACATACACACACACACACACACACACACACACACATATATATATATATATTGGAATCAGACCCTACAAAGCCGGGGTACCTATTTCACGTAAAGTGATTTGGCATGTCACTGATTTAATTGTTTTACATCCCGTTGGGAAATTTTCACTCATATTGAGATGTCACCAGCTGTAAGTGAAGTGAAGTATATGTTGTCACGTGGTATATGTTGTCACATGGTATATGTTGTCACATGGTATATGTTGTCACGTGGTATATGTTGTTATGTGGTATATGTTGTTATGTGGTATATGTTGTCACATGGTATATGTTGTCACATGGTATATGTTGTCATGTGGTATATGTTGTTATGTGGTATATGTTGTTATGTGGTATATGTTGTCACATGGTATATGTTGTCACATGGTATATGTTGTCACGTGGTATATGTTGTTATGTGGTATATGTTGTCACATGGTATATGTTGTCAGGTGGTATATGTTGTCATGTGGTATATGTTGTCATGTGGTATATTGCAGAAAAAAAATCTTTGAATGTAACATGTTTGAATGTGTGTTGTGTATTGATAATACACGGAGAATAACTCTAGCAATACTTTTCTGTTTTCAGTCCCAACAACTCCTACCACTCCATACAACCCAGGTCAGTACTGAATTATGGGTAAATGATCACTCACTAGCATTATGAATAACCTCTGCAAAGTTTATAAAGGTATATAAAACATAAACGGTACCAATTTTGATGCACCAGATGATGCACATTTCGACAAATTATGTCTCTTCAGTGATGCTCAAGTAAACGATGTTGGAAATCCGAAATAGGAACAAATTTGGAAATGCGGAAAGAACTAAAAATATCAAATACTGTACGAAATCCACCTAATGATCCGAACTATGCATGAGGGAGATAATCCGTAATTTTGAAGTGACTTTCTTAATTTTAGCACAGCAAATTTTTATCCGTATTTTCATTCTAGTACAGAAGTACTTAACTTCTGGGCTGGTGAAACCCTCGAGGACTAACAGTCCACCAGCAGAGGCAACTAGTGGTTATAATATTAAAAATAAATGGTATTTGTATATGTAGGAATTATTTTGTTGGACTGCAGGTTTATTTTTATCCCACCATTTCACATTGTGTCTGAACTGTAATGAAGAAAGATCATATGTTCATAATTAGGAAAGAGTAAAAATGATGAACAGTAATCAAATTCATAAATCCTATGAGGAATATAAAATTACTTGACCTGGGATATACCAGAGGTGGGATTAGGTGTCTAGGAGGAGTAAGCATCCCCTGTTGACCGGTCACACTCACAGTGAGCCCTATATCTTTGATCAGATAAACAAAGCAATCTGTAGTCAGAATTAGTGTGGCAAGAACGGCCTAACAGTTGGTATGAAACATGTCAGACAGCTCTGACCCAATGACGTATCAGCTTAAGGCAGCCCGTGCCGACATTGGGTCATGGCAATAACCCCAAGGTGAAAGTTATTGCTAATGAGCACCGTTATGGGTGTTAGTCACAACTTCTAGTTGATAACAGTTGCAATCTGTATTTAATGATCACAACTTTTACAGTGTCTATACTGTCACCATTTATATCACTGGAATGTTATATTGCTTTATTCACAGACTTATTTGTACAATCTGAGCAGTTCATGCAGTGTATAAACTGTGAGTGAATAGGCCGCAGAATCAAACTCTGTACAAAAACTATAAGTAGTGCGTGGATAGGTTGTGGCTATGCATATTAAACCTTATGCTTAAATACTTGAGATTTTTAGATTTTAGATATTCTTAGGTATTAAGAAGTATTTTTCAGAATTCATTTATGATTGACATCTAATTTTGTATTCTATATCAATATGTATAGAAAAATGAAAGTTGACGTTGGTATACCTGTAAGTATTTATAGGTATAAGCACATGTAAGGTCGTACTTAATGAGACTATTATATAGGATGACCTGATTTTCTGTTTTCAGTGTCAGAATGGTGTCAGGATAATTTGAACTGTTGGTATTACCCTGATGAGAAGTGTGTTGGCGACTACGAGCAGTGGGCCAGAAAAAACTGTGCCTTCCGATGTGGATACTGCCCAGGTGTGTGTTCATTCAGTCCAGGTAGAAATTTTCTGGATGTTGAATTATTGTTTGTGTAGACGGAGTCAATCACCGGTGGCCAGATAGCTCAGTCGGTGGAGCACCTAACTAGAGATTCATCCCGATCTGGTCTGTTGCATTTTCTCCCTTCCTGTTACATTTGGTGCTGTAGACCAACCACTGGAATTGACAGCTGAAAATGCCTTCGATTAGATAGAAATCCTGGGTTGATGTCTTCAAGGTTTGAAGATATATAAGAGGGAGGAATATAGCAGTCAGACTGGTTTGATTGCCGGTGGCCAGTTAACTGGTAGAGCACCTGTCTAGATATTCGGGTGAACTGGGTTCAAATCCTGGTTTGGTCCATTGCATTTTCTTCCTCCCTGTTACTGTTGTAGGCCTGTTGTATATATCATGAGAACTCTCATTCTGTTCTTATTGTTGTAGTTCTGATATAAATATTTTGTAATGTGACCTGTTGCAGGGTTTCTCCCTCCCTGTGTGGATTTGGATGCAAATTGCGGGAAGTTTAAAGAAGGCTCCTGCTCCAACATAACATTCCGGGCCTACATGAGGATAAACTGCAGGAAAACATGCAATGAGTGTGTCTGTAAGTACAGAGGGAGGATCCAAGAATGTGTTTAGAAGTATGAGTGGGTGTGTATGATGGAGTATCTAGGAGTGTATATGTGATGTTATTTGGGGAGGATCTAAGGGTATTGTGGTGTTATTGGAAAGGATCTAAGGGTTATGTGGTGTTGTAGGGGGGGATCTAAGCATGTATATGTTATTGGGGAGGATATAGTGGGGTATGTGATATCATTGGGGAGGATCTAGGATGTATATATTATTGGGGAGGATCTAGGATGTATATATTATTGGGGAGGATATAGGATGTATATATCATTGGAGAGGATCTAGGATGTATATATTATTGGGGAGGATCTAGGATGTATATATCATTGGGGAGGATCTAGGATGTATATATCATTGGGGAGGATCTAGGATGTATATATTATTGGAGAGGATCTAGTGGTAGATGTAGTGTTATTAGGGAGGATCTAGGATGTATATGTTATTGGGGAGGATCACACATGTGCTATTAAGTAAACCACACAAGTATTATCAAGTAAATCACATAAGTCCTATGAAGTAAACCACACATGTCTTATCAAGTAAACCACACAAGTATTATCAAGTAAACCACACAAGTCTTATCAAGTAAACCACACAAGTATTATCAAGTAAACCACTCAAGTCTTATTAAGTAAACCACACACGTCTTATCAAGTAAACCACACAAGTCTTATCAAGTAAACCACTCAAGTCTTATTAAGTAAACCACTCAAGTCTTATCAAGTAAACCACACACGTCTTATCAAGTAAACCACACATGTCTTATCAAGTAAACCACACATGTCTTATCAAGTAAACCATAGACAACGATCATAAAGTAAACCATAGACTTTGAAACATATGTTAAGCATATATAAGGAGTGCGTATAGTTACAGTATGTATAACGTACATTGATATGGTGCATTACGTAGTTACAGATACTCTGTTACAGAGATAGCATTTTGATCCCATTGGTTTTTCATTGCGGACTGCTCAGTAACACACCTGAAGACTTCAGTCAAAGACACAAATGTCTAACTGTTAAAACTAAATGCGGGCACTAGGCCTAACACGGAACAAACATTTCATGTAAGATACGAAGCATTGTGATGTCATAGTTGTCTTATATCCTACATGATTGCTCATAATCAAGCAAGTTTTACTCCTCGGACTTTTTGTTACAATTCAAAAAAGGCAGTCATAAAGATATATTCTTTACATGGCTGGTAGTTGAGTAAATACTGCTGTAGTTGATACATAATCAGTAACAGGTTGGATGACAGCTTCGCTACAACTAACGATACAGGTCCTATGGCTATCTTTATATATGTGTTGTTACTTTGCTATATATTTTCAGATCCTGGGCAGAATCTGGTTCCCAACACTCCCCCTGCTCCATTGTTCCCAGAGACTTCCACAATCCCCACCACAAACAAAGCCCCTAGCCCAGGGCCAACAGGATCTTTACCCCCTGTAAAGCCTAACCCACCGACTGGGGGACAGGTTCCTGCAACTACACAAATAGTTCAACCCACAGGGGAAGGTAATGATACAAACCTAATGCTGTAAACTATAAGATCGTGTGTAACACGGATATCTATGATCCTGTAAGCTATAAGATCGTGTGTAACACAGATATCTATAATCCTGTAAGCTATAAGATCGTGTGTTACACAGATATCTATGATCCTGTAAGCTATAAGATCGTGTGTAACACGGATATCTATGATCCTGTAAGCTATAAGATCGTGTGTAACATGGATATCTATGATCCTGTAAGCTATAAGATCGTGTGTAACACAGATATCTATAATTCTGTAAGCTATAAGATCATGTGTTACACAGGTATCTATAATCCTGTAAGCTATAAGATCGTGTGTTACACAGATATCTATAATCCTGTAAGCTATAAGATCGTGTGTTACACAGGTATCTATCATCCTGTAAGCTATAAGATCGTGTGTTACACAGGTATCTATAATCCTGTAAGCTATAAGATCATGTGTAACACAGATATCTATAATCCTGTAAGCTATAAGATTGATCCTGTAAGCTATAAGATCGTGTGTTACACAGATATCTATGATCCTGTAAGCTATAAGATTGATCCTGTAAGCTATAAGATCGTGTGTTACACAGATATCTCTGATCCTGTAAGCTATAAGATCGTGTGTAACACAGATATCTATAATCCTGTAAGCTATAAGATTGATCCTGTAAGCTATAAGATCGTGTGTTACACAGATATCTATGATCCTGTAAGCTTTAAGATCGTGTGTAACACGGATATCTATAATCCTGTAAGCTATAAGATCGTGTGTAACACAGATATCTATAATTCTGTAAGCTATAAGATCGTGTGTTACACAGGTATCTATCATCCTGTAAGCTATAAGATCATGTGTAACACAGATATCTATAATCCTGTAAGCTATAAGATCGTGTGTTACACAGATATCTATAATCCTGTAAGCTATAAGATCGTGTGTAACACGGATATCTATAATCCTGTAAGCTATAAGATCGTGTGTAACACAGATATCTATAATCCTGTAAGCTATAAGATCGTGTGTAACACAGATATCTATAATCCTGTAAGCTATAAGATCGTGTGTAACACAGATATCTATGATCCTGTAAGCTATAAGATCGTGTGTTACACAGGTATCTATCATCCTGTAAGCTATAAGATCGTGTGTTACACAGGTATCTATAATCCTGTAAGCTATAAGATCGTGTGTTACACAGGTATCTATAATCCTGTAAGCTATAAGATCGTGTGTTACACAGATATCTATGATCCTGTAAGCTATAAGATCATGTGTTACACAATCCTAAATATGTATCATTAAGTCCTATATATGTACCATTAAGTCCTATTTATGAAAAACAAATTACATGTGCATCCTAAAAATTCAAGTACATTTATAGTATGCACAGAAAGCTGTAACGGCTGATAGTGAGAATTACTAATGAGGGGAATTTGAACTAATGAATCTTGAGTTAAATCCAGCTCGGCTGTTTCAGACTGCAAGGACAGAGTCAACTGCACTGGATACTCAACAGAGTCGTGTAGTGGAATTTTCAAAACTTGGGCCCTGACCAATTGTCCCAAAACCTGTGGCTACTGTATAGGTGAGAGGAGTTTTTTCATTCTCTCTTCATTGTAGAAATGAAATGGTCACAAGATACACTCTCAGTCAGGCACCATGTACATCTCTTTCTGCTAATGTATATCAATAGCATTCAACTGATGAAATCTAAGTGTTGTTGTATTATAGACAGATAACATTCATTTGAACAGATCTAAGTCTTGTATATGTTTGAGATAGGTTTAGAAATTGATGAGCATTTAAGATTCCCATTGGACATTGAGTATCTCTAACACAGGTTCCACGGAGTGTCGGGACTATGAGGAATGTGAGAAGCTTCCGTCTACACTGTGCACGGATCCCTCGTACCGTAACGTTGCGGAAACGTCGTGTCGTAAATTCTGTAATATCTGCACAGGTAAGCATGCCATATGTTGACTTTACCATACATTAATTCATATTACTGAAAGTGAGATAAATGTTTATAGCTTATGACTGATTACTATAAGTGGTACAGAAAAGGGTCTCTTATTCTATTCATCACTGTCTGACTATCTGATACTGCAAGTTTTACCTGATTGAAGGTGAAGCCTGATTTACATTTCGATGATGAAATTCTTATAGAATTTGACATGCGACAGAATGTATAACACCTGATAAAGACAGTGTCTGTAGTTCCCTGAAAAGATGATGATAACTCACAGTGATCAATCTCACAACTCCTATATAAAGATGACGATAACTCACAGTGATCAATCTCACAACTCCTATATAAAGATGATGATAACTCACAGTGATCAATCTCACAACTCCTATATAAAGATGATGATAACTCACAGTGATCAATCTCACAACTCCTATAAAAAGATGACGATAACTCACAGTGATCAATCTCACAACTCCTATATAAAGATGACAATAACTCACAGTGATCAATCTCACAACTCATATATAAAGATGGTGATAACTCACAGTGATCAATCTCATAACTCCTATATAAAGATGAAGATAACTCACAGTGATCAATCTCACAACTCCTATATAAAGATGAAGATAACTCACAGTGATCAATCTCACAACTCCTATATAAAGATGATGATAACTCACAGTGATCAATCTCATAACTCCTATAAGGAATACAAAATTAAGAGTTGGGCAAACACGGACCCCTGGATATTACAGAAGTGGGATCAGGTGCCTAGAATAATTAAGATCCCCTGTTGACCGGTCACACTTGCTGTGAGCCCTAAATCTTGATCAGGTAAATGTAGTAGTCTGTTGTCAAAATCAGTGTGTATAAACAGCCAGCCTATGAAACACGTTAAACAGCACTTGATCCAATAACAGGTTGTTTTGGCAAACTAGAAAGATTTTGCGAAAGGCTGACTTGAAACGAGACTGTTGAAACCCTTGTATCATTAACTTGTTTGCCAGTAGCCTGAATTGATTTAAAAACTTTAAAAATTCCATCTTTTGAAAAAATTGACTTGGCAGAAAAAAATGGTTGATTAGAAATCTGAAGGAAGTTGGAAAATATTCCCTTGATCAGCTTAACATTATTTGTAATCCTGTGCTGTTTTTTATTGGAGAGAGAGAAAGAGAGAGAGAGAGATTTCCCTTGTGTATGTGGTATGGATGCTAATTGATAATGTATACTTAATATCACTTTTCTGTATACAGAGGCGATTGTTATACCCACCAAGCCCACTGTCATTGGTACAACAGAGGTCATGATGGTACCGACAAAATCTTCAGGGTCGGGGGCATACACAGCAGATGTCTCCATGGCAACACAACAGACTGCCTCTGAGCAGCCTTCCTCCGAACCTGTGCCATCCAAACCATCTAGACCATCAGAGTCCATAACTACAGGTATCAATCAGGGTTTTAGTGTGTGTCAGTCATCTGCTACCAAACAGAGAATTAGATAACATAAAAGAATTGCGTTTTAAGAATTATTGAAGCAGCTTCAATCAAGTATACTACAAACACCCAAGGGTATCAACACCTGCTGTAAAACATACAAGAATAATTACAAGACATTCAGTTTTGAAGGTTGCAGTTTGTTAAATCATTTTATGCATACAAGGAGTCATCCATTTTCAATGCAGTCATAAAAGTATACCGGTAAGCTTAATTTAGAACTGAGTATTTCAGTATAAACATTGCTTGTTAGTAAAAGTACTCAGTCTGTCATTGTGGGCCCGGGGCATTTGAATTTCTTAACTTGAGTGTGTATTGTTTTGAAATATTGATTTACTATCACAATGTGGTGGTGGGCCCCTATACTGACACTCGGGGAGAGTCGAGGCCCCTATACTGACACTCAGGGAAAGTCAAGGCCCCTATACTGACACTCGGGGAGAGTCGAGGCCCCTATACTGACACTCGGGGAGAGTCGAGGCCCCTATACTGACACTCGGGGAGAGTCAAGGCCTCTTTCTCTGGAGGGGACAATTTGGTAGTGTTAAGTACATTGCTTTTCTACTAATTCTGGTTTGTGGGTTAACCTTTTAGCTTGACCAGCAGAACAGGAGATTGTCATGTCTGAGTCCCCAGGTATGATCCACAGCTGAGGCATCTGTGTGACTCTGTTACAATAAATGTGCTGATTCTAATGCATCTTCATATATGTGCATACTGTCGAATGACAGCTGTTAATCATGATTTGCAGGTGCGAAAACACAAGCTGCCCACACACCCCACTCTAGCGGCCAACACGGACACACCCTTCCCACTCTATTTCCCCCGATCCCTACCGGTGATGGTAAGAAGTGACAATAGTGTTAGCTGTTTCATCTTACATATAGCCCATGATAGTTAATCTATACTCTGGATAGTTACTCTATGCTCTGTATAGTTACTCTATGCTCTGTATAGTTACTCTATGCTCTGGATAGTTAATCTATTGATTGATTACATATTGTTTAATGTCCCACTTGAGAATCTTTCACTCATATGGAGATGTCACCATTGCCGGTGAAGGGCTGCAAATTTAGGCCTATGCTCGGCGCTTATGGCCTTTGAGCAGGGAGGGATCTTTAATGTGCCACACCTGCTGTGAAACCGGCCCTCGGTTTTTGTGGTCTCATCCGAAGGACTGCCCCATTTAGTCACCTCTTATGACAAGCAAGGGCTGCTGAGGATCTGTTCTATCAACCTGGATCCCCACAGGGCCATAGTTAATCTATACGCTGGATAGTTAGACTATACTCTGGATAGTTAGTCTATGCTCTGGATAGTTAGTATATGCTTTGTATAGTTAGTCTGTGCTCTAGATAGATAGTCTATTCTCTGGATAGATAGTCTATACTTTGGATAGTTAATCCATGCTCTGGATACATAGTCTATGCTCTGGATAGTTAGTCTATGCTCTGTATAGTTAGTCTATGCTCTGGATAGATAGTCTATGCTCTGGATAGATAGTATATGCTTTGGATAGTTAATATATGCTCTGGATAGTAAATCTATGCTCTGGATAGTTAGTCTATGCTCTGGATAGATAGTCTATGCTCTGGATAGAAAGTCTATGCTCTTGATAGTTAATCTATGTTCTGGATAGATAGTCTATGGTCTGGATAGTTAATCTATGCTTTGGATAGTTAATCTATGCTCTGGATAGTTAGTCTATGCTCTGGATAGATAGTCTATGCTCTGGATAGAAAGTCTATGCTCTTGATAGTTAATCTATGTTCTGGATAGATAGTCTATGGTCTGGATAGTTAATCTATGCTTTGGATAGTTAATCTATGCTCTGGATAGTTAATCTATGCTCTGGATAGTTAGTCTTTGGTGTAGTGCCCCCTTAATATTTTGATGTTTAAATCTTATATCAATGAATTTTGATTTTTAAAGAAACACTTTTTGAAATGTAAATGCTTGATAATAGGTTTTTGCATCGTTTCGTTAATGCTCGTTCAGCAGTCTCAAACCTCAGTGCATTAGCCAATTCAAATGCTGATTACAAAACAGAGTTAGAAGTATAGTGTGCACTAAATTATGAAAATATCTATTTATCAAACAACAGCTTAATAACTATGCCAAGTAGTGCATCAGCTAGGTATAGAGTTTTAGATAAATTAAAATTCATACACACAGACACAGTAATTGACTGAGTTTAATAATGGATCATTTTCGGTTGTGTGTAATATAAAAAAATATTGATAAACAAGAACAAATTCACAGAACTCAATTTGTATCATTTAAAGAAATGGAGTCAAATAAAGTGTTGTGTGCTGATTTCGTTCATTTCATGCGATATGTAAAGTAACAATGTCGTAACTTCAACTGATTATTTTCAATATTTTTTTTATTTCCTCTCACTAGTTTAATCTTTAAAGGCAATGCTTATAAATTCATTTTAGTGATAGTTTTATTGAGTGGGCATTGATATATCTGTTTGTTTAACAACCCAAATTCTGATTTAGCTTGCAAGGACAACCCCACAGTAAATTGTAGCCAGTACTCCCAGCGATCTTGTCAGGGAGCCTACAAAGGCTGGGCCATTCTTAACTGTCCTGTCCACTGTGGATACTGTGGGGGTAAGTTCTGTAGTGTTTGTGTGGGGTAAGTTTTGTAGTGTTAGTGTGGGGGTACGTTCTGTAGTGTTAGTGTGGGGGTACGTTCTGTAATGTTAGTGTGGGGTAAGTTCTGTAGTGTTAGTGTGGGGTACGTTCTGTAGTGTTAGTGTGGGGTAAGTTCTGTAGTGTTAGTGTGGGGTACGTTCTGTAGTGTTAGTGTGGGGTAAGTTCTGTAGTGTTATTGTGGGGGTACGTTCTGTAGTGTTATTGTGGGGGTACGTTCTGTAGTGTTAGTGTGGGGTACGTTCTGTAGTGTTAGTGTGGGGTAAGTTCTGTAGTGTTAGTGTGGGGTAAGTTCTGTAGTGTTAGTGTGGGGGTACGTTCTGTAGTGTTAGTGTGGGGTAAGTTCTGTAGTGTTAGTGTGGGGGTACGTTCTGTAGTGTTATTGTGGGGGTACGTTCTGTAGTGTTAGTGTGGGGTACGTTCTGTAGTGTTAGTGTGGGGTAAGTTCTGTAGTGTTAGTGTGGGGTAAGTTCTGTAGTGTTAGTGTGGGGTACGTTCTGTAGTGTTAGTGTGGGGTAAGTTCTGTAGTGTTAGTGTGGGGTACGTTCTGTAGTGTTAGTGTGGGGTAAGTTCTGTAGTGTTAGTGTGGGGTAAGTTCTGTAGTGTTAGTGTGGAGGTAAGTTCTGTAGTGTTAGTGTGGGGTAAGTTCTGTAGTGTTAGTGTGGGGGTAAGTTCTGTAGTGTTAGTGTGGGGGTAAGTTCTGTAGTGTTAGTGTGGGGTAAGTTCTGTAGTGTTAGTGTGGGGTACGTTCTGTAGTGTTTGTGTGGGGTAAGTTCTGTAGTGTTAGTGTGGGGTAAGTTCTGTAGTGTTAGTGTGGGGTAAGTTCTGTAGTGTTATTGTGGGGGTACGTTCTGTAGTGTTAGTGTGGGGTACGTTCTGTAGTGTTAGTGTGGGGGTAAGTTCTGTAGTGTTAGTGTGGGGTAAGTTCTGTAGTGTTAGTGTGGGGTACGTTCTGTAGTGTTAGTGTGGGGTAAGTTCTGTAGTGTTAGTGTGGGGGTAAGTTCTGTAGTGTTAGTGAGGGGTAAGTTCGGTAGTGTTAGTGTGGGGGTAAGTTCTGTAGTGTTAGTGAAGGGGTATTTCTGTACTGTTAGTGAAGGGGCAAGAGTTAAGTATTAAGGACAACTTACACAATGCAGCAATCTATTTAAAATTAAATCCTTTGATCCGCTCAGGTATACCGTTACACAAGGTTCAGGGTATGTTTTTTTTTCGTGACATGCTGTTTAACCTTTGACTGCTAACGTTCATTTGACGACGCATGCACACACATATAACAGAGCGCGCACAGAGAGAGAGAGAGAGAGAGAGAGAGAGAGAGAGAGAGAGAGAGAGAGAGAGAGAGAGAGAGAGAGAGAGATAGAGAGAGAGAGATAGAGAGAGAGAGAGAGAGAGAGAGCTGTAATTTGAATCTTTCAACATTTAATGACTAAATGGCTGACACTTCCGCTGTAGGTGGTTATTATGTAAGGTACACATTATCAATGTCACTTATTGAAGTAAAAGTTAGCAAACATATCATTGAATAGAGACACTAGGATCCGTTTTAAAATGTGGTCGGTTTGGTCACAGTGAAGTATTATCTGATAATCGTACGAAAAGAATGGCCGACAGTTGTCACTTGGCATGCACTGACCAGATAAGGCACAGAAAACCAAAGGTCGCACAACGGCTTCCATGGTGAAATTATTCCGCTTGATTGATATCAGGTCAGATTGAATGCTTGGCACCAACGTGAGGCATGCTTCATTGCTTCCGGAAGACAAATTGTCCCGAATAAAGGCCATCTGAGACATGGGAAGAATTTCTTGTGTGTGTGAATTGTCCAAATTCTCAATCCCATCATCCTTCAGTACAATATCAAATGAGGATACTCTCTGTTGATTGGTCAAAGTTTCAAGAATGCGAGACTCGGACCATTTTGTTGGAGGGTCTTTCTTCAACAAGATTTGAATTTCTTCGGTTTCGGTTTTCTCAAGTATGTTTTGTAGCGTGTCATCGTCCAGATCTGTGGAGGGGTCTAACCAGAGGACCGTGTTGAATCTCTGAAGGGACAAGTAGATCACCAGAGGTGTCCAGAAGAACGCTCTTACCCCTGGCAGGTTCTCCACGATTTCACACTGACTGCAGTTCAGGAGCTTGTACTTCTGCTGAAACGTGAGCCCCATGTCGTACACCAGGAGCTTCAGATTGGGGAATCTCTGTAGAAGGACCGGTTCTCTGTTTCGTATGAAGTCCCGGACTGCGTGGTAATTATAAATGGAGGTCTCCAAGGCCACCACCGGATATCTGTTGTTATCATTGTACATGCCTAGCAGTCCGGCATGTCGGGATATCCTGATATTCTCCAACGTCTCGTGTAAGAACTCTGAGGAGGAAACGTTGTTGAAGGTTTCTATAATGTGTATAAAGTTTTCCCGAGAGAAATGTGGGCACGGCTTGGGTTCCACTTTTGATGATGCAGTCAACATCTCAAAATGAGCAGCCCACGATTCTTGGGGCCCGATTTCCCAGTGTGCCTCGAAGTGGAAGGAGAGCTTGTTTCCCAGGAGCGGATGGATATACATGAAATAAATCCAGAGACCCCCCACGACGGAAGAAACACAGCTTCCCACAGCAATGTAGACTTTGTACTTGAGGACGGTCTGTTTCAATTTGGTTTTCATGGAGACGGGCTGGGTCTCTTCGTCCTTGTCCTGTTGACAGTAAATGACGATCCGCCATATTATAATGCCCGTTATCACGGCTAAAATCAGCATGACGACGGCAGATGTCAGTCACACCGATAACAGACACGGAGAGCTGTAGTTTACAGGGGAGTCTGGGGAAGGAATGGGGGTGGGGTCTGATTTTAAATGAGTTGATATGTCCAGGTTCTCTGTGCTGTTCTGCCCATTGTTTTCCACACCGTGAAGTTAGACGTGGATGTTCTATAAATAGAATAAAAGACGACAGACGAAATCAAATTGAAGAAAGAAAATTTTGTTTAATCAAGTGGATCCAGTTTTATATTCTTACTTTGAGCTTTGCCTTTTTTAAAAATTGTTTTACAATCACCGTGTTTTCCTTCCAATCTAGATATTTCATAACTTGATTGGTACGTAAAAACGCACACAATATTTCTACTACGTCCATTTTAGCAAGAGATGATCAGAACTCATCGTCTGGGGATGTGAGATTACCTACTATAAATAGTAACAGCATTCAGATTCAAAATTTAGAAAACCAACCATACATTGTATAATAATTTGAAACTTATTTAAACATTTTTTTTTCTATAATCAATATGCATGTATCAAAGCCCAGAGTGAATCAACACTGATGTCTGTAATATAATGGACAAAATGTAAAGATCTGATCTGGATTTAAAAAAAAAAAAAAAAAAAAGACCTCAGATTTTGACTGCTCAAATAAAAGTACTTCACCAGGACGGGATGTCTTGGGAAAAAAATCTAATATTTAAGTTTGAAATTTCTTATTACAATCTGACTGCTCATGATTGCTACAACAACCACGTATATATAAGTGAAATGTTTTGAGGGAATTTTTTTTAAAGAAGATCCAAAGTTAGAATTCGTATCAGACACTATAAATATCCATATCCTGTGTTTTCTCCTGAAATTTCACATTCTGATAAATAAACAAAAATATTCAAATATTCACACAAAAATACATTAATTATATATATATATATATATATATATATGGTCCTCGACTTTGGAACGGTCTACCTCTTGAGATAAAACAGTCCAAATCACTGAAAAGTTTTAAGGCGAAATTGAAAACTCATTTATTTAGAAACTTTTAATATACAATTTAAAAAAAAATTTTAGTATCGTACTAGACATTGATTCAGTTTTGTAGAATGTATGTACTTGTATGTTTTATTTACTTATTTACTTACCTATCTTATGCTTCTACTATTACCTTTTATGCATATCATCTCTTTTACTATGTTATTGTACAACGCCAGTGAATACATGTATGTAAAATTAGGCGTTTTAATCAAATAAATTAGTTTCATTGTGTGTGTGTGTGTGTGTGTGTGTGTGTGTGTGTGTGTGTGTGTGTGTGTGTGTGTGATTTTATAAAAATATCATAAAAATCAAAAATATAATAGAAAAACCTTCTTACCGTTAGTCGGTGTAATTTACGTCTTCCTGGTGTAGTTTAGTTAAGATAGTAATTACATCTTCGACAATCCCATCAGGCCCTGCTGCAGGGCAAATCTTGTAGAAAAAAATACTACAAATTTCACCACAGGGTACGTTGCTTCAACAACATTGTACTTCATCTGACTGCATAATGTATGTACATATCCAAAACGTACAACTAGTATTACCCAGGTGTCAGGTTTTCAGAGCTCCGTCGAATATGATTGATGAATCACAAAGCATTGCTTGTCTTGTTTCAAACTAAATCTACACAGATATTAAACAGTTTAGAAAGTTTTACGGCAATGATTATATATATATATATATATATATATATATACAATGTGATGTGTTTTAGTACCACATGAAGTGGAATCATTATACAGTACAAATTAAGAGAACAATGAACCCTACTGTTTTGATGTAACCGTGCTCTTCATAAGTACATTAGTATATTCTGTACACTTCTATATCTATATGCATGTGTATTCTCCACATTTTTAATGTGTTGACTTCTTATGAGCCGTGCAAATGCAAGTAAAAATTTTCAAGAGGCACTGACACTTTTTGATATAGATAATTTTTGTTATAAAAATGTACATATTCCATAAATTGCCCACCTTATCAATTAAAAGCCGTGGCAAATACTGGAGTATACGACATGTCCACGTCATCAAATAGGGGGGGGGGGGGGTTTACAGGTCATCACCACGATAATTTTGAGGATAGCTCAAGTTTTGGACAAAATATATCATAGTTTGGTTGAATGATTAATTTATAAATTAACTAATAGAGCCACAATACCAATCACTAATAATAATCGGAACCATTCATGACATTTAATATTGAATCAATGGTCACACTGTTTTGTTGATACTGATTTTCAGAATTGAAATTATAACAGCAAATTATATATTCTTTAATATGTCTTAACTTGCAATACGTGTTTTGATAGTTTTGCCCTGAATTCTTTCAATCAAAGTATTTAGCACAATATTCATTCAACCGAGAGGTACCACAGGTGCTAGACGTTTTAAATACATAAACGTTACAGATCAATTTGTACAGTCTTTTTATTTATTTATTTCTTTAATATTCAAAACATCAAATAGCCATAAGCAATGTACGTACAGAAATGTATTAAAGTCTGTGATATTTAGAGCAATATTTTAATTTCTGGATTTCATACAAGGGCGAGAAAAACCCTCCTTCTCTTCCTATCCCCCTTCCCACACCTTGACAAACCAAGTCAGTAACGCAATGGTTACAGTCGTGCTTATCGTCAAATTTATCCCATACTCGATCACGTTTACCCATATTTGACAATGCTACTAAAATAAGATTGTATTTCCTAATTTTTTTCTTTGAAGATATCTAACAATGAAAAGTTATGACAGGATAAGAGCGTCCGGTAGTATCGAAAACCCAGTCTCTATAGAACGTCCTCGTGGATTGATACATTCGTTTCAATTTGACTGTAACCATAATTGGTCGAAGTTAGACCATCCGAACTTAGAGAATAAATTGAAATATTTAAGTTCTCTGTTCATCATTTTTATGGCTGACTTCTTTAGGTATTCCATATGGAGCACAAATTGTTTTATCTTATCAGAGAAACAAATTATCTTAATCCTTTTAAAAAACCCATTCACCGAAGTTGTTGATTTTTTTCCCTCGATTATTTTATCAGACGTACATCTTGCAGTGTACCATATGGTGCATTAGTGATCTTCTATTCATGTATGTCAGAAGTAAATTTACTTAAGAACCACAATACAAGCAGAAATACTATTTAGAACCATTACTGATATTTAATATTGAATCATTGATCACACTGTTTGTTGGTATTGATTTTCAGAATTGAAATTATAACAGGCTTCTCCATCCTAGCATCAAGAAAGATAAAGCGAATGTTCACGGCTCATTCAAAGCTCCTTTATTAAATACATAAATTGATGATCTGAAATGAAATACTTGTGATTTTTTTATGCTGTAATATTTGCCGACTCCCAAAAAGCGAATCTTGTCTCCGAGGCGGAATTCCGTTCTCCCAGTTTGTTTTTGTTTGTTTGTTTGTTTATAGCCGCGTTCTCCCAGTTTGTTTTTGTTTGTTTGTTTGTTTGTTTATAGCCGCGTTCTCCCAGTAAATAATAAGTAAATAATGAGGGATTATTTTTCTCAAATTTTATCCACAGTTTAGCATTATCATTTGAATTTTAATGCAATAACTAAATAGACAGAAAGACCACACCAAAATTTGTCTACACTTTATGTGTAACCTTTCCAAAAAAAACCCAAAAAACAAAAAAACAAAAACAAACCAAAAAACAAAAAAAACAAAAAACAATAAAACAAAAAAAAAACCCAACAAAAACAAAAACAAAAAAACAAACAAACAAAAAAAAAACAACAAAAAAACTAACGCTGCCCCTCAGAGAGCTATATCCAATTGAATTTTTAAGAAATCGGTCGAAGATTTATAGAATCCTTCATTAATACGAGTGTGGCCCCTTGGGCGGAAGGATTTGTGTCGCTCCAACACTTCCGGTTGTACACATATACAGCGGAAAACCTGTAGCTGAACGTAATTATCAGACACCGGTTTGAGACTAAGTATCGAAGTCATCAAAACCGGCTACTAGAATTTACTAAACGATACCCAATGATCAGGTTCAGTGTTACTATATAAAACAGCATTTGAAGAGTTGATTGACACAGATAATAGTGTAATTAGTCAAAGATAGGTCAAAGCGATCTGCCAGGGCTAAAATTAGGTCAGCAGTAAATTTAATCTGTTTTCTTTCAAATTGGATTTCGGCAATCCTGAATCAGACCAGTGAATCCCAACCCCCTCTTTGTGGGATAGTAAGATTAACACCTACTCTGTGAAGAATAATCGCTGTGCGCATGTCAAAATTTAGAGAAATTTATTTTAACTTTGATTGTTGGTTATAATTACAAGTATTGTCTGTAGATGTCCCTAACAGGATGCCCGATGGACATTTGACATTTGACCTGCAGTATCCAATCAGTTTTCAGCTTCATTCGGAAGGTTTTGTCATTTCCTCTATGCAAAGTGTGTCCCTGGTTATTTCCACTATACGATTTGTCTCTGGAGGTCTCCATGTTTTGGTTGCACCTGATGTAGTAACACTGGGTCATCCCACACATTGTTCTGAAGAAAGAGTTTGATTCCAACCGGTAGAGGTAGAGAATCAACACGATTGACATGGGTTTGATTCCAACCGGTAGAGGTAGAGAATCAACACGATTGACATGGGTTTGATTCCAACCGGTAGAGGTAGAGAACCAACACGACTGACATTGGTTTGATTCCAACCGGTAGAGGTAGAGAACCAACACGACTGACATGGGTTTGATTCCAACCGGTAGAGAACCAACACGATTGACATGGGTTTGATTCCAAGCGGTTGTTCGGTAGAGAACCAACACGATTGACATGGGTTTGATTCCAACCGGTTGTTCGGTAGAGAACCAACACGATTGACATGAGTTTGATTCCAACCGGTAGAGAACCAACACGATTGACACGAGTTTGATTCTAACCGGTAGAAAACCAACACGATTGACATGGGTTTGATTCCAACCGGTAGAGGTAGAGAACCAACACGATTGACAAAAGTTTGATTCCAACCGGTAGAGAACCAACACGACTGACATGGGTTTGATTCCAAGCGGTTGTTTGGTAGAGAACCAACACGATTGACATGGGTTTTAGTCTCGCTGGTTGCTCGGTAGAGGACCAACACGTTTGATAAGACCAGCACGATTGACCGTAGACCTGCGTTTGAGTCTCAGTCTATTTTCCTTCCTACTTCAGTTGCAACAAATACATCATATTCACTGATAAAGTATCAAAGTCATAAATGTACAGGCTTATCTCAGTATTTATTCATTTTGTAACAAATGTCAATGCTATTTTCTTTCAACAGGTAAAACATGTAGCAAGAATTTCCACGGCATAACAATCCCATCATGCTGCACGACACTGTGTTCCTGTCCTGATGTCACTCTGACTGGTTCCGTCCGAGATGCCACGACAGGAAACACGCCGATGGTCAATGTATCGGTCTACCTCCGAGATTGTCCGTGTGAACCCTTGACCACCTCTGATGAAAATGGTGACTACCTGATAAAGGGTGTTTGTTTGAAGGAAGGGGACGTGGCTAGATTCGAATTTCCTGGATATGCATCATTCCTTAGAGACATCACAAATCCCAAAAATGACGTCCATTTCATTGCCGTCGGTGACATGACTCCGCTGATACCAGAGACGACAGTGACGTCAGGCGTAACTTCGGATGGGGGGAGTTAAATTGCACCGCGGAGCATTACTCGTACATCTCTGTTAGAATAGTTTATATCAGTTTCAAAGGTAAACGCAAGAAAATTATTTGTGAAATAGGCCTGTAAGAATGGATGTCTTCATAATTTAGAATTTGTAATTTTTCGATAAACTTTGACAGAGGTCAAAAGATGGCCTAGTATCGTGTGCTATACAGATACGATGGTCTTTAGAATTTAAAAAAACAAACAAACTTCTTTTGCAATTTGCTTTTCATTACGTTCCTATGTTCTTTATTACGTGTATGTAGACGTATAATTAATGTGTATGATATGAATATCATTCTGTGTATTTGTAAACCATTTGCACATTTCACATTGATAATATTATCTCCCTTAGTTCTTGTTTTACTTTCGATTTAGTATCTGAAAGGTTCTAAATGTTACAGCCCATATGCGTATAATTACATGCAATTGAAGATTCAGAAACTTTTATCATACTTGTAATTTGATGAAGTTTATTCAGTGTTTATGATTACTGTAATCTCGGGTACGAAATATGCAGGAAATGCACACAAAGATTTAAAGGGGCGTTAGCTGTCATCGAAGACGTAAAAATGTTTCTGAACCGTGAGTAAATGAAAAATAAATCTGAGAGTGAAAAAAAAAATTCCAATCGACATTTGCGAAAATTATGTAGAATTATGCAGAATTTTTCTAAAATATTTAATTGAATAATCTTTTAGTCAAATTGTTTCTGTACAAACAAATGAGATTGGGATGATAAAATTACACGGAATTCTTACAAGATGTATGGATTTTCATATATCAATGGTGATTTGTATGTACTATAAAGCTGTTTTAGTCATTTTGATAACAACCAGTAAACGTGATTTTGGCAGCTGATGCCCATTTAAGAACACTTGTTCATATGTGTGTTGTCACCAATCAATCATTTTTTTTTTTTTATGAATGAAGAATGTAATTTACAAACTTCTAGATTGGGTTTAATTTCAGCCGTTTAGTATTGGTTAAGTGGCACACAACATGTTTTGTTATATCGCAGTGTGATATCACAGTATATCATTACGTGTATATTGCACTACGTGATATTGACCTGTACAGATTTTTGTATAAATACACGATAATGACAGTCCTCTGAAATGTTTTTTTTTTTTAGATGTTCTATTAAATCATGTTGCATCTGCTTTGTTTCCTGTTGCTTCGTGCAGTTAGAGAAAGTAAAGATGTTTTTATGTAAATAAATATACTGAAAAGGACATTGAGGTTATTCTATATACAAAACTTGTAGAATTGGGGTTGTTTATTCAGAGTGAGTGTTGAACTGATTTAGAGCCTCTGTTAGTGATTCGAACAATCTCTGTCTATCGAGAATCTCACTCCCTATCACACTCATCAACCAGGCTAAGAAGAAGGAAAGAAGAACAGAGACATATCACAACTCTAGGTCAATTAAAAAGGAGGAGACATCCTAGAAAGATTTAAAAAATGCAGTCTTCTTAGGAATCGCTACAGATTTAATAATATCCTTCCTAGAAAACTCTAGAAAGATTTAAAAAATGCAGTCTTCTTAGGAATCACTACAGATTTAATATCTTTCCTAGGAAACTCTAGAAAGATTTTTAAAAATGCAGTCTTCTTAGGAATCACTACAGATTTAATAATATCCTTCCTAGGAAACTTTTGCCAGTTTACTTGCGGAAGGTCGGTGGTCTCTACCCAGGTACATTGTATCTGGGTTCTCTCCTCCACCAACAAAAAACTGGACGCCACCAGATAACTGAAAAATTGTTGAGTGTGGCGGAAAGCAATAAATAATCAATCAATCAATCCTAGGAAACTCTAGAAAGATTTAAAAAATGCAGTCTTCTTAGGAATCGCTACAGATTTAATATTATCCTTCCTAGAAAACTCTAGAAAGATTTAAAAACAGTCTTCCTGGCAGTCACTAAAGATATTTTAAAATGCAACCTTCATAAGAATCAATAGAGATTTAAAAAAAAAAGTCTTCCTTGGAATCATTAGAGACTTGAAAATATCTTTGGAATAGCTAGAGAAGTTTGAAAATAGTTTTCCTAGTAATAAGTAGAGAGATCTAAAAAAAAAATAACCGTCCTTGGAATGAGTAGAGAGATTTAAAAATAGCCTTCCTAGAAATCACTATAAAGATTTTGCAATACAGTCTTCCGACGAATTGCTGGAGATTTTAAAATAGCAGTCTTCCGAGGAATCGCTGGAGAGAGTTTGGAATTCCTAACCTCCAATTAGGTGAATCCAGCTAGTGTCTAGGCCTGTACCTCATCATAAAGTTGCCACTATGCATCCTGTCCGTCCTAAATGTTCAGGAGTATAAAGAACATTTTTAAAGATTTAAAATATTTTCACCTATGTATAATCTATAGACAATCTCTGGGATGTTAACATATGACACCAATGATTTTCTGTTTCTGGGATCTGAGACTATGACACACCAATGGATTTGTATTTCTGAGCTCTGAGCCTGCGACTCCGGGATGAATTTCACATCAATATATATCAGTCCCGCTCATTATAAGTAGAGTCACGGGGCCTCCGTGGCCGAGTGGTTAAAGCATTGCGCTCAAAATCACAAGGCCTCTCACCTCTTGTCGGCACGGTTCGAATCCCGCTCGCGCCGATATATGCGAGAAAGTTTGCCAGTTTACTTTCGGAACGTCGGTGGTCTCTTCCCGGATACATTGTATCTGGGTTCTCTCCTCCACCTACAAAAACTGGACGTCACCAGATTACTGAAAAATTGTTGAGTGTGGCGGAAAACAAACAAACAATCAAAACAATAAGTACAGTCACTCTGCTTAGTGTCGAGGTTTCAATTTCCCCCAAAAATCTCAAACTTCTGTTTGAGTTTGTCAAAACTGGAGTAAAATTTCGGGCTAAATTCCAAGTTTGGACTTACATTTGTTTTATTTTTTGAAAATCCTGACTCGAAATCCACATGCACTTTAGTGTGAAATGATATATAAACTTGCAAGAGTTATTCCTCTTTGTCATCCAACCACTGTGTTACAATATCGACAGATTCATATTATTGACAGAATAATTCATCTCATCTGCATGCTGGCGAGTAAATACACCTCAACTACTCGTGTATAATACACCTCATTTCTTCGTGTATAATACACGTCATCTACTCGTGTATCAGTAAACCTCATCTACTCGTGTATAGATACACCTCATCTATTGATGTGTAAATAATCTCATCTACTCGTGTATAAATGCACCTCTTCTACTCGTGTATGAATACACCTCATCTACTCGTGTGTAAATACACCTCTTTTTCTTCCATTGATTCGCAAACCACCATCTAGTGTATCGTCGCGAATGACTGTGCGTATGACCCAAGGGAAACATCACTCAAACTATGTACGGATCATAAAAGCCCTTCCGGTGCTATTTACAATTAAAAACGAGTGGTTTACGTCATGATGATAGAACTGATGCTGTTCTTGAATCTCTAGGACTATGAGCGTTGACAGCATCTGGTGGCAAGTTATTCCACAGCCTTATGGTTGATGGGAAAAAAAGGACTGTTGATGACCCTGTATCCTAGAGTAAGGGAGTAGGAACCTGATGTCATGTCCCCGTGTTGTTACGTTAGCTCCTCTGGATACAAGATAAGGTTGCGATGGTATTGCAACGAGATGGTAGACAACACGGTAAAGCATGATGGCTTTTGCTTTCCGTCTGCGATCTTGTAGTGTTGGCCACTGTAGGTCTTCGAGCATCTTGGTTACGCTGGTAGGTGTTCTGTAATTCCCAGTAACAAAGCGTGCTGTTCTTCTCTGCACCATTTCCAACTCATAGATGTTTTTCTGTGCTACTGGGTCCCATATGATTGACGCATATTCCACTATTGGTCTCACTAAGGCGGTGTAGCATTGTGCCTTGATGATACTAGGGCATGTGTTGATGTTACGTGTGAGAAAAGCATTAATGTGACTTGCTTTCTTTGTGATAGTACCAATATGCTGATTCCATGACAGGTTGCTACTGATGTTAAGCCCTAGGTATTTCACACACTTCACTGTGGCCGTTCTTTCCATGGATGGTATAGTTCCTGATAAATGTTTTTTATTGTTGGTCACATGCAGAACTTCACATTTATCAGGGTTGAATTGCATTAACCATTCATTTCCCCTTAGCTGCAGGCTGTCAAGGTCTTGTTGGAGGTAGGTGGTATCCTCCTCTTTATGGATCTTTCCGTAAAGTAGACAGTCATCTGCGAAGAGTCGAGCTGTAGATGATACCATCTCTGGGAGATCATTTATATATATTAGGAAGAGAAGTGGGCCCATCACCGTTCCCTGAGGTACTCCGGATGTTACATCTGATGTATTTGATGTCTTCCCTCCCAGAATTACTTGTTGAGTACGACCCTTCAGAAAGCTGGCGATCCATTCCAGTGTCTTGCCTCTGATACCATAGTAGTGACATTTGCTGAGGAGTCTCTGATGGGGCACCTTGTCAAATGCTTTGGAGAAGTCAAGCAAAACACAGTCCATCTGGTCTCCACTGCTCAGTCCATCGGCTAGCTCCTGGAGTGTTATGACAAGCTGGGATTCACACGATCTTTGTTTGCGAAATCCATGTTGATAGTCCAACAGTATTCCATTTCCCTCAAGATGTTTGATGATGTTACTATGTAATATGTGTTCCATTTATTTGCTACAAATAGAAGTTAGTGAGACCGGTCTGTAGTTTGAAGCTTTTCCTTTACCTCCTTTCTTAAATAATTTTGTTATGAGTGCTTCCTTCCACTGATCTGATCAGATACCCTTCCCTGCCGTATGGATGCATTAAAGATGGTGGTGTGTATGGGTGAAATTTCTGTTGCAAGTTCTTTAAGCAATTTCCCCAGAATGTTGTCTGGACCAGTGGCTTTATGTGGATTGATGTTGCTCAAAAGCTTCTGGACTCCGGTTCAATGTACTTTGATGCCGGGGACTGGTGAATAGGGACTATCATGTTTCAAAGGTAAGCTGGGCATGTCTTCTTGTGTGAATACCAAGGTAAACTGATCATTTAGTATGTTGGTTTTTGTTGTGGTGTCGCCATAAAGTATGCCCTCTTTGCGTAATGGAGCTACTCCGCACGTTTCCATTCTCTTGCTTTTAATGAAACCCCAGAATCTTTTTGGATTATTGGTGTTGTCGTCACTAAGCATATCAGAGATGTACGAGTTGTAAGTTTCTCTGCATATTCGCTGGGTCTCTTTCTTGATTTTTAAATTTGTCCCAGTCTTGTTGTTTTCCACTTTTTTTTTTTTTTTTTTTTTTTTTAGCTTTTTCTTTTTTGAAGATCTTGTTACTTCCCTGTTAATCCACGCTTAGTTAAACCTCGCACTAGTAAACTTTGATGGCACATGTTTCTCCACTAAGGTATTACTCTTCTCTATGAAGGTGTTCCATAGAATGTTTACATCTGTGGTTTTCCGAGTATTTTCTGTGGTATTCCTCTACAAATTGACTCATACCTTTGCGGAGGTTAGTAATACCTGCACTTTTTCAGATGAAGATTTTTCTACATGTTGGTTTCTGGTATTTGGCTTTACTGAGTGTTTCCACGAATGCGATGGCATCATGGTCATTTATGCCAGTAATCTACTTGTGTGTAAATACACCTCATCTACTCGTGTATGCTGTCATCTCATCTACTCGTGTATAATTACAATTAAGTTGGCTTTCTACGTATAGTTATGTTTGACTCTTCAGAAAGAGAAACAACAGATTTTCTCTCGGTTTGATTTTTTCTTTCCCAAAGATAAAAATGATAATAATATAAATATAGTCTAAATTACGACTGAAAATAACATTAGAGACTATGACATAGGATTCAATACATTTTATTATAAACTACATTAAATGTTATTTCATAATAAAGAAAAATATACACCAAACCAGCACAAGTACTGTAACACAGGAGATGATAAGGCAAACAGGGAGAGCGAAGAGTTTGTAGATTTTAACACATGCAAAAATCATTATGTGGACAATACATTCTAGTACTGGTACAAAATATTTTTAAAAAATCACACAGACAGGAAACGAGTTACATTAATGAGAAACAATAAAAGATTGCAAGATCACCAAATATAGAGGAGATTGAGATATTGCATTGATCAATATTTAGGAGAAAACGTAAAAAAAAAAATAAAAAATAAAAAAAAAAAAAAAAATTATAATTGGCAACATCAGCATCCACTCCAGAAATGTCGGATGTGGTGATCTGATTGCTAATGCTAGTTTAATATTCGCCTTATATCTGAAGTCCTGACGTGTCTGTGTAAGCCATCAGCAGTTTATTCAGTACTAGTTTGATAATGCCACATTGATAGTACCTGTTAGTCGAAATAGTCTCAAAAGAAAAAAATATAATCTGATAAGAATTCCACAGTTTGTAACAAAATATTGGGCAATGTCTTTTAAAAAGGAAAAGAAAAAAAAGTACTCTTGATATAAATGTACAATATTCATGCATTACAACATGCTAAACAATTAAGTTCTGTTCAAGGATGATCAATAAATGAACTGTTTATTTTATCTAATGATGCAATCTGACTACGTAGAATATACACAATGTGAAGAACTGTTTATTTTATCTAATGATGCAATCTGACTACGTAGAATATACACAATGTGAAGAACTGACTAAGCAGGACAAGTTATGTAAGGTAACCTTGAGAAGAACAAATGTTACTTAAAATATTTGAGAGCAATCTTGGCTTAAGCCTAAAAAATGCATGTACACAATATCTACATGAAAAACATAAGAAATAAACTACCAAAAAATACTACTAATAATATATACTATATAATACATACAGACATACATGTATATATATGTATGTATTGTCTGCATTCTCATAATAGGAAAAACCTTAAATGTAAACAAAATAAAACAAAAACAAAAACGTAAAGTTGAAGTTTTGGTCCTGCTAAAGGATCAGTAAGTCCTGGCCATAAAATAACAACATGTGTTAGGTATCACAGTTACAATTTGTCTGTTTGTAAGCGTGTCATGGAGAGATAACACACCATCACGACTTATTAATTGGGGGTCCGCCATGATAGATAAATCAGATATTCTTATTAATTGGGGGTCCGCCACGATAGATAAATTAGATATTCTTATTAATTGGGGGTCCGCCACGATAGATAAATTAGATATTCTTATTAATTGGGGTCCGCCACGATAGATAAATTAGAAATTCTTATTAATTGGGGGTCCGCCACGATAGATAAATCAGATATTCTTATTAATTGGAGGTCCGCCACGATAGATAAATTAGATATTCTTATTAATTGGGGGTCCGCCACTATAGATAAATTAGATATTCTTATTAATTGGGGGTCCGCCACTATAGATAAATCAGATATTCTTATTAATTGCTTGTCTGCCATGATAAATAAATCAAATATGCATGACTTTTTAATCGGATGTCTGCCACGATAGATAAAATAAGACATTCTTGTTCATCAATAATTACTTTTCTGTCTGGTTAGATCATAGTGTTAGGTGAGCAATCTGTTAATCATACACTCCTCCTCCATAGGAATTTCAATATTTTTCCCTCCATGAGCTGACAATATAAAAGCAAAATATTCTGCAACACGAGGAAAACTCTTACGTGCCCCCTTAACAGGTGTATTATGTCTCCATAACAGGGAAAATCAGTCACCTAGGCTGTAGGTAATATTTAAAAGACATTACCACAATTAATAACACAAAACATATCTCTACATCACAAAAGTCTCGATATACACAACTGAACACAAACACGCACATAGTACATTTTTCTTTTCAGATTTCAAAATACCAGCAATTTTTAAGAATCAAGTTATCTCAACAGAAATAATACAAACAAGGACCACCTTCTACTGATAGGAATTACAAAACACCTGGAATTTCCCTCACATTTACCCATTTAATATGTAGATGTGTAGAATTGGGGAGGCCAGTTAATTACATAACAATCGGTCTACAATACTGACCGATATGTTTCATAACCAAACTGTGCATGTTGAAAATAAACAAAAAATAAATTGAGGTATTTCATAATAGCTTATCTTCATAAACACTGTTTCACAAAATATCAATGGTGGGAGAATTATGTACCCTGTGGTGTGTAGAATTGTGAATTATAATGCCAAGCACACCTTGTCCGGATCTGCCACTTCCATACACAAAGACAAAATGCACGTACACAAATTTGCGATCAAATCTTCGAGCAATGGCGTGGAGACCAGTACAGAAACAACCATAGAAAACATGAAAAAATGATTACACAGATATTTAACATACAATATTGGGTCACAAAACTAGCTGTAGACAAAATAAAATTAGCTGTACACAAAACCAGCCTCACAATCTGACAGTCATGCCTCAGCTATATTGAAAACAAACTTCCAAAAGATATTACAGCCTAAAAATCATAATATACACTGTTATTATCTGATTACTTTATAATTAAAAATCTGAAACCTGATAAATAAATCTAATTTGATAAGCAAATGAATAACATTGAATATTCATGATAATAGATGTACTTATTGTCAGTGACAAAAATCATAATTTTTCCAAATAAAAAATGCATAAATATATATAGTACATTATGACACACACACACACACACACACTGTATTAACATGTTACATCACACACACACACACACACACACACACATTTAAATCAGAAAAGGATAATTATAGCTTATACAACAAGTGATGAAACTCATCAAATGTTACCTGTCAACATTTCTTTTAATCTCTGCTGACAGTTTTTTATCCATTAATCATTAACTACCTTGACTGACTGTCAGAATTCTCATCTTAAAATGACTGCCATTCATGTGATGTGATAAACTGACTGTTATCAGGATACAATAGTTCTCTCAACATCACAAAATCAATACAATAGTTGTAGTGGGCTAATCAATTGAGATAAACCCCCTTATAAATGGCTGTAAAATTCAACCTTGAGCCACACAGTGTGAAGGACACATGACATTGTAAATACAGAAGTTTTGAGATGATCCATGTTGCCTTAAATTATTTTTCACCCTTTGAGATGATCCATGTACAAATCTTTAACATATGACTCAATACATGGATGAGTTAAGTTTGGGAATGATCCCTGTAATTATTTTTTGTCATTTGAGACGTCCTCTTTCAGGAACTAGGGTAAACAATCCATACATGATATTGAATATTGACAAAGCATGACAGAAGTTCAGAGATGACTCCTGTAATATTTTCTGTCCTTTGAGATTTGCCCTCTCAGTCACCTTCCTGAAAGTCTTCCTCTTTGAAGTCGCTGATCCCCGACTGCTCCAGTAGGCACTTAAGCATGCTCTCCAGGCGTGCAGTCTGTTCCCGGATATTCTTAACTCCGCCCTTCAGTTTAGTGATGTCCTTCTGCAACTTTTCCTGAGTCTCCATGACCTTCTCTATCTCGTCCTACAGCAAGGTCACACAATAAAATTAACAGTAATGTACATATGCATGAAATACATCTTTTGAAAATGATACTTTCCAATACAATCAAGTATATGAAATATCAAAATGAAATGAAATATTCAATAATTATCAAACCTTGAAAGAAAGAAAACAAAACATGGAAACTGAAGAAATAATAAATCAAAATTTGAAAGAAATAAAAAAAAAAAGGGAAATGGAAAAAACTTATATATATGTATATATATCCATACATGAACTAGAAATACTCAGACATGGTAAATCATGTGTTGTTATTGACAATAATCTGCTGGACATTTACTGACCAGGTCAGGATCCAGGGCTTTAGAAATGGCCTGTGAGGAGAGGTCGCCAGCCTCGGCTCGAGCCAGGAGCTTCAGGGGATTCAGTGTCTTCCTGTTGGGTTTGTACGTGTCACACTTTGTCACAAAACGGCGGCGTATAAATTCTGGCACCACCCTTTCCACATCTAAAGCTAACTCAACCTACAGATAAAAACATTTCTCAAATTGACAAACACACTGTCTACACATAAAATTCTGTAGTATCATCTGTGATTGATATTCTGTGTGACAGTGTGTATATATACATGATGTACTGTGTGACAGTGTATATATACATGATGTACTGTGTGACAGTGTGTATATATACATGATGTACTGTGTGACAGTGTATATATACATGATGTACTGTGTGACAGTGTGTATATACATGATGTACTGTGACAGTGTATATATACATGATGTACTGTGTGACAGTGTATATATATATATATATACATGATGTACTGTGTGACAGTGTATATATTCATGATGTACTGTGTGACAGTGTATATATACATGATGTGCTGTGTGACAGTGTGTATATATACATGATGTACTGTGTGACAGTGTGTATATATACATGATGTACTGTGTGACAGTGTGTATATACATGATGTACTGTGTGACAGTGTATATATATACATGATGTACTGTGTGACAGTGTATATATACATGATGTACTCTGTGACAGTGTATATATACATGATGTACTGTGTGACAGTGTGTATATATATACATGATGTACTGTGTGACAGTGTGTATATATACATGATGTACTGTGTGACAGTGTATATATATATACATGATGTACTGTGTGACAGTGTATATATACATGATGTACTGTGTGACAGTGTATAGATACATGATGTACTGTGTGACAGTGTGTATATACATGATGTACTGTGTGACAGTGTGTATACACATGATGTACTGTGTGACAGTGTGTATATACATGATGTACTGTGTGACAGTGTGTATATACATGATGTACTGTGTGACAGTGTGTATATATACATGATGTACTGTGTGACAGTGTGTATATATACATGATGTACTGTTTTTTGTTTGTTTGTTTATAGCCGCCTGAGCAATTTTTCAGCTATCCGGCGGCTGTCACCATTACCGGTGACAGGGCTGCAAATTTAGGCCCATGCTCGGCACTCAGGGCCTTTGAGCAGGGAGGGATCTTTATCGTGCCACACCTACTGCGACACGGAACCTCGGTTTATACGGTCTCATCCGAAAGACCGGCACCCACATCCCACAGTGGGATTCGAACTCCCGACTCAAGGATCATCAGATCTTTGAGCCCGACGCTCTAACCACTGCGCCACGCGGGCGGCTTCATGATGTACTGTGTGACAGTGTGTATATACATGATGTACTGTGTGACATTGTGTATATATACATGATGTACTGTGTGACAGTGTGTATATATACATGATGTACTGTGTGACAGTGTATATATACATGATGTACTGTGTGACAGTGTGTATATACATGATGTACTGTGTGACAGTGTGTATATACATGATGTACTGTGTGACAGTGTGTATATATACATGATGTACTGTGTGACAGTGTGTATATACATGATGTACTGTGTGACAGTGTATATATATACATGATGTACTGTGTGACAGTGTATATAGATACATGATGTACTGTGTGACAGTGTACATATACATGATGCACTGTGTGACAGTGTGTATATACATGATGTACTGTGTGACATTGTGTATATATACATGATGTACTGTGTGACAGTGTGTATATATACATGATGTACTGTGTGACAGTGTATATATATACATGATGTACTGTGTGACAGTGTGTATATATACATGATGTACTGTGTGACAGTGTGTATATATACATGATGTACTGTGTGACAGTGTGTATATATACATGATGTACTGTGTGACAGTGTGTATATATACATGATGTACTGTGTGACAGTGTGTATATATACATGATGTACTGTGTGACAGTGTGTATATATACATGATGTACTGTGTGACAGTGTGTATATACATGATGTACTGTGTGACAGTGTATATATACATGATGTACTGTGTGACAGTGTGTATATATACATGATGTACTGTGTGACAGTGTGTATATACATGATGTACTGTGTGACAGTGTGTATATATACATGATGTACTGTGTGACAGTGTGTATATACATGATGTACTGTGTGACAGTGTATATATACATGATGTACTGTGTGACAGTGTGTATATACATGATGTACTGTGTGACAGTGTATATATACATGATGTACTGTGTGACAGTGTGTATATACATGATGTTCTGTGTGACAGTGTGTATATACATGATGTACTGTGTGACAGTGTATATATATACATGATGTACTGTGTGACAGTGTGTATATATACATGATGTACTGTGTGACAGTGTGTATATACATGATGTACTGTGTGACGGTGTATACAGATACATGATGTACTGTGTGACAGTGTACATATACATGATGTGCTGTGTGACAGTGTATATATATACATGATGTACTGTGTGACAGTGTGTATATATACATGATGTGCTGTGTGACAGTGTATATATATACATGATGTACTGTGTGACAGTGTGTATATATACATGATGTACTGTGACAGTGTGTATATATACATGATGTACTGTGTGACAGTGTATATATATACATGATGTACTGTGTGACAGTGTGTATATATACATGATGTACTGTGTGACAGTGTGTATATACATGATGTACTGTGTGACAGTGTATATAGATACATGATGTACTGTGTGACAGTGTATATATACATGATGTACTGTGTGACAGTGTGTATATACATGATGTACTGTGTGACAGTGTATATATAGATGATGTACTGTGTGACAGTGTGTATATATACATGATGTACTGTGTGACAGTGTATATATACATGATGTACTGTGTGACAGTGTGTATATACATGATGTACTGTATGACAGTGTATATATACATGATGTACTGTGTGACAGTGTATATATACATGATGTACTGTGTGACAGTGTATATATACATGATGTACTGTGTGACAGTGTATATAGATACATGATGTACTGTGTGACAGTGTACATATACATGATGTGCTGTGTGACAGTGTATATATATACATGATGTACTGTGTGACAGTGTGTATATATACATGATGTACTGTGTGACAGTGTGTATATACATGATGTACTGTATGACAGTGTGTATATATACATGATGTACTGTGTGACAGTGTATATATACATGATGTACTGTGTGACAGTGTATATATACATGATGTACTGTGTGACAGTGTATATATACATGATGTACTGTGTGACAGTGTGTATATATACATGATGTACTGTGTGACAGTGTATATATACATGATGTACTGTGTGACAGTGTGTATATATACATGATGTACTGTGTGACAGTGTATATATACATGATGTACTGTGTGACAGTGTGTATATATACATGATGTACTGTGTGACAGTGTATATATACATGATGTACTGTGTGACAGTGTGTATATACATGATGTACTGTGTGACAGTGTATATATACATGATGTACTGTGTGACAGTGTGTATATATACATGATGTACTGTGTGACAGTGTGTATATATACATGATGTACTGTGTGACAGTGTGTATATACATGATGTACTGTGTGACAGTGTGTATATACATGATGTACTGTGTGACAGTGTGTATATATACATGATGTACTGTTTTTTGTTTGTTTGTTTGTTTGTTTATAGCCGCCTGAGCAATTTTTCAGCTATCCGGCGGCTGTCACCATTACCGGTGACAGGGCTGCAAATTTAGGCCCATGCTCGGCACTCAGGGCCTTTGAGCAGGGAGGGATCTTTATCGTGCCACACCTACTGCGACACGGGACCTCGGTTTATACGGTCTCATCCGAAAGACCGGCACCCACATCCCACAGTGGGATTCGAACTCCCGACTCAAGGATCATCAGATCTTTGAGCCCGACGCTCTAACCACTGCGTCACGCGGGCGGCTTCATGATGTACTGTGTGACAGTGTGTATATACATGATGTACTGTGTGACATTGTGTATCTATACATGATGTACTGTGTGACAGTGTGTATATATACATGATGTACTGTGTGACAGTGTATATATATACATGATGTACTGTGTGACAGTGTGTATATATACATGATGTACTGTGTGACAGTGTGTATATATACATGATGTACTGTGTGACAGTGTGTATATATACATGATGTACTGTGTGACAGTGTGTATATATACATGATGTACTGTGTGACAGTGTGTATATATACATGATGTACTGTGTGACAGTGTGTATATACATGATGTACTGTGTGACATTGTGTATATATACATGATGTACTGTGTGACAGTGTGTATATATACATGATGTACTGTGTGACAGTGTGTATATACATGATGTACTGTGTGACAGTGTGTATATATACATGATGTACTGTGTGACAGTGTATATATACATGATGTACTGTGTGACAGTGTATATATACATGATGTACTGTGTGACAGTGTGTATATATACATGATGTACTGTGTGACAGTGTATATATACATGATGTACTGTGTGACAGTGTATATATACATGATGTACTGTGTGACAGTGTATATATACATGATGTACTGTGTGACAGTGTGTATATACATGATGTACTGTGTGACATTGTGTATATATACATGATGTACTGTGTGACAGTGTATATATACATGATGTACTGTGTGACAGTGTGTATGTACATGATGTACTGTGTGACAGTGTGTATATACATGATGTACTGTGTGACAGTGTATATATACATGATGTACTGTGTGACAGTGTATATATACATGATGTACTGTGTGACAGTGTGTATATACATGATGTACTGTGTGACAGTGTGTATATACATGATGAACTGTGTGACAGTGTGTATATATACATGATGTACTGTGTGACAGTGTGTATATATACATGATGTACTGTGTGACAGTGTGTATATACATGATGTACTGTGTGACAGTGTATATATATACATGATGTACTGTGTGACAGTGTATATATATACATGATGTACTGTGTGACAGTGTGTATATACATGATGTACTGTGTGACAGTGTGTATATACATGATGTACTGTGTGACAGTGTGTATATATACATGATGTACTGTTTTTTGTTTGTTTGTTTGTTTGTTTATAGCCGCCTGAGCAATTTTTCAGCTATCCGGCGGCTGTCACCATTACCGGTGACAGGGCTGCAAATTTAGGCCCATGCTCGGCACTCAGGGCCTTTGAGCAGGGAGGGATCTTTATCGTGCCACACCTACTGCGACACGGGACCTCGGTTTATACGGTCTCATCCGAAAGACCGGCACCCACATCCCACAGTGGGATTCGAACTCCCGACTCAAGGATCATCAGATCTTTGAGCCCGACGCTCTAACCACTGCGTCACGCGGGCGGCTTCATGATGTACTGTGTGACAGTGTGTATATACATGATGTACTGTGTGACATTGTGTATATATACATGATGTACTGTGTGACAGTGTGTATATATACATGATGTACTGTGTGACAGTGTGTATATACATGATGTACTGTGTGACATTGTGTATATATACATGATGTACTGTGTGACAGTGTGTATATATACATGATGTACTGTGTGACAGTGTATATATATACATGATGTACTGTGTGACAGTGTGTATATATACATGATGTACTGTGTGACAGTGTGTATATATACATGATGTACTGTGTGACAGTGTGTATATATACATGATGTACTGTGTGACAGTGTGTATATATACATGATGTACTGTGTGACAGTGTGTATATATACATGATGTACTGTGTGACAGTGTGTATATACATGATGTACTGTGTGACATTGTGTATATATACATGATGTACTGTGTGACAGTGTGTATATATACATGATGTACTGTGTGACAGTGTGTATATATACATGATGTACTGTGTGACAGTGTGTATATACATGATGTACTGTGTGACAGTGTGTATATATACATGATGTACTGTGTGACAGTGTATATATACATGATGTACTGTGTGACAGTGTATATATACATGATGTACTGTGTGACAGTGTGTATATATACATGATGTACTGTGTGACAGTGTATATATACATGATGTACTGTGTGACAGTGTATATATACATGATGTACTGTGTGACAGTGTATATATACATGATGTACTGTGTGACAGTGTGTATATACATGATGTACTGTGTGACATTGTGTATATATACATGATGTACTGTGTGACAGTGTATATATACATGATGTACTGTGTGACAGTGTGTATATACATGATGTACTGTGTGACAGTGTGTATATACATGATGTACTGTGTGACAGTGTATATATACATGATGTACTGTGTGACAGTGTATATATACATGATGTACTGTGTGACAGTGTGTATATACATGATGTACTGTGTGACATTGTGTATATATACATGATGTACTGTGTGACAGTGTGTATATATACATGATGTACTGTGTGACAGTGTATATAGATACATGATGTACTGTGTGACAGTGTACATATACATGATGTGCTGTGTGACAGTGTATATATATACATGATGTACTGTGTGACAGTGTATATATACATGATGTGCTGTGTGACAGTGTATATATATACATGATGTACTGTGTGACAGTGTGTATATATACATGATGTACTGTGTGACAGTGTGTATATATACATGATGTACTGTGTGACAGTGTATATATATACATGATGTACTGTGTGACAGTGTGTATATATACATGATGTACTGTGTGACAGTGTGTATATACATGATGTACTGTGTGACAGTGTATATAGATACATGATGTACTGTGTGACAGTGTATATATACATGATGTACTGTGTGACAGTGTGTATATACATGATGTACTGTGTGACAGTGTATATATAGATGATGTACTGTGTGACAGTGTGTATATATACATGATGTACTGTGTGACAGTGTATATATATATGATGTACTGTGTGACAGTGTGTATATACATGATGTACTGTATGACAGTGTATATATACATGATGTACTGTGTGACAGTGTATATATACATGATGTACTGTGTGACAGTGTATATAGATACATGATGTACTGTGTGACAGTGTACATATACATGATGTGCTGTGTGACAGTGTATATATATACATGATGTACTGTGTGACAGTGTGTATATATACATGATGTACTGTGTGACAGTGTGTATATATACATGATGTACTGTGTGACAGTGTATATATATATACATGATGTACTGTGTGACAGTGTATATATATACATGATGTGCTGTGTGACAGTGTGTATATATACATGATGTACTGTGTGACAGTGTATATATAGATGATGTACTGTGTGACAGTGTATTTACAGGATATACTTTGTGACATTGTGTATATACATGATTTACTGTGTAAACATGATTTAGGATTTAAGTAGTCTGTGTATATATAACTGGATAATTCCATTTGAAGTGCTTTTAAATTAGACAATCTACCTGCATAGCCATTCTCTTGAGTGCCGCCTGTTCTTGCACTGCCTTGATGTCGTCTACAGCCAAACCAACCTACTCAGGCAAAAAATAGGCCTGTTTATAGTTCACTTCATTTTCATATTATTAGGAATTTTACATTAATGAAATTTTCACATTTCAGTGCAATCATACATTAGACTTATTGTACACTATATATGTACATGTTATATGATACACATTTGCAAACACATATAGTATACTGTACACACACATATGCTGTACATATTGTATATTGTACATACATTCTACATGTATTGTACATACACTGTACATATTGTATACTGTACATATAAAAACTGGATGCCACCAGATAACTGTGAAATTGTTGAGTGTGGCAGAAAGAAAGAAAGAAACAAAACATACACTGTTCATATTGTATACTGTACATACATTCTACATATATTGTATAAACACATACACTGTACATAAATCATATTGTACATACACACATGCTGTACATATTGTATATTGTACACAAAAATGTACACTGTACATATTGAATACTATACATACACTGTACATATAGTATATTGCACACACACACATGCACTGTACATATTGTATACACATGTACAAATACATCTTTTAAACTGTACACACATGTATTATTAGGACTGAAACAGTGACGGACAGACAGGTAAAAAACATTACCTACATGTGTAACCCCCCCCCCCCCCATCTCAATGCATGGGGTATAAAAATTTGTAATAGTAAAAACAAAACTAGAGATGAGTGATTTTGTAATATAAACTTGATAGTGTTGAGCTGGAATCACAAAAAAGAAAGTACACATAGAGCCTACCAGTAAGTTCATGATGATGATGGACATTAGAATCATGAAGACGACGAACATTATGTAGGTGATCTCAGGATAGAAGTCTTGTTGGTTGTTGCCATAGAAAATATTCTCGTACTCAAACTCCCCGATCATCATCACCGTGGTCTTAATAAGCGATTCCCACACTGTGGCAAAGGCATCCTGAAAATAAAAACAATACAGAAACAATTTAGACAATATTGTGAAACTAATGGTTAATTAACAATGGTATGAATTTCATAGTTAATTATATAGATTTGAATTCTATATGTTAAACTGAAAATAGTATGAAATTAATAGTTAGTTATAAAGGTATGAAATTCATACGATAAAGTTGACAATAGTATGAAAATCATATGGATGCTTGACAAAAGTATGAAATCTAGTACATTGAATGGCAAAACTATGATGATATGGTTGATTGAAAATAGTGTGAAATTCATAAGGTCAGTTGACAATGGATTCATTCTGTCAGTTGACAGATTCATTCTGTCAGTTGACAGATTCATTCTGTGAGTTGACAATGGATTCATTCTGTCAGTTGACAATGGATTCATTCTGTCAGCTGACAATAGTTTGAAATTCACATCAGTTGACACCATGAAATTCATAATCTCTCAGTAAAAAGCAAAGTGACACTGAAGTCAAAAATACATATATAAATAAGAGTGATTAACATGATAGAGATTGAAGCAAACTTAAATAAAAGATACGAGTTAATAACAAGATAGAGATAGCAGCTGACCTGGTTTTGTAGCACTGTGTAAAATCCAAGACCAAAGGCAACAATGAACAGAAAAAAGACAATGGCAAATTGTAGGAAAGTGTTGAGAATGTCCTTAAACATGACAACGTAGATCCCAAACCGTGGGAACTTCTGGAGGAAGAGAACCAGGTTAATCCAGCAGAGGAAAATCGCCACGGCTCCCACTGACCATTGCCAAGTCTACAAAATTTACAAACTGATGTTACACACAGTAAACTAACAAATCACGATTTTACATAGAGTGATGTCACAATTAACAAATCATGATGTTACACACGGTAAACTAACAAACCACGATGTTACACACAGTAAACTAACAAACCACGATGTTACACACAGTAAACTAACAAATCACGATGTTACACACGGTAAACTAACAAATCATGATGTTACACACGGTAAACTAACAAACCACGATGTTACACACAGTAAACTAACAAACCACGATGTTACATAGAGTGATGTCACAATTAACAAATCATGATGTTACACACGGTAAACTAACAAATCACGATGTTACACACAGTAAACTAACAAATCACGATGTTACACACGGTAAACTAACAAATCATGATGTTACACACGGTAAACTAACAAACCACGATGTTACACACAGTAAACTAACAAATCACGATGTTACACACGGTAAACTAACAAATCATGATGTTACACACGGTAAACTAACAAATCACGATGTTACACACAGTAAACTAACAAATCACGATGTTACATAGAGTGATGTCACAATTAACAAATCACGATGTTACACACAGTAAACTAACAAATCACGATGTTACACACAGTAAACTAACAAATCACGATGTTACACACAGTAAACTAACAAATCACGATGTTACACACGGTAAACTAACAAATCATGATGTTACACACGGTAAACTAACAAACCACGATGTTACACACAGTAAACTAACAAATCACGATGTTACACACGGTAAACTAACAAATCATGATGTTACACACGGTAAACTAACAAATCACGATGTTACACACAGTAAACTAACAAATCACGATGTTACATAGAGTGATGTCACAATTAACAAATCACGATGTTACACACAGTAAACTAACAAATCACGATGTTACACACAGTAAACTAACAAATCACGATGTTACACACAGTAAACTAACAAATCACGATGTTACACACGGTAAACTAACAAATCACGATGTTACACACAGTAAACTAACAAATCACGATGTTACATAGAGTGATGTCACAATTAACAAATCACGATGTTACACACGGTAAACTAACAAATCACGATGTTACACACAGTAAACTAACAAATCACGATGTTACACACGGTAAACTAACAAATCATGATGTTACACACAGTAAACTAACAAATCACGATGTTACATAGAGTGATGTCACAATTAACAAATCACGATGTTACACACGGTAAACTAACAAATCACGATGTTACACACAGTAAACTAACAAATCACGATGTTACACACAGTAAACTAACAAATCACGGTGTTACACACGGTAAACTAACAAATCACGATGTTACACACAGTAAACTAACAAATCACGATGTTACATAGAGTGATGTCACAATTAACAAATCATGATGTTACACACAGTAAACTAACAAACCGTGACCTTACACATAGTGATGTCACAATTAACCAACCATCACGTTATACATAGTGATGTAACAACTAACAAATTGCAATGTTACATACAATAACATTACAATTAACAAACTGTTATGTTAACAAACTGTAATGTTACATGTAGTGATGTCACAATTAACAAATTGTGAAATTACACATAGTGATGTCATGTGCATGTATACATCTAACGATCACCTTTTTTTTTTTTTTTTTTTTTTTTTTACACATTTTACGTTGTTTATAATATACCTGCATGCATTTGTTCACTGTGATCTTGATGTAGAGAGGGGGCTAGAATAGGCAATTGCCTGTTGCCTAATCCCCTTGACATATTTGTGAATAAAATATTGTTTAAAATACTGATGTTACAATTAACAAACTGATATTACATATAGTAATGTTAACAAACTGTGATATTACATAGTAAATTAACATATCATGTTATTCATTAAATGATTTTAGATGCAGTAATGGATTATGTGAAAAATAATCATAATATTCACGAGCAACCCTCACCCCCCTCCCCAACCTCCACTATTCAACTATAAATAATGACCATCCTGAACCAGTCAATCTGTTCATGCAAGAAATGCAAATGAGGACTCAATCTTCAATAAACACACTTGTGAGTATCACTCAATGCAAACTGGGGGGAATAATATCGTTTATACATAATGATGTTCCACAAAGTCAACAGCAGCAGCCATTTCTTTGTCAAATTAAAACAATACCGAGAATTTAACTGATCACAACCAACTTACAAATCTTTATCTTGTGCATTTAACTGATCAGGACAAACTCGCAAATCTGTATCCTATGGCTTTAACCAATGGAGACAAACTTACGAATGTGTATCCCGTGGCTTTAACTGACCAAGAAAAATTTATGAATGTGTATCCCCTGGCTTTAACTGACCGAGACAAACTTACAAATCTGTATCCTGTGGCTTTAACTGACCGAGACAAACTTACGAATCTGTATCTCATGGCTTTAACTGACCGAGACAAACTTACGAATCTGTATCCTGTGGCTTTAACTGACCGAGACAAACTTACGAATCTGTATCTCATGGCTTTAACTGACCGAGACAAACTTACGAATCTGTATCTCATGGCTTTAACTGACCGAGACAAACTTACGAATCTGTATCCTGTGGCTTTAACTGACCGAGACAAACTTACGAATCTGTATCTCATGGCTTTAACTGACCGAGACAAACTTACAAATCTGTATCCTGTGGCTTTAACTGACCGAGACAAACTTACGAATCTGTATCTCATGGCTTTAACTGACCGAGACAAACTTACGAATCTGTATCTCATGGCTTTAACTGACCGAGACAAACTTACAAATCTGTATCCTGTGGCTTTAACTGACCGAGACAAACTTACAAATCTGTATCCTGTGGCTTTAACTGACCGAGACAAACTTACAAATCTGTATCCTGTGGCTTTAACTGACCGAGACAAACTTACAAATCTGTATCCTGTGGCTTTAACTGACCGAGACAAACTTACGAATCTGTATCTCATGGCTTTAACTGACCGAGACAAACTTACGAATCTGTATCCCGTGGACTGTTGACAGCTCTCAAAGTCGATCACCAAAAGCAAGGCACAGACATAGGTCACCCACTCAATCAGATTCTCAAACCCCAGATACTGGAGCTTGGCCTGGTAAATCTGCAACAACTGCACAAGAAAAAAGAAAATCATGAAAATGTGCATTCCAGACAGTTACTTATGCTTAAACTAGGCAAGTCTCTACTCATTCTATAGGTCCTCAAGTTTTCTGTGCATGTTTAGCTAGAAAGGCAATACTCCGGAAGACTTGTTCACTGATCTTCGAGTTTCACTTCTCTGTTCACATTCAAAAGACACACTTTTACTCATTACATATTATTGATAAGCTTTTAAAAAACAAATAGTCTAAGTATTTCTTTGAAATTTTCAATGATCATCGGTAACAGTTTTATATTAGAAGTTAGTATTTACTGCTTCCAATTACGTCATACACTTGAAGATGTTTGGATGCGAAATTTAAAAGTCAAAAGAATAGCAGCAAATTGCTCATCCTTATTAAATTTTAAGGAGGAAGTTTTTATTTTTCACTGCACTGGAATTAGAAAAGCTTCCTGTTCTATATTACGTTAGCTATTTCTTCAAAAATTGTAACTATATAAAATGTTGCACCACAAACATGTATCCTGCGTCCTTGATCTTGTATGTTACGTTATTAACATAATTTCATGTCACCGTCACTTGATGATTATTTTTCGAAGTAATCTGTTTCTACGAATTTATCTAAGTATCACATACTTCACCGTATTTATCTGTCGATTCAATTAGGCTAAATACAATGAACAGAGTAATACACTGCCTTGATAATGTCAGCTTACTGTATGAAATCACAAGTAAGAGAGGGGACAGTGAATATTTAAAGGAACCAGTAATTATTACTCTCAATCAAAGATCAAAATAAAATTAACATGCACAGATTGTATTTGCTTTTCATAGATACATCATACTAAGCTTTATTTTCTATATAATATTCAGAACACAGTGATAGCTTAAATTACTTCTTGATGTAACGCAGATTATCATAAAAATAAAGTAATTTTTTCTTACTTTCTCTAAAAATTACAAAGTACAGAACAAGTTTCATAATTTACTGAACATGTTTTATCTTAAACAAAAACAAATACAGTCCAACCTTGTTATCTCAAACTCGATGGGATGGAGAAAATATTTCAAGATACCCAAGTATTCGAGATATCGAGGGTAAAATACTTAAAGAATAAATAACTGAGACTCCGTTTTTAAGGTCATATTTGAAAGACCCGTGATTCTCGCTTCTAAATGCCTAGCGCTTGGCGAAGGAGCAATCACTACCTCCCAGTTACGAAGCGAACGCTCTAACCACTAAGCTACCGCGACCGGTGAGATATCAGTGTTCAAGATACCGAAGTTTAACTGTATGAAATTTAGATACACTGGTCTGTACAATATTTAAATATTCTACCAATTCTAAACTATGGGTAATCAAAATAAAAATAGAGAGGGAGTATAGAGAAAATTCTTGAATTCGACAAAGATATGACAAAGATGATGACAATGATGATGAAGTTTTCACTACATTTTGTGTCCTGGCCAAAATTGTGACTCTTATATATATGCCCAGTGAATCCTGATGAGCTTTGGGCAAAACCAACTGAAATTTGGTGCAAAATCTTGGAATCAGCTAAGCCTTATCTCAAGAAGATTTCGAAACAGCACCAGCAAAGTTTGCATTGAAAGTAACGAAATGAAAAAAGGTCGTGTGTGTGATGTTTGATTATGATAACATAGATTCCTTGATACGATACATATTTTATGTCGTGTATTATTTGAACCAATTCTAGGGCATGACTGTTTTCATTTTGTCGGATTCATAACTTTTAAAACTGGCATTTTGTTGGATAAGGATTTCAGGCACTAGATAATAGTACTAGAGCTAATGAAAAAAATGTGTAAAATATCTGTGTGGTTTTAGAATGCACTTAGATTATCAAGTATTGCATAGTTTTGGAAAGAAAGTAGTTCAATACCCCCATAAAAACATTCTTCCTACATGTTTATTGTTTCCGATGAATTTTTTTTATATGGAATCAAGTTTTCTGCCTATGCAGTCAAAGCTATTTAGATCATTATCCCCTAGTGTACAAAATGTTTGTATGCACAGACGAAGTACAACAGTATAGAATAAATCTAAATCCTTGAGGATAAAAAGATAATTCTATTTTTATATATCCAACTTGAACATTGCAACTTATTCCAAGAACAGGTGTGCTGAAGCTCATCTCTCTAAAACACTCCTCTACTCGTATTGATCCCCGTGTGAGTGTGTACTTGGGTTTGATTTGACGTCAGAAGCTCACCTCTCTAAGTAAATTCCAGGCAGACAATGCCATAATGACGTATTTTCCAATCGTAGCAAACAATGGCTGATCAAATGTGGAGCCGTCCATTGTATTCCTGCTCGACGCATTGGTGCATGCTGTTTTCTCTGGGACACTAGAGGCCATACCTAAAGCTTGATACCTGGAAACAAAGAGATCAATGTTACCATGAGAACGAGAGAGGATCTAAAAAAAAAAAATTATCTACAAAGTTAGAAATAATACATCATCATGATTTTCCTATTACTTTAAGGACTGACATGTCAATTGCTTAAACAGTTGGTTGGTTGTGTATTGATGTAACTTTTCCCTCAAGAATTTTTCACTCGTATGGAGACATCACCATGGCCGGTGAAGGGCTGCAAAATCTATGCCTCTGCTTGGCACTTGTGGCCTTTGAGCTGGGAGAGATCGTTATAATGCCACACCTGCCAAAACATGAGACCTCAGTCTGTGAGCTCCCATCCAAAGGGTCACCCCATTTAGTCACCTCTTACAACAAGTAAGGGATTCTGAGGACCTTCAATTGTATCTTGGATCTCCATCGGATAATTGCTTAAATTGTAACATGTCAAAAGTGCAAAATAAAATCCGAAATGATTTCTTTGTTTTTTTTTTCCAAATGTTTCACCTTGTCTGGTTAGGATAAGAGGCTGCCATTCTGTAGCTGGCTCGTTCAGTCCCAAACACTTTTTATAAATATTACTATAATTTGCTAGTGTGTATCACTGACCCATGACACTTTAATTAAACCAAATAAACACATTACATTTGTTTGCAAGACATTTTTGTAAATAGTCAAAATGAGTCCATGGACAATCTAGAGACCCAGTCCTCCCATTTGTTTTTTCTGTCTTTCAGTGTATCAATCTCCTTTTCTCTTAATTAATGCATAAATTAATGTATAATCTGCTTTCATTTTTCTTTAAAATAAATCTTTTATAACCTATAGATTTGGAGTGCTTCATGATAGAAATTAAATACATTGATCATTATCAATTCAATAACGGCCATTTTACTGGTCAAACTATCATGACTGTGATCTATATGCATGTGATTTACAGAGACATGTATCATTTATGATTGCAAAAACAGAATTAGAAGAACGCCGAGTCTGACAAAGGTGCAACACGTAAATGTCCCATACTCGAATCAGACATGTCTCTGACAACACACACACACTAAATCATAAGAGAATATCTCAAGATTTGATTTTTGTTTGTTTGTTTGTTTATAGCCGCCTGAGCAATTTTTCAGCTATCCGGCGGCTGCTCAAGATTTGATGTCAGAGTTAATATATCACAGCCACGTTGAATCTTTCCACGACTGTACAAGGTTAATCACCCTGAACTTACACTTCAAAAGGCGGGTCAGTCGAAACAATGTATGCAGTGAGAAAGATGAGGAAGACGGCATAAATCAAAAAGTTCATATAGTAGAACGTCCGCCCAAAGCTGTTCCATTTGTGACGGAGTAGCGCATTCACCAAAGGATGAGCTAAAAGGTCTTCCCGCTTCGAGTTCACCTAAACGATAAGAAAATAATGAGCTCAAAAGTACAGCAGTTGGAAAAAAGTTTGAAAATCCTCAATAATAATGATGAGATTCTTTATCCAATGATAGAGTTATGCGTGATGGGTAAGTATCAAACTTTTGTTTTACATACCATTATCATGAGCGGATGGTTGCTCTTCATTTCACTGGAGTCAGAAGTGTAGGGTCTGGCCAAGACGTTGAGGGAGAAATCTTCATTATATACACTGCCTGTGAAGAAGAGGGAGAAATCCTCATTATAAAGAGAAAATCTAGTTTTACACACTCCCTTAAAGAAGAGAGATAAATCCTAGTTATACACACTCCCTATAAAATCAGACATTGTAACAAAGATCCTAGTTATTGTAAATCCTACAAATCCTACATTGTGTTAACTTGATTATATTTTGTTGATTGCTCCGTTAACATGACTGAACACACAGGCAGGGAAGCAAACCAACTCATGGCCACTCCAAATTTAATACAACACCAACAAATGGTATCAAAGCCATCATAATGACAGATAACTTGAAATGTTACTAGCTGACAAATGTAAATACAATTTTCTTATATAACTTGACAAGGAGGATAGTCATCTCATTTTTTGGGGGGGGAGGAGGAGGGGGGTAACATAGATACAGATTGTGATTTACTGTTGATATCCATGGTTTAAAATAAGACACTCAAAACCTCCTTATGTGCAAATGATGTTGATTGGTCAATATAATTCATATACAGAGTTATCAAAAATGAGTTGAATCCTATGTAAATTTTCAAGTCCAGTAAGAGAAGTAGAATTATCTAAGTAATTTAAAAAGTGGGGGGGGGGGGGGCTGTAGAATTACTCAATCAAAGGGAAGGGGGGCGCTGTAGAATTATTTAATTAAAGTGAAAAGGGGGGGGGGGGGGTAGAATTATTTAAGTTAACTTGATTGATTGATTGATGGCTGTTTTCCGCCACACTCAACAATTTTTCAGTTACCAGGTAGCATCCAGTTTTCATTGGTAGAAGACAGAACTCAGATACAATATACCCAGGAAGAGACCACTGACATTCTGAAAGTAAACTGGCACACTTTCTCACATATATTGGCGTGACTGAGAATCAAACCTGTGCCAACTAGAGGTGAAATTAACTTAGGAGGAGACAACTTTATCAAACACTTTCCTTTTCAAGAGAAAATTGCAGGGTTTGACATTCTCACTCATCACCTTTTCATTTCCACACTTGTCACCTCATCATTTCCACATCTGTCACCTTGTCATTTCCACATCTGTCACCTCATCATCTCCACATCTGTCACCTTGTCATTTTCGCACTGTCACCTCATCATCTCCACACTTGTCATCTCATCATTTCTGCACTGTCACCTCATCATTTCCACACTTGTCATCTTGTCATTTTCGCACTGTCACCTCGTCATTTCAACACTTGTTACCTTGTCATTTCCACATTTGTCACCTCGTCATTTCCACACTTGCTACATCATCATTGCCACACTTGTCACCTCGTCATTTCCACACTTGTCACCTTGTCATTTTTGCACTGTCACCTCATCATTTCCACACTTGTTACCTCATCATTTCCACATTGTCACCTCATCATTTACACACTTGTCACCTCATCATTCCCACACTCATATTTTTCAAAGCTCAAGAAATATCTGTTTTACATTTTTATGAAAGCAAAACATCCACTTAAAATGACATTGGCATTCCTACTAAGTTTAGAAACCAACATCTAAACAATCAAAGACCAACATCGAAACAATCCAACACTCAAGAAAACAAAGATAAATCAAATGAAATCTTTAAGGACAGGAAAAATGGTTGAAATTGTGGTTGAGACAGAGAATGAAAGATTCAAGAATAAGACCAAGAAGAGTTTGACTGAAGCTGTGAACAAGAGGAATCTGAGAGTGGGGAAAATTAGCAGTAGAGCTTTGTATGACCCACAGAGAAGAGATAAGGAGATTGATGAGAGCAAGACAATGTAAGTGAAGAAAACATTAATGAGATTCTCTTTGAAAATAGAATAGAAATGCAATGAATTTTCAAATATTTATGCTTGGCCTATTCCAGATCTGACAGTATAACACACCCCATCTATTCCAGATCTGACTGTAAAACACACCATGTCTATTCCAGATCTGACTGTATATTAAAATCTGTTTAATCTGGATATGTGAAATCTGAAATGTTGTGTAAACCACAGATCACATATAATATACAAAACTTATTAGTAATTCAAAAACCATGAAATCAAAATAAATAAAAACAATCCAACCGAATGCAATAAATTCAACAAAATTTGATAATATGATAATTTTTAAAACAAAGAAATGACTGGAAACAGTTTGAAATATAAATATTTTGAAAGTTTACTTTTATCAAAGCCATGCTTACTACAACTTTCTACCAATACATGCACATAACATAATTTGTAAATTACTACAGTAAAATCTTGTTATCTTGAACTCGATGGGACAGAGAAAAAAAATTCGACATATCCAAGGATTGGAGATATCAAGGGTAAAACACTTAAAGAATAAGTGGTTGGGACTTTTGATTGGGACTTCTGAATCACTTCGACATATCCATGGTATTTAAGATATTGGTGTCTGAAATGCTGAAGTTCAATTGTATTTAATTTTTCTTAAAGAGGCATTACAGCTTGTTTTGCACATTTTAATCGAGTGTTTGTTAAATAAATAAAATAATAAAAATCATAACAATACTGACAATTTTTAACATTAGGGATGCATTAATTTGCACTCAAATGCGCTTTAAAGATCATCCGGAATTCAATGGCTTCTTCGTTCTGACTCGGACATTTAACATCATGTGATTCAGTATGACAACACATGTGTTGTGTAAAAACTTATTTAAATACCCCTTAAAAGGGGCCACAGTCGCTTCTCGAGTATGGGTTTATTTCCTGCTTCTTATAATTGAGTAATTATAAATCATAATTATAACAGAAAACCTTTCATGTCCCTATAACCAGATAATATTTTTTATAAAGCATGTCACATGTTTTGATAAAAATAGCACTTACATTCAAACCCCCGCGTGTGTGTATTGTGGCTAGTAGGTCATAGTGATATTCCCACGTAAATTTTAGTGTGCGCATGTGTTGTCTCTCATTTCATTTTAACCCTTTTCTAGCATAATCTGCCAAAATTCTGAGTTTAGCCATTGTATGCTAACTCTCACTGGATTATTTACCTTCCGTCCGTATGCGTCCGAAGACCGAAAGAGGAAGTCTCAATGTTGTTAAAAAAGGGCCTTCAAAAACTGTTAATTTTTGCATTTAAATGAGAATTTTCAACTTTCGAAATATGTTATTTTTGCAAAGTGTATATATTCAACTATGCAACAAAATTAGTGAAAGCTCTGGGGAAATTGTCCTTTTATGATTTTGGAGCAAAATGAGCTGCAGTGTCTCTTTAATCAAATGAATGAAATGTTCACAACAATAAAATGAATATTCAAAATGGTATAAATTATCACTTAACAGCCAAGTGGCAGGCTTGTAAAATAGATTGTGGTAAATCATGAAATGTGCAAAAGTTCTTATCTCAAAAAAGATAACTGTTATTTCAAACTGTTTAAAGTGAGATAACTCTTGTAATGAAACTCATTGGTATAAGTTGGTGAAGTGAGAAGCAACAGCACCCTATCTTGTGAACTGATAAATTAAAATGAATACTAACATCAGGTAATATACAACAATTTTCTTACCAGAGCCCTTCCCTCGGTCTGTTGGCATGCAAATGAGTTAAGCCATGCATAGCAAATTAGATCAGAAGTAGAAAATTAATATATATATCATGCTTCTTCTGTAACCTATTATAACAATGCTTTCATGCCATGCTTAAAAACCTATACAATCACTAACCCCTTTTACGATGTTGTACCCTATGTACAAATTAAACCCCGCCATTTAACATCTGCACAGGAACTTTGATTGATCTACATGTACGACTACATAGAACGTAAATATTACAAAGAATTAAGTTCACTTTGAGCATAAATTGGCTCTGAAATTTTCTCTTCAAATGCTCTTCTCCATCTCTCTCTCCCCCTCTCTCTTTCTCTCTCCCCCTCTTTCTTTCCCATCTCTCTCTCTCTCTCACCTGATCCTGAACCCTCACTGGTTCCACCCTCTGTCCAGTTGGAGTATGTGTCATCTAGAAACTCATAGTTAAATGTGCACTTATAGTCCGGGTGCTCTGGATTCTTGTTGTTTGTGGTCATGCATCGCAAAAATGCTGACTCTGCCACATCTAGAAACAAGAGAGAATAAACTGACTGATTGACGATTACAGTCACATCTAGACACAAGATTGAATAAACTGACTGATTGACGATTACATTCACATCTAGACACAAGATTGAATAAACTGACTGATTGACGATTGAAGTCACATCTAGACACAAGATAGAATAAACTGACTGATTGACGATTGAAGTCACATCTAGACACAAGATAGAATAAACTGACTGATTGACGATTACATTCACATCTAGACACAAGACTGAATAAACTGACTGATTGACGATTACATTCACATCTAGACACAAGATTGAATAAACTGACTGATTGACGATTACATTCACATCTAGACACAAGATTGAATAAACTGACTGATTGACGATTACATTCACATCTAGACACAAGATAGAATAAACTGACTGATTGACGATTACATTCACATCTAGACACAAGATTGAATAAACTGACTGATTGACGATTACATTCACATCTAGACACAAGATTGAATAAACTGACTGATTGACGATTACAGTCACATCTAGACACAAGATAGAATAAACTGACTGCTTGACGATTACATTCACATCTAGACACAAGATTGAATAAACTGACTGATTGACGATTACATTCACATCTAGACACAAGATAGAATAAACTGACTGATTGACGATTACATTCACATCTAGACACAAGATTGAATAAACTGACTGATTGACGATTACATTCACATCTAGACACAAGATAGAATAAACTGACTGCTTGACGATTACATTCACATCTAGACACAAGATTGAATAAACTGACTGATTGACGATTACATTCACATCTAGACACAAGATTGACAGTTCCTGGCTTACTCAGACAGATAAGCCCCCCCCCCCCCCCCCCCCCCCCCCAGTAAATCTAAACTTCATTGTATTTCTAACGAATGACTTAATTCAAGATCAGGACAGTTGGACATCAAAAGAATTTCTTAACTATGGTATCTTTGCATTACAAAGATTTTGTCAAAACAAGAAATTGTATTCAGCCTTGTAGATAAAATCTGCTCTACAGTGTATCAGGTTCTCACCTGGCATTTTCTTGATGAGTTTTCTCATGGGCGTGGTCCTCAGCCCTGTACCAATGTCAGGGGTTTCATTTCTCATGGCGTCCTCCCATTTGTCACTGTTGATGATCACCACAGCCACCTCACTGTAAATAAAAGGAGACCAATCAATCATAACCCAAAGTTTCTCTACTATGACACATCCACACAATGTCCTGTAAAAACACGCCCACACAATGTCCTGTATAGACACGCCCACACAATGTCCTGTATAGACACACTCACACAACATCCTGTACAGACACACCCACACAATGTCCTGTAAAAACACGCCCACACAATGTCCTGTATAGACACACCCACACAATGTCATGTACAGACACACCCACACAATGTCCTGTATAGACACACCCACACAATGTCCTGTACAGACACACCCACACAATGTCCTGTACAGACACACCCACACAATGTCCTGTACAGACACACCCACACATTATCCTGTAAAAACACGCCCACACAATGTCCTGTATAGACACACCCACACAATGTCATGTACAGACTCACACATTGTCCTATATAGACACACCCACATATTGTCCTGTATAGACACACGCACACAACATCCTGTACAGACACACCCACACAACATCCTGTACAGACATACCCACACATTATCCTGCACAAACACATCCACACATTATCCTGTACAAACACACCCACACAATGTCCTGTACAGACACACCCACACAACATCATGTACAGACACACCCACAAAACATCCTGTACAGACACACCCACACAACATCCTGTACAGACACACCCACACAACATCCTGAACAGACACACCCACACATTGTCCTGTATATAAACACCAACATGATGTCCTGTACAGACAACTCACACGATGTACTGTTGAGACACACCCACACAACATCCTGTACAGACACACCCACATATTATCCTGTACAAACACACCCACACAATGTCCTGTATACACACACCAACATGATGTCCTGTACAGACAACTCACACGATGTACTGTTGAGACACACCCACACAACATCCTGTACAGACACACCCACATATTATCCTGTACAAACACACCCACAAAATGTCCTGTATACACACACCAACATGATGTCCTGTACAGACAACTCACACGATGTACTGTTGAGACACACCCACACAACATCCTGTACAGACACACCCACACATTATCCTGTACAAACACACCCACACAATGTCCTGTATAGACACACCCACACAATGTCATGTACAGACACACCCACACATTGTCCTATATAGACACACCCACACATTGTCCTGTATAGACACACCCACACAACATCCTGTACAGACAAAAACCCACACATTGTCCTGTATACACACACCAACATGATGTCCTGTACAGACAACTAACACAATGTACTGTTGAGACACACTCATACGATGTATTATATAGACACACCCACACAATGTCCTGTACAGAAACACCCTCACAATGTCGAACCTAAGATGTAAACATAGGTAGTGATTGCTCCTTCGCAAAATGCTTGGCATTTAGCAGCAATAATCTAAGGTCTTTAAGATCTGACCTCAAAAAAAATGGAAGTTCTGTGTCACAGCAGACATTGGCACATTAAAAAAAGCCCTCACTGCTATGGTCTTAAGAGCTGAACATAGGTTTGATTTTGTTGTATTTTACCTACAGCTGGTGACGTTGCAATATGAGTGAAAAATTCTTGACAGGATGTAAAACAAATAATCAATCACACACACAATGTCTTATATAGACACACCCACACAATGTCTTGTATAGACACACCCACACAATATCCTTTATCGACACACACAAATAATTTTGTGTATCTACTCACGGTTTGTTGTTATCGATGGCCATATCCAGACAGTTATTTCCATCTGTGTCTCGCTGTGAAACATTCGCATAATGATCCAGCAAACATTTCACGACATCAGCATGTCCATAGCGTGATGCTAAGTGAAGGGGTGTTGTCTAATAAATATCAAAAATTCAGCTGTGAAACGCCCTGTCAGCATTGCAAATAAAATCCTTTATAAAGAACAAAAATCTCCTGGTTCTCAGACCCTGTTGATCTTTCTTGGATTTGAGTCCCAAATTACCTATCGCTAGAGGGCAGCACAATCTGTTCAGAGCTGACCCATCATACTTACTTTGGTTTTATCCATTGGGTCAACCGGTGCATCAGCATCTAACAGACACTTGACTGTCTTCAGCCAGCCCTTAGCAGCTGCACAATCCAGCGGTGTCCATAAAACAGAGTTCCTGAAATTAAAAAGTTTGTTTTTAATATACAGTGGGTGAAGTCAATTTTCAAACATTTATAAAATTATTTTTTTAACAGAATACAGAATATATTAAGCCAAATAGATTACAAAAAACTAAAAATCCACATCATGGTGTAGAAAAAAGTTACTATCTTAGTCCGAATTTCCTCATAGTCTATATTTACATTATCCATGACCCTAGCACCTGTGGAATTAATTCAACTGAAATCACAAATTTTTTTTCCTTGATAAGCAGTCATTAGAAAAACGAGGATCACGACTATAAATCAGCGCATATTTTACAAATTGATCTATAATGTCACCTGGTCTTTCACGTCTTGTTTACATATCAGTCTTCAGTGTCAGTCATTCACGTCTTGTTTACAAATCGGTCTTCAGTGTCAGTCATTCACGTCTTGTTTACAAATCGGTCTTCAGTGTCAGTCATTCACGTCTTGTTTACAAATCGGTCTTCAGTGTCAGTCATTCACGTCTTGTTTACAAATCGGTCTTCAGTGTCAGTCATTCACGTCTTGTTTACAAATCGGTCTTCAGTGTCAGTCATTCACGTCTTGTTTACAAATCGGTCTTCAGTGTCAGTCATTCACGTCTTGTTTACAAATCGGTCTTCAGTGTCAGTCATTCACGTCTTGTTTACAAATCGGTCTTCAGTGTCAGTCATTCACGTCTTGTTTACAAATCGGTCTTCAGTGTCAGTCATTCACGTCTTGTTTACAAATCGGTCTTCAGTGTCAGTCATTCACGTCTTGTTTACAGATCGGTCTTCAGTGTCAGTCATTCACGTCTTGTTTACAGATCGGTCTTCAGTGTCAGTCATTCACGTCTTGTTTACAGATCGGTCTTCAGTGTCAGTCATTCACGTCTTGTTTACAAATCGGTCTTCAGTGTCAGTCATTCACGTCTTGTTTACAAATCGGTCTTCAGTGTCAGTCTTTCACGTCTTGTTTACAAATCGGTCTTCAGTGTCAGTCATTCACGTCTTGTTTACAAATCGGTCTTCAGTGTCAGTCATTCACGTCTTGTTTACAAATCGGTCTTCAGTGTCAGTCATTCACGTCTTGTTTACAAATTGGTCTTCAATGTCTGCATGTGTTTTTACCTGGCTGCAACGTCAGCACCATTCTTAATGAGAATTATGGCAACCTTGGTGTGTCCATTCAGCGTGGCCAGATGTAGAGCTGTGTTGGAGTCCTCATCTTCATCATTCACAGATGAGTGATCGCGTAACACTAACTCTCTCACAACACTGCATGACACAATTAAAATAAAACAGATATCAGGAAAAAAATTGCAAATGATAAGCTACAGACTACAGGGACTGAAAATCACTTCACTATAAGCATGGATTCGTCATAAGCGTGTTCGCTGTAACCCTGTTTTACTGTAAGCATGGATTCATCATAAGCGTTTTTACTGTAACCCTGTTTTACTGTAAGCATGGATTCATCATAAGCATGTTCACTGTAACCCTGTTTTACTGTAAGCGTGGATTCGTCATAAGTGTGTTCACTGTAACTGTGTTTTAATGTAAGCGTAGATTCATCATAAGCGTTTTTACTGTAACCGTGTTTTACTGTAAGCGTGGATTCGTCATAAGTGTGTTCACTGTAACCGTGTTTTACTGTAAGCGTGGATTCGTCATAAGTGTGTTCACTGTAACCCTGTTTTACTGTAAGCATGGATTCGTCATAAGCGTTTTTACTGTAACCCTGTTTTACTGCAAGCATGGATTCATCATAAGCATGTTCACTGTAACCCTGTTTTACTGTAAGCGTGGATTCATCATAAGCGCTTTACTGTAACCGTGTTTTACTGTAAGCGTGGATTCTTCATAAGCGTGTTCACTGTAACCCTGTTTTACTGTAAGCGTGGATTCCTTATAAGTGTGTTCACCTTAACTGTGTTTTACTGTAAGCATGAATTCATTATAAGTGTGTTCACTGTAACTGTGTTTCACTGTCAGTGTGACTTCATTATAAGTGTGTTCACTGTAACTGTGTTTTACTGTAAGCGTGGATTCATTATAAGTGTGTTTACTGTAACTGTGTTTTACTGTAAGCGTGGATTCATTATAAGTGTGTTCACTGTAACCGTGTTTTACTGTAAGCGTGGATTCATTATAAGTGTGTTCACTGTAACCGTGTTTTACTGTAAGTGTGGATTCATTATAAGTGTGTTCACTGTAACTGTGTTTTACTGTAAGTGTGGATTCATTATAAGTGTGTTCACTGTAACCGTGTTTTACTGTAAGTGTGAATTCATTATAAGTGTGTTCACTGTAACTGTGTTTTACTGTAAGTGTGAATTCATTATAAGTGTGTTCACTGTAACCGTGTTTTACTGTAAGCGTGGATTCATTATAAGTGTGTTCACTGTAACCGTGTTTTACTGTAAGCGTGGATTCGTCATAAGTGTGTTCACTGTAACCCTGTTTTACTGTAAGCATGGATTCGTCATAAGCGTTTTTACTGTAACCCTGTTTTACTGCAAGCATGGATTCATCATAAGCATGTTCACTGTAACCCTGTTTTACTGTAAGCGTGGATTCATCATAAGCGCTTTACTGTAACCGTGTTTTACTGTAAGCGTGGATTCTTCATAAGCGTGTTCACTGTAACCCTGTTTTACTGTAAGCGTGGATTCCTTATAAGTGTGTTCACCTTAACTGTGTTTTACTGTAAGCATGAATTCATTATAAGTGTGTTCACTGTAACTGTGTTTCACTGTCAGTGTGACTTCATTATAAGTGTGTTCACTGTAACTGTGTTTTACTGTAAGCGTGAATTCATTATAAGTGTGTTCACTGTAACTGTGTTTTACTGTAAGCGTGGATTCATTATAAGTGTGTTCACTGTAACTGTGTTTTACTGTAAGCGTGAATTCATTATAAGTGTGTTCACTGTAACCGTGTTTTACTGTAAGCGTGGATTCATTATAAGTGTGTTCACTGTAACCGTGTTTTACTGTAAGTGTGAATTCATTATAAGTGTGTTCACTGTAACCGTGTTTTACTGTAAGCGTGGATTCATTATAAGTGTGTTCACTGTAACCGTGTTTTACTGTAAGCGTGGATTCATTATAAGTGTGTTCACTGTAACCGTGTTTTACTGTAAGTGTGGATTCATTATAAGTGTGTTCACTGTAACTGTGTTTTACTGTAAGTGTGGATTCATTATAAGTGTGTTCACTGTAACCGTGTTTTACTGTAAGCGTGGATTCATTATAAGTGTGTTCACTGTAACCGTGTTTTACTGTAAGCGTGGATTCATTATAAGTGTGTTCACTGTAACCGTGTTTTACTGTAAGTGTGAAGTCATTATAAGTGTGTTCACTGTAACCGTGTTTTACTGTAAGTGTGAATTCATTATAAGTGTGTTCACTGTAACTGTGTTTTACTGTAAGTGTGAATTCATTATAAGTGTGTTCACTGTAACCGTGTTTTACTGTAAGCGTGGATTCATTATAAGTGTGTTCACTGTAACCGTGTTTTACTGTAAGTGTGAATTCATTATAAGTGTGTTCACTGTAACCGTGTTTTACTGTAAGTGTGAATTCATTATAAGTGTGTTCACTGTAACCGTGTTTTACTGTAAGCATGAATTCATTATAAGTGTGTTCACTGTAACTGTGTTTCACTGTCAGTGTGAATTCATTATAAGTGTGTTCACTGTAACCGTGTTTCACTGTCAGTGTGAATTCATTATAAGTGTGTTCACTGTAACCGTGTTTTACTGTAAGTGTGAATTCATTATAAGTGTGTTCACTGTAACCGTGTTTCACTGTCAGTGTGAATTCATTGTAAGTGTGTTCACTGTAACCGTGTTTCACTGTCAGTGTGAATTCATTATAAGTGTGTTCACTGTAACCGTGTTTTACTGTAAGCATGAACTTGTTATAATGGTGCTTGCTGTAATTTTGTTTTAATGTACAAAAGAAAACACTGGTCATTGCCATGGCACTACAGTGAATGAACTTAGTATTTATAATATGCCTGATGACCTTGTGTAATAACTCTTTTGTTCATGTTTAATATACATAATTCAATGTCTTGCCACTAGCAAGTCAGAAACATTGCCAGCTATGTGTATTGACAATAATCAGTCTAATCTGTTCCTGGTTATTTAGTTTCATAACGAATTTCATTCAGTGAAGATTGAACTCTTTTATCGTCCACACTAACTTACTTGGTCCTGCCATTTTTGGCAGCGAGATGTAGTGGAGTTTGTTCCTCTTCATTTTTACAGTCCAAGTCTGCGCCGTGTTCTATCAGGCACTGTAACACACAAAAAATATACATATATCTCAGCCGTCTTTGTATCCTTTCAGTTATATCAGAATCTCGTAAGAACTGAGTCCGTGGGGATCCGCAGTAGAATAGGTCCTCCGTACCACTTGCTTGTTGCAAGAGGTGACTAAGTGGAGGCGGTCCTTCAGATGATACCAAAACAAACAGCAGCATTGTGTCACGATAAAAATCCCTTCCTGCTCAAAGACCATAAGCACGGAACATAGGCCTAAATTGTGTAGCCGTTTACCAGCAATGGTGATGTCTATTAGATTTATTCAGGTTCAAATCAATGTATGACACAGGGTGATATAAATCACTTATGAACTGGCAAGAAACAATGTAATATAAATGCATCCATATCCAGTATGATATTTAAAAAATCTGGAATATAAGATTGAAAGTTTAAATTAAATACATATATATAGATTATCACAGTATCCAGTAATTGATGATCACCTAAGGATAACCCATGAAATCACAGTGGCGTATTTCCAATGGGGTCTTCTTAGTAACAAATTGTAATAAAAACAACTGAACTATTAGTATATATGGTGGAGGGCTTCAGTGGCTCTGATTAATTGAGGCTCATTGTTTGTAGAGATAGGAAATCTATAGCAGTGCATTTTTTTTTCAAATAAATACTTTTTCTTCCTCTCTTGATGTATGTTGGTCGTTCTTTGGATTTGATCACTAATGCATCAAACATGCATTTTAGATTTGTCACATAATACTGCTTTACTTGTTTTACTAACACTCCTTTCACAAAGTACATGGATACTTCACGAGTTCCTGGACCAAGGTTGAGTTGTATATTGCCCCCTAACAAGCAGTGATAAATAAAGATAAGTGGCATTATAAGCTCCTATCTAAGGAATGAGAACTACATAACCGAACATAATACTCAATATGAAGATCTCGTCCTAATATCCTTTGCCCACGCTTGGTATGCACAGATTTCAAAAGTGAAAGTAAGACATAATCTCTGCACTGTTCAGGAATGATTGATTGATTGATTGGGGTTTTACGCCGTGTTGACAATATTTCAGCCATTTTACGGCGACTGTTCAGGAATGACTTCGCTAATGTTAACTATATAATAATTAGCAATCTTTGACTCGTACGCATAACTGGGTTTTGACATTGTGAGGTTTCCAATAGGTGAAATATTAAAAAAAGTTAGCTGCCTTGATTTTTGTACCAACTGTCATCTTACTGATCCCGATCCCGAAACGAGTGAAAAATTCTCAAGCAGGACGTCAAACAATATACAACCAACCTAAGAACATGAAGAACTGTCATATTTATTGACACTATTCAGGAAATTACATTGGTGAGTCTGGATTCAGAAAAAAAAAACCCTGTGTTTTCTATCATATTCGCAGCAGAAATTAAAAAAAAAAACCCAAAAAACAAGCATTCTGATTACACTGCAGAAATTACAGAGTCCCCTACTGAAATGACCAATGGTTATTTTCGTTACAATCAAATGACCTTTTAAAGGAAACAGTCTAGAATTTTTGAAAAACTTTTTAATACGAAAATTTACAGAAATTTTCTGGATATTAATTTAAATGATTGTGGTTTGTTATACTGTATAATTGTCTTTTAATTTAATGTTGCTGATCATTGGTATCCTAGTCCAGACTTAAGCACTAAAACAACAAAATAAAAAGTTGAATAAATTAAGAAAAAAACACCCTTCTTGTATAAACCAGCCAAGGACATTTTCACAAACCTACCTTTACAATATTGAGGTAGCCATCCTGGGCTGCAATGTGCAAGGGATGGTTGTCATAGCGATCGCCAACATCCACCAGCCTCCTGACGTCTGGGTATGCCAACATGATCTTGAAAATAGAAGAAAACCAATCAATTAAACCAATACTGGCTTTGTGAACCACACTGCACTTGAGCATGGTTATTTTTCATTTTGTGCCACTAAGCATATCCATCTCTTGATTATGACAAACTTTACCTTGACCTTTACAAACGACCTTGAACTTCTTAAGTCACACAATTTTGACCTAACATTTCTATGTATCATGTCCCATCTTGTATGGTTCAAAAGTTATTATCACTTTACAAGTTGCAAACAGGAGTGAACTGTTTTGAATTTTGTAGAGTTGACCTAACTTGGATATTTCACCATGACTGCATTGAGCTTCTTATGCTTTACACGCAGCGTTATAGATCTACCTTTAAAAAAAAAAATCACCTTCAGTGTGCCAAGTTGATCAAACATTCCAGTGATAATTAATCTATCTCTAATTTTCCCCAAGTGCACTGACATTTTCCCAAGCTTCATAGTGACATTGATGATTCTTCCTCAAATGTGTTATAAGTTGTTAACCTTTTTGGTGACCTTGTTAATCTATTTTTAGAATTCTACATTGTGTGTATTCAGTTTGTCAAGCTTTGTGGTGACCTTGTTCATCTGTCTTTAAAATTTTACAATGAGTGCATCAAGTTTGTCAAGCTAATTCTACTTTGAGTGTGTTGATATTTGTCAAACTATTTCTACTTTGAGTGTGTCGAGTTTGTCAAGCTAATTTTACTTTCAATGTGTCGAGTTTGTCAAGCTAATTTTACTTTCAATGTGTCGAGTTTGTCAAGGTAATTTTACTTTCATTGTGTCGAGTTTGTCAAGCTAATTTTACTTTCAATGTGTTGAGTTTGTCAAGCTAATTTTACCTTGAGTGCGTCAAGCTTGTCCTCCTCGGCAGCGAGATACACTGCTGTCTTGTCGTTTTTGTCAACTGCCTCATAATCCGCACCTTTCTTCAGCAGAGCATCCAGAGACTCTGCATGTCCAGAATACGCAGCCATCAACAGCGGCGTGTAGTTATCCTTGTCTCGTTTCTCCAGTGGAGCTTTCCTTAAATAGATAAAAACCGAACATTACCGAGAAAAAGATGCGTTGATGACAAATATTAACCTGCAGATGATTTGTGAAACAACAGCACAATAATTATAGAATATACACAATACGTATATCATACAGCAAAAGTTTATTAGCAAATTGACTGCGTTTACATACAAATTTACTATACAAATATCTGATGTAATTCTTGACTGAATAATTGAAATCTTGCTCCTAACATCACATGATTTAAAAAAGTCCTCAAGACTAAATTAAAGGAATTTAACTACTAACATCATGTGACTTAAAGTGCTCAGAAATACCAAAAGCACTAATTCTATCGCCACTGAATGGCAATTATCATTAAACATGTTGAAATTTTACGTGAAGAGTTTTATGTTTTACTTCTGTGAAATTTTACAGATATATAAATCTCTTAAAAATTAGTAAAAATTTAGCAGGACGTAAATAATACCTCGTATATGGTATTTCTTTCACTATAAATTTTTTTATAGAGATATGTGTATTGTTTGTTGAAGTACAGACACTTTCAGGTTTTTTTTTTTTATTTTTTGTGTTTTGGGGGGGGGGGGGGGGGGGGGTTCTTTGCTTTTTTTTTTTTTTTTTTTTTACTAACTTACTTTCCAGTTGTAGTACATGCATCTTTTCCAGTTTTGTTGAATCATTACATTATATTATTTTGGTAAGTGTTTATTTCTTGAGTACAATGAGGAGAATGTGGCTTTTGCTTAGGGAGGAACATTATTTAGGTGTTGTTGCCATGATTACATTTCAGGGGGTTGCTATATGTATATTTTCAAAGTTTTTGACACAAATACATTTTTTGGGTTTTGCAGAAATAAGTACATTTTGGGGGTTTAGTTCTGATGTGCACATGTTTAGGGTTTTCTTCCAATGCATATATTTTTGGGGGTTTTGCTGCGATGCATACATTTTGGGGGTTTTGTTGTGATGCATACATTTTTGGGAGTTTGCTGTGATGCATACATTTTTGGGGTTTTGCTGCGATACATACATTTTGGGATTTTGCTGTGATGCATACATTTTTGGGGATTTTGCTGTGATGCATACATTTTTGAGGTTTTGCTGTGATGCATACATTTTTGGGGTTTTGCTGTGATACATATATTTTTGGGGGTTTGCTGCGATGCATACATTTTTGGGGTTTTGTTGAGATGCATACATTTTTGGGGTTTTGCTGTGATGCATACATTTTTGGGGATTTTGCTGTGATCCATACCTTTCTATGAGGAATTCTACAACATCCTTGTGGTTGTATCCAGCGGCAATGTGAAGTGGTGTGGCCATTTCATCATTCAGCGCATCAATCCTAGCGTGGTGTTGGACCAACAATTTTACGCACCTGTATACAAATAGTCAGTAAACATTTTTATCTGAACATTACATTCTACTTTATCTCACAGCTTACTGTATCTCACAATCTACTTTATCTCACAGCCTACTGTATCTCACAATCTACTTTATCTCACAGTAACTGTATCTCAGTCTACTTTATCTCACAGTAACTATATCTCAGTCTATTTTACCTCACAGCCTATTGTATCTCAGTCTACTTTATCTCACAGTTACTGTATCTCAGTCTATTTTACCTCACAGCCTATTGTATCTCAGTCTACTATATCTCACAGCCTATTGTATTTTACAGTCTATTGTATCTCTAGTATAGTCTACCATACCCTATAGTCTACAGTATTTCAAGAGTCTACTTTATATCACTGACTATTCTATCAGACTATAGTATGTCACAGTCTAATGTCTCAGTCTACTTTATCTCACAGTCTAATGTCTCATTGTCTACCTTATCTCACAGTCTATTTTATCTCACAGTCTCTTTTATCTCATAGTCTAATGTTTCACAGTCTCTTTTACCTCACAATCTAATGTCTCACAGTCTACATTATCTCAGTCTAATGTCTTGCAGTCTACTTTATCTCACAATCTAATGTCTCACCATATACTTTATATCATATCTAAAGAGTCTACTCTATCTCACAATCTACTTTATCAATCTAATGTGGTAAAATCCCAGCTGTACATTTGGTAATACCTATATCTCACGTGAACAAGAGTACAATTCCACCTGTCCATTGGTGAAATTAAATCTCATCTATATAGAAATAACATGTGATTCGACTAAGGCTAAAATTCCACCTTAACAGTGGTCAAATCCCATCTGTACTGTGATTAAATCCTTTTTGTACAATAGTAAAATCCCATCTGTACTGTGATTAAATCCTATTTGTACAATAGTAAAATCCTATCTGTACTGTGATTAAATCCTATTTGTACAATAGTAAAATCCTATCTGTACTGTGATTAATCCTATTTGTACAATAGTAAAATCCCATCTGTACTGTGATTAAATCCTATTTGTACAATAGTAAAATCCTATCTGTACTGTGATTAATCCTATTTGTACAATAGTAAAATCCCATCAGACCAGGGATAAAATCCTTTCTATGTGTATTTTTACCTGATGTCTCCTGCTTTGGCTGCCAGGTGCAAAGGATACATATAATTACTGCTGGGTGTATTGACATCTGACCGCTTGTCCAGACAAAGCTTGACCACATCATAATGTCCATTCTCTACAGCCAGGTGTAAACAGGTGTTCTGGTCACAATCTCTGTCTGTCACCATCTACAGCCACAACATACTTACTGTCAGGTTACACAAAGTACAACACAAATACCAGCAAAGCTTTAACAATCATAGCACTGCCCCAATCTCAACATACTCTAACACTGTCAGGTTACACAAAGAACACAATAAGAAGCCTTGGGCTACATCACTCACCTGGGTCACCTTGCCCCATATTAAAAATTTCCCCTATATATTTGCATTTAAAACTTTGATCCCATATAGTGGCCCCAACCTACCTCCGGGGCCATGATTTTAACAAATTTAAATATGCACTATGTCAGAAAGATGCCAAGTAATTTAAACTTTTCTGGCTTAGTGGTTCTTGAGATGAATATTTTCAAAGATTTTTTCCTACATCTTCACATATAAAACTGATCCCCTATTTGGCTCCACCCCTGGGGTCCATGATTTTAACAAACTTGAATCTGTACTAGGTCAGGAACTTCAATCTAAATTGGAACTTCACTGGACCAGTGGTCTTTAGAAGACTTTCAAATGTCCTCACCCTATTTTGCGTTTTTGTTATTATCTCCCCTTTCAAGGGGGCATTGATCTTCATTTGAACAACCTTAAATCCCCTTCATCTAAGGATGATTTGTACCAAGTTTTTAAGGATTTTTAAAGATTTTTTCCCTGTGTTTTCACATAAAACTTATATCCCCTTTTGTGGCCAAGATTTTAATAAACTTGAATCATCACTCTGTCAGAAAACTTTCACATAAATTTGAACTCTACTGGCCCAGTGACTCTTGAGAGGAAGACTTTTAAATGACCCAACCTCATTTTTGTGATTACCTCCCATTTGAAGATGGCATGGCCTTTCATTTTAAGAATCTTGAATCAAATTCACCCAAGGATGATTTACACCAAGATTGACTGACATTGGCCTACTGGTTCTGGAGAAGATTTTCAAACTTTGTCAGTATATTTTCACTATTTTGCTATTATTTCCCCTTGGAGAATGGTGTTGCCCTTCATTTGAAAAAAAAACTTAAATCCCTTTCACCCAAAGATGCTCTTTATCAGGTTTGATTGAAATTGGCCCAGTGGTTCTGAAGAAGAAGAAATGTGAAAAGTTTATGGCACCGATGATAACAACACCGGCAACGGACAACAGGAAGTTTTGATCAGAAAAGCTGACTTGAGCCACTTGCGCCTTCAGGTGAGCTAAAAACCAGCATAGCTTAAAATATTATAACCTGAAGCTGAAAGGTTCTGAACCATGCTAATTTTGTTAATATTTCATATTTGAAGTGTAACTATGACAATACGATATTGTATAGTATAGCATAGTATTGTATAGTGTAGTATAGTATTGTGTAGTGTAGTATTGTATAGTGTAGTATAGTATTGTATAGTGTAGTATTGTATAGAGTAGTATAGTATTGTATAGTGTAGTATTGTATAGAGTAGTATTGTATAGTGTAGTATAGTATTGTATAGTGTAGTATTGTATAGAGTAGTATAGTATTGTATAGTGTAGTATTGTATAGAGTAGTATAGTATTGTATAGTGTAGTATTGTATAGAGTAGTATAGTATTGTATAGTGTAGTATTGTATAGAGTAGTATAGTATTGTATAGTGTAGTGTAGTATAGTATAGAGTAGTATAGTATTGTATAGTGTAGTATTGTATAGAGCAGTATAGTATTGTATAGTGTAGTATTGTATAGAGTAGTATAGTATAGTGTAGTGTAGTGTAGTATAGTATAGAGTAGTATAGTATTGTATAGTGTAGTATTGTATAGAGCAGTATAGTATTGTATAGTGTAGTATTGTATAGAGTAGCATAGTATTGTATAGTGTAGTATTGTATAGTGTAGTATAGTATTGTGTAGTGTAGTATTGTATAGAGTAGTATAGTATTGTATAGTGTAGTATTGTATAGAGTAGTATTGTATAGTGTAGTATAGTATTGTATAGTGTAGTGTAGTATTGTATAGAGTAGTATAGTATTGTATAGAGTAGCATAGTATTGTATAGTGTAGTATTGTATAGAGTAGTATAGTATTGTATAGAGTAGTATAGTATTGTATAGTGTAGTATAGTATAGAGTAGTATAGTATTGTATAGTGTAGTATTGTATAGAGCAGTATAGTATTGTATAGTGTAGTATTGTATAGAGTAGTATTGTATAGTGTAGTATAGTATTGTATAGTGTAGTATTGTATAGAGTAGTATAGTATTGTATAGTATAGCATAGTATTGTATAGAGTAGTATAGTATTGTATAGTGTAGTATTGTATAGTGTAGTATAGTATTGTGTAGTGTAGTATTGTATAGAGTAGTATAGTATTGTATAGTGTAGTATTGTATAGAGTAGTATTGTATAGTGTAGTATAGTATTGTATAGTGTAGTATTGTATAGAGTAGTATAGTATTGTATAGTGTAGTATTGTATAGAGTAGTATAGTATTGTATAGTGTAGTATAGTATAGAGTAGTATAGTATTGTATAGTGTAGTATTGTATAGAGTAGTATAGTATTGTATAGTGTAGTATTGTATAGAGTAGTATAGTATTGTATAGTGTAGTATTGTATAGAGTAGTATAGTATTGTATAGTGTAGTGTAGTATAGTATAGAGTAGTATAGTATTGTATAGTGTAGTATTGTATAGAGCAGTATAGTATTGTATAGTGTAGTATTGTATAGAGTAGTATAGTATAGTGTAGTGTAGTGTAGTATAGTATAGAGTAGTATAGTATTGTATAGTGTAGTATTGTATAGAGCAGTATAGTATTGTATAGTGTAGTATTGTATAGAGTAGTATAGTATTGTATAGAGTAGCATAGTATTGTATAGTGTAGTATTGTATAGAGTAGTATAGTATTGTATAGAGTAGTATAGTATTGTATAGAGTAGTATTGTATAGAGTAGTATAGTATTGTATAGTGTAGTATTGTATAGAGTAGTATAGTATTGTATAGTGTAGTATTGTGTAGAGTAGTATAGTATTGTATAGTGTAGTATTGTATAGAGTAGTATAGTATTGTATAGTGTAGTATAGTATAGTGTAGTGTAGAGTAGTATAGTATAGTGTAGTGTAGTATAGTATTGTATAGTGTAGTATTGTATAGAGTAGTATAGTATTGTATAGTGTAGTACAGTATTGTATAGTGTAGTATTGTATAGAGTAGTATAGTATTGTATAGTGTAGTACAGTATTGTATTGTATAGAGTAGTATTGTATTGTGTAGTGTAGTATTGTATAGAGTAGTATAGTATTGTATAGTGTAGTGTAGTATAGTATTGTATAGTGTAGTATAGTATTGTATAGTGTAGTATTGTATAGTGTAGTGTAGTATAGTATTGTATAGTGTAGTATAGTATTGTATAGAGTAGTATTGTATAGAGTAGTATAGTATTGTATAGTGTAGTATTGTATAGAGTAGTATAGTATTGTATAGTGTAGTATTGTATAGAGTAGTATAGTATTGTATAGTGTAGTATTGTATAGAGTAGTATAGTATTGTATAGTGTAGTATAGTATAGAGTAGTATAGTATTGTATAGTGTAGTATTGTATAGAGTAGTATAGTATTGTATAGTGTAGTATTGTATAGTGTAGTATTGTATAGTGTAGTATTGTATAGTATTGTATAGTGTAGTATAGTATTGTGTAGTGTAGTATTGTATAGAGTAGTATAGTATTGTATAGTGTAGTGTAGTATAGTATTGTGTAGTGTAGTATAGTATAGAGTAGTATAGTATTGTATAGTGTAGTATTGTATAGAGTAGTATAGTATTGTATAGTGTAGTATTGTATAGAGTAGTACAGTATTGTATAGTGTAGTATTGTATAGAGTAGTATAGTATTGTATAGTGTAGTATAGTACAGAAACAAAAGTGACATAGATAAAAAAAAGTAATAGCAGTAGATCAAAGAAAGTCCAGAATTGGAGCTAAATGACAAGGGAGACCACTGACAAGGGAGATAATGATGAAGGAGACAACTGACAAGGGAGATAATGATGAGGGAGACCACTGACAAGGGAGATATGATGAGGGAGCAAAATGACAAGGGAGATAACTGCACAACAATGCTTACATTTGAGATGGTAACCCAGCCATCCTGCTTGGCGCCTGCCTGGAACATCAAATGCACGATTTCAATATTTCCCTCCGACGCAGCGCAGTGGAGCGGGGTTAGTTCTTCATTGTCCTTACATCTAAGTTGGGCTCCTGAATCAATCAACATCCTGGCAATCTCCACATGGTTGTGTGTTGCTGCCATATGTAAAGAAGTCATTCCTTGCTTGTCCTCTGCCTGGCAAACAGAAATAATTTATTTCTTAGATATGAAGCCCACACAGACACAAAGCTGTTACTAAACTTCCTGCGGGGTTAATTATCATTCACTCAGTGGTTGTGCTTCAAACATTCCCCAAATTTCAAAATTTTCAAAAATCTGGTTGATTCAATTTCAACTTCCATGAAAAATCAAATCCCATTATTACAAATTAAAAAATCATTTCTGATGTCTGTTACATTATTGTAGCCACTGCAGTACCAACAGACAGACAAATACAACATTATGTATATGCCTCCGAGGTTTGGTGTAATTTTTTCACTCTGTACACCAGCCCCTGTGTTCCGTCTTACCTCAATGTTAATTCCTCGGAACTGTAGCAGTTCTCTGGTGGCCAGTTCATTGCCCCTCATTGCCGCATAGTGCAGGGGAGTTAATCCATATTTGTCTCCCCGGTTCATATCCGCACCATTTTTGACCAGGAACGCAACGACGATATCTTGCAATGCCAGCTCGTCTGCTGAGTGACTGGCCGGAATGGCACTTTGCTGAACAAAGCAATCAACAAGTCATTTCACACAACATATCTACTAACATGATTATCATGAAAGGCTATCAGACCAAAACACTCATCTGATTTTTCATAAGTTTTAACAGAGAATGGGCAATTCAACTGCAGTCTTATCCTATCGGTGCTAGCCCCAGATATTAGAAATATCTACATGTTAAACAAGCCTGCTAATAACCCAACAAATAATAGCCCAGGGGCAGATCCAGGAATAGAAGTTAGAGGGGGTGTACCCCCATTAAATCCGCCACTGTTGTGTGAGATATCTAACACCATGCCCTGGGACATCATTTCAAGAAAAACTTAAGTTACCTTACTTTGTGAAAAAAATACAATTTTAGTAAAAAGTCACATAAGAATAAAACTAAATTCTTGTAGGATTAGAACTAAGAATCAACAGGTTGACCCACTGAGTTATCTTGCTATCAAAGTCAATTTTTAAAAAAAGGACAAGCAAAACATTTCTAAATATATTCATTTTTCCATTTGAGTTCCAAAAGGAAATCAACCATTACTATGGCAGCGTCTTATTCTCTAACCTGGATCTCAGTCGGTGAAAAGTAAACCTTACAGACAGACAAACAGACAGACACTACAAATTTAAATCCAAAATGCTTCACTAAGTGCCTTTCCCTCTAAATTCGTTTCAGGTTTTCCGTAGAATATTTAGCAACAATGATTCACCTCCACATTATGTCGTATATATTAATGCTTCAATAAAATCTTAGATTAAATGGCACAAGCTGAGTTGAAAACATCAATGTGTAAATCAATGTGATATTTTCATCTAAATCTTCACCCAAAGGTGGCAAGATCACAGTGAATTATGAAAACACATCAAAGGCAATTATTCACAATATTGAATTGATTGTTAAATTGATTGATTAAGATGCTCACTGAAAATCTGAATGAAAACTACATTAATGTGCACCAGTACATAGATGAAAATTTCCATTTTCTTTTATTGATGCCTCGATCTATCAATCATATACAATGTCTTAAACACTGAACATTAATTTGTTTTTCTTTTAAAATCATTTTTTTTGGCATGAAGTTTAGTAAATGAGAGCTTTCTGCCCAGGTGTCATGTTATGTTATAAACAAATGGAACAAACTTGAATGTGTTAATGAAATTTCTAACGACATCCTAGTACTATAAATTAACGACCAATGAAATTTCTAATGACATCCTAGTATTATGAATTAACGGCCAATGAAATTTCTAATGACATCCTAGTATTATGAATTAATGGCCAATGAAATTTCTAATGACATCCTAGTACAATAAATTAACAGACAATGAAATTTCTAATAACATCCTAGCATTATAAATTAACGGACAATGAAGCGTATGATGTTTAATGATGATGTATAGAGAACAAGCTTCGACATGGCTGACCACAAACACTGTGTTCATATCAAGGGGATTTACAGTGCACTGAGAAACGACAATAAAATATGCTTGTAATGAACATGTTTATAACAAATTCGTGCTTGTAACAAATTCACGCTTATAACGAATTAACTCTTAGTGCAAAGTGATATTTATCCAGCATAAAGAGAGGGAAGTAAATGAAAATTTTATTGGATATAACAACGAAGTTTGGGCATAGCAAGTTGTTACTCACTCTCCCTGCTTTTTACTGTATTTAATACGAGGCCCTCGTTTTTTATCTAATAGTTTCAGATTTCAGGCAATTCATATTGTATGACACTACAAACTACTCAACAATGCTCTTATACAATAGAGTCATACTGTGACAGTAAAACACACTTACAGCAAACAGCTGGAAACGAACAATTCTGATCCGTTATAAATGTAATTCATTATATCCAATAAGTTCCTCATACATTTTAAAACAACAGGAAATGAAAATCATTTTGCTATAAGCATAAATTCATTATAAGCATGTTTGCTGTAACTGTGCTGTACTGTATCAGTGATTATTACACAATTCATGATTGAAATTCAAATTCATTCTGATTATTATACATAATGTACCCATGAATTCCACAAGTACCAGATAAAAGATGATACATTGATCATCTTAATTAATACATGTGCCAGTCAGTATTATAACATTTATAGTGAATTTAACTTTGTGAGGAACAGCAACAATCAAAATGTGAATTTCATGTTTTGACTAACGATTAATTTAGTTAAGGTAGATGCAGGCCGTCTCTGAGGTGGCTTTTGTCTCCCATCCTAGAAAAGGGATACACTCAAATTTTACATTTTTATATCCCAGAGAGAGAGAGAGAGAGAGAGAAAGAGAAAGAGGAGCAGCATTTTTCCCTTATAACTGGTACCAGTACCAAATACTATCGACTGTTCCCAGTTTTGAGGCTAAAAAATGCCCAGTAACTAACTGCTATAAAGATTGTAATTCTTGGCTCGTAATTCACTTTGTATTAAATGACATATTAGTTAACTTACTTCTTCAGTTCCTCTTAAACTATCTGTAAACTTTTAGTCCATATTAACATTACGCCTAAAAACAAACTGTGTTTACTCTCATCCGAATGACCCTATTTTTGGGCCCTGACCCTAAAATTTTTTAATGGAAAATTTATAATTTTCTGGAAAATTTGTCTCCTTCTGGAATAAAACCTGTTATTACTCCAATTTTTTTTTCTTCTAAATATGGACTTTGGTGAGTTGTTTAGGGAAAACAGCCATTAAATTTAACAACTTGGTTATTCTGTGTTGTAATTATTATAACTTTCGTAATAATCTTATTAATCTGCTGATTATGCATTTTATTTCTGTAATGACTGTACGCCAACATGTTTGGTGAAATCAAATAAAAATAGATATAAACAGAAAGTAGAGGTCAGTAACACTGCACTCACTTGTAAAAGTGTAAACAATTAATACTTGTTTATTCTCCAAAATATGATCTATTCAGTGTTAATTCTAAAATAAAATTAATGCTATTTACTGATACGAAAGAAAAGTCCCAATTTGTTTGTTTTGATGCCAATAAAATGGATGTGGGTACCATTTCCATATAATAAAAAAAATTGAAGAGACTGTCAGATTGTATTATATAAACTGAAACTGAAACTAGTTTATTTGATTAAAATGCCTAATTTTACATACATGTATTCACTGGCGCTGTACAATAAAATAGTAAAAGAGATGATATGAATAAAAGGTAATAGTAGAAGCATAAGATAGGTAAGTAAATAAGTAAATAAAACATACAAGTACATACATTCTACAAAACTGAATCAATGTCTAGTACGATACTAAAATAGTTTTTTTTTTTTAATTGTATATTAAATGTTTCTATTATATTCAGTATTATATACTGCAATCACAGTTCACAAAAACAGCAAAACAATGTATTTTAAATGTGAGTATAAATTGAGACTGTAAATCCTCATGATGATAGCATAAGAAACATTTGCCCAGACCACAGCAAGATCACATCTCACAACTCCCAAAAACATGAACATTTTATTTTTCATTCTTTAAAAAGCAGCTACCACTAGATTTGCTTCCTATTAAACAATTTTTGGGGAAAATATTCTGTTTCCACATTAAATTTCTTATCTAATTTACTTTGAATTTGGCAAGCTGAGTATGATTTTATCTAAATTCACTAAAAGATAAGAATTATTAAAACACATGTCAAAGTTAAAGTTTAAACATATCACAATTTCATGTAAATTTTAAATTCTGACATCATATAACAGTAAATCAGTGAGAATCTCACTTGTGTAATTAACCATCTCCTAATTATTATTAAACATTTAATTAACATGTAATTAACCATTTTCTAATCATTACTAAACATTTCAGACACAATTAAATGACAATTGTGTAAAATGACATTGATAATTTTTTAACTTTTTTTTTAATTTTTTAATTTTTAACTGACTATTATGTCAGGAATTTCAAATTTAAGAACCCTGTGGGGATCCAGTTAGAATATGTCCTCAGTACTCCTTGCTTGTCATAAGAGGTGACTAAATGGGGCGGTCCTTTGGATGAGACTGCAAACACCGAGGTCCCATGTCACAGCAGGTGTTGCACAATAAAGATCCCTCCCTGCTCAAAGGTTGTAAGCATCGAGCATAGGCCTAAATTTTGCAGCCCTTCACCGCCAATGGTTACATTTCATATGAGTAAAAAATTCTCAAGCGGGACATTAAACAATATACGATAAATCAAATTTAAGAAAACATAGTTTAATTGACAAGGTAAGGAAAATTATATTTATAAATAATAGTTCATGAAGTATAGACTTAAAATAATGTGCAAATGGAACACAAAATCGAGAGCAGGGCAACATACATAGGAATCAAATCCATCGCCGTACATTTATCATCGACGTATGACAGCTGTTTGGTTTCAACACTCCATTATTTACATCAGGTTTATAATAATAATAATAATAATGACTGGTTTTTAAAAGCGCTTTTTCCAGCATATGCTGCTTAAAGCGCTTCACAATACGTTATTACCCCAGCAGACCATATAACATTCCAGAGCTTTCTCAGTGCAAGCTGCCGTTAAGGCGCTAGAGCACTGACATTCTAACAATATCATTCACTGTCTATAGCCAGATACCCCTTTTACACTTGCGTGAAGTGTGGAAATTTGTGTAAAGTGCCTTTCCCAAGGACACAGACTCGAACCCACAACCTTTCGGCTGAGAGTCTAACAGCCTAACCACTACACCGCAATATTATCTCAACATCAGTATGATTACAAAAACTTTAGCAAACTTTAAACAACCTCAGAAGAAAAGACCTGTTCACTTCGAGTAGATGATGTTAAAACTGAACAAAGCATAACTGTGTATGAGTGTGGCTATCAAAATATGCAGACTCTGGCCATCCAAATACGTGCAAAACCTGACCAATTACGAAATGACTGTTTTGATTTTCAAGTTTACTGGAGATTGAACTGATGGTACCTGTTTACAAACTATATAAACCACGTGACAGTCATTCCTTACAATTAAATTTCCCAGGAGACTTTTAAGCTACAGAAATTATAAACTTTATTTCTGAACTATTGTACAGAGGGAAAAAATATAAAAATCAAAGTTTATATTCATCATAAAATAAATCTGTGATGTCATAAATTATTTGTCAGTGACATCAAACATTAAAGTACATACAATATTAGGCCTACTGTAACATTATAGTTTTTACAGATGAGCCTTGAAAACTTAGAACAAATAGAGAGACTGTGTGCAAAATTTCATTATTCAAATACGAAAAGAAACTGACTTTCGTAATGTATGATTACCTAATAACTACAAAATACAGTAATTAGAAGTTAGATCCACACCTCTTGATCATCCAGCACAAGTTCAGCTCCTCTTCTTTGTTTTTCTCGTTTGTAGCGGGCCGCGTAGTGTAACGGGGTCAACGCCTCCTCATCAAGTGAGTTAATATCTGTAAATACAAAAATGTTCAGGGGGCATCACTCCTTCATCCACAGAGACAAACACAGTTCCTTCAAATTATGAATTGAATGGTTGACAAGTTTAGCTTGGCAAAAAATCTAGAGAGTCAATCAGTGATAAGTAAAATCATCAAAGTACAATTTAACATGAGATTCCATTAGATGTAATTAGAAATGACTTCATTTTGTGATATCATCATTAGAAGTAGAACTTTCATTCATCAAGGTAAGTTTTCTTGTAGTCTCGTAGTCCCCGTTTGTTTCTGTTCACATCCCCAGTGTCTAGTTTCTTTAAATTTCCAACCATCAATAGTCAGCCCATGGGGCAAATCATCAATAGTCCGCCCATGGGGCAAATCATCAATAGTCAGCCCATGGGGCAAATCATCAATAGTCCGCCCATGGGGCAAAATCATCAATAGTCAGCCTATGGGGCAAATCATCAATAGTCAACCCATGGGGCAAATCATCAATAGTCATTCCATGGGGCAAATCATCAATAGTCAGCCCATGGGGCAAATCATCAATAGTCAACCCATGGGGCAAATCATCAATAGTCAGTCCATGGGGCAAATCATCAATAGTCAGCCCATGGGGCAAATCATCAATAGTCAGCCCATGGGGCAACTAATAACCTCTTTCTTACAATTTTTCTAGTTTCTTTAAATTTCCAATCATCAATAGTCAGTCCATGGGGCAAATCATCAATAGTCAGCCCATGGGGCAAATCATCAATAGTCAGCCCATGGGGCAAATCATCAATAGTCAGCCCATGGGGCAAAACATCAATAGTCGGCCCATGGTGCAAATCATCAACAGTCAGCCCATGGGGCAAATCATCAATAGTCAGCCCATGGGGCAAATCATCAATAGTCAGTCCATGGGGCAAATCATCAATAGTCAGCCCATGGGGCAAATCATCAATAGTCAGCCCATCGGGCAACTAATAACCTCTTTCTTATCATTTTTCTAGTTTCTTTAAATTTCCAATCATCAATAGTCAGTCCATGGGTCAAATCATCAATAGTCAGCCCATGGGGCAAATCATCAATAGTCAGCCCATGGGGCAAAATTATCAATAGTCAGCCTATGGGGCAAATCATCAATAGTCAGCCCATGGGGCAATTCATCAATAGTCAACCCATGGGGCAAATCATCAATAGTCAGCCCATGGGGCAAATCATCAATAGTCAGTCCATGGGTCAAATTATCAATAGTCAGCCCATGGATCAAATCATCAATAGTCAGCCCATGGGTCAAATCATCAATAGTCAGCCCATGGGGCAAATCATCAATAGTCAGTCCATCGGTCAAATCATCAATAGTCAGCCCATGGGGCAAATCATCAATAGTCAGCCCATGGGGCAAATCATCAACAGTCAGCCCATGGGGCAAATCATCAATAGTCAGCCTATGGGTCTAATCATCAATAGTCAGCCCATGGGTCAAATCATCAATAGTCAGCCCATGGGGCAAATCATCAACAGTCAGCCCATGGGGCAAATCATCAATAGTCAGCCTATGGGTCTAATCATCAATAGTCAGCCCATGGGTCAAATCATCAATAGTCTGCCCATGGGTCAAATCATCAATAGTCAGCCCATGGGGCAAATCATCAATAGTCAGTCCATCGGTCAAATCATCAATAGTCAGCCCATGGGGCAAATCATCAATAGTCAGCCCATGGGGCAAATCATCAACAGTCAGCCCATGGGGCAAATCATCAATAGTCAGCCTATGGGTCTAATCATCAATAGTCAGCCCATGGGTCAAATCATCAATAGTCAGCCCATGGGGCAAATCATCAACAGTCAGCCCATGGGGCAAATCATCAATAGTCAGCCCATGGGTCAAATCATCAATAGTCAGCCCATGGGGCAAATCATCAACAGTCAGCCCATGGGGCAAATCATCAATAGTCAGCCTATGGGTCTAATCATCAATAGTCAGCCCATGGGTCAAATCATCAATAGTCTGCCCATGGGTCAAATCATCAATAGTCAGCCCATGGGGCAAATCATCAATAGTCAGCCCATGGGGCAAATCATCAATAGTCAGCCCATGGGGCAAATCATCAATAGTCAGTCCATGGGGCAAATCATCAATAGTCAGTCCATGGGGCAAATCATCAATAGTCAGCCCATGGGGCAAATCATCAATAGTCAGCCCATGGGGCAAATCATCAATAGTCAGCCCATGGGGCAACTAATAACCTCTTTCTTACAATGCCCTGACGTAACTGAACCACAGAAAACAAAGATACATGCATTTTCTTTAAAATCTGCTGCACCTGACTCCAACAACATGATTTATGTAAGTAATAATATACGAATCTTAATTCTTTTGTTTTTCATAACAACTTCCAAAAATAACAAATTTGTCCTGAATATAATGGAACGTGCCATCAAATTACCTGTGTCATAGGTGCGTAAGATTTTGGTAACATAATGATTGCAGTGGATTGTGCTATTAATTACCTGCCCCGTAGTTGTGTAGAATTTTGACGATCTCATACTGATTATAGCGAGCTGCGTAATGCATGGCTGTCACGCCCTCTTCGTCACGCATGTTTATTTTTTTCTTCACATTTCCCGTAATAGACCTCAGAAGGATATCCATACTACGAGTGTCACCATTCCTAGCACACTGCAAAACGATGAAGAAAAAAAAATTTAAGGACATTGACAGAAAATGGAGTAATACCTGATGTAGAGCGAGATTAAGGATGTAGTCAGTGTCTCGAGTGTTACCTGATGTACAGCGAGATTAAGGATGTAGGCAGTTTTTTGAGAAATACCTGATGTAGAGCGAGATTAAGGATGTAGTCAGTGTCTCGAGTGTTACCTGATGTACAGCGAGATTAAGGATGTAGGCATTGTTTTGAGTAATACATGATGTAGAGCGAGATTAAGGATGTGGGCAGTGTCTCAAGTGTTACTTGATGTAGAGCGAGATTAAGGATGTAGTCAGTGTTTTGAGTAATACCTGATGTAGAGCGAGATTAAAGATGTGGGCAGTGTCTCAAGTGTTACTTGATGTAGAGCGAGATTAAGGATGTAGTCAGTGTTTTGAGTAATACCTGATGTAGAGCGAGATTAAGGATGTAGGCATTGTCTCGAGTGTTACCTGATGTAGTGCGAGATTAAGGATGTAGGCAGTGTCTCGAGTGTTACCTGATGTAGAGTGAGATTTAGGATGTGAGCAGTGTCTCGAGTGTTACCTGATGTAGAGTGAGATTTAGGATGTGAGCAGTGTCTTGAGTGTTACCTGATGTAGTGCGAGATTAAGGATGTAGGCATTGTCTCGAGTGTTACCTGATGTAGTGCGAGATTAAGGATGTAGGCATTGTCTCGAGTGTTACCTGATGAAGAGTGAGATTTAGGAGGTCTGCAGTGTCACTGCGTTTCATCCCACTTGGCTGGACTTGAGGCTCATCATCATCTTCTAGAAGATTTTTCATCTCCACGCCATTTGATTTTTTCTCTTCATCATCTGCGCCATTGACACTGACCAGAGTCCGATATGATCCCTCCGTGACATCCATACCTGGAGCTGGACTTACTGAAGTCAGGATGCTGTGTGGCTGTCAATCAAACCTATCATGAAAATAATCATGAAATATCAACAACAACAAAAATTTACAAAAAATTTCATCAAGTAAGCCTAGAGCATTCTCCATTTTTCAGCACCATGCCCAATCATTAATTTGCCAAGTCTGATATTAAAAAGTTAAGTCTAACAGTCTGTTTTCTTTGACTATACTGTATACTTTAATCTGGCTTTAGAAATTTTCAACCCCTGCATTATTTTCCTAATAAATAAAAATAACAATGTAGTACCCATGTAATAGTATACAGGGTTACATTTACAGAGCCTGAGTTTGCTCTTTCAGCTGTTTTAACACCAGTACTTGATATTCGCAGACTTTCTAGATAAATGTTTTAAAATATGTTCTCATTTCTCTGATACATTGCCTGTTAGTAATGTCACAATGTAATCTATATTTACTTTTAAGAGATTCCAAGATACATTTCAATCACCTAAAATTACAATGTACATACACGTTGTTACAGCCATGCCCTGTGAACCTGTCTCAATGAATAAATGATGTCAAAAAATATATATATGATAGCCTAATTAAACTCTCACTCTTATATGTTAAAATGCCCACAGTAAGCAATTTGGCTGGACTATGATCATGCCAGTTAGAGACACCGTTTCTCTGGCAATAATCATCGATGAAGTTAGAGGAAATTCGGGTACCCGTCATTGCGAAATGCAGTGCACAATTGAAGGCTGAAATATCCATAATATTGAGTAAGAAATCACAAAACATACCCTTATGTCAAATATAAACTTCTCGGTAAATGCTAAAGCACCTGTTTCAATCAAAATTTTGATAAACCCCACATTTCACAACTTCAAAATACCGTCGTAGCCATGTATATCGGTCTTTTCGTGTTTTGTTGTTTACCATCACGTGACCCATGTAAACTTGACAGACGAGCTAATTTTGGAAGATGATTTTTCTGGGGAGAGAAATAATTGTAGTAATAATAATAATAAATAAATGGTTATCAGTCGGGAATAAAACAGGCAAAATTGAATATGTGTATTTTTAACTGTCTTATAAGGTGATTGAACCCTATTTCAATTTATTAGGCCTACATATTTAAGTCGAAGCAGGGCGAGGCCGGCTGATCAATAGAAGCGAGGAGAGGATTCGAGAATTATCAAGAAGGAGGTGCGGAATAAGGCCGAAGACAAGTATATTTTGGGGGTTGAAAAGAGATACGTTTTAATGTTGTTAATTTGAGAAAAAACTTTGTGATTTCAAATTTACTTAAAGTTCTTTAGATTTTTTTTTAGAATCCATTTTGATTTACACTGCTTCTGGCATATGTAGTGGCACAGTACGTTTGGATTTTCTCCTTGACGACAGTTAATATTTTCTTGAGGAGCAATGATAGGGGCTTTGTAGAACATTTACTGGATCCAGCAATGTATCTTTCTTTGTAAGGGTTTGTGTTTGAGTTTGAGGATCCAGTATAGGTACGGTAACTCATATTCATCCGCTTCATTGACTGGGGTATTAAATGTGTTTAAAACTAAAACATGATTTTGAAGAAAGGGCAGTTGGAATATAAGTGCAATTACTAAATGTGGAATTAATGCCAAGTTCATTTACAATGCAGTGGTAATAATGCGCCTTACAAACAAATACAAAGCTATTGCAAGCTTGTCAGCTGAAACTAAAACACATTCCTCATGTAACCTATCTAACTCTTTAATCACTTCTAAATTACTAAACACAGAAGGAGAGATGGTACGCATTTTTGTTTTGACATGTCTGATACGGGATTTTAGGTTCTTCTTATACTTTTTATCCATTCTGACAAGGTATCAGTTTCTTCTTTTTCAGATTTAGCACATCGCCTGGCATAATCTTCGACAGAATTCATAATAGTGCTGAAGTTCTGTCGTCAATTGAAAGACCGAGGTTCTCTGAATTTAGGACCTTTCAAAATAATTGATTTTAGATCTTCATTTTTAACTGTATCAACATTATCAGTAATGACATGTCCAGCTGGACTATAGTTAAGGAAAGACGAAGAACAAGAACACGTAGGTGGATTGAGTATAAGATGGTCTATATCTAAGCAATGCAAATTTTGTTTGTAGTTAAAAACTTTGTATGCAGTAGTGGAAGTATATCTGTAGGAAATACAAGAATATTATTTATGAAATAAAAGGCGTAGAATGAACATAAAATATTCTAGAAAGCAAGAGTAAACATTTTTATGACGAGGAATGTTGCTTATAATGACGGTTGGTTGATTGTACGAGGGCGAGTCAATAAGTAACCAGCCTAACATATTTCCGGTTGAGATCTACTTCTTCTATTTCAATGCAATTGCCATGTCGTGTGATGCACTTAAACCAACAGTATTCAAATGCCACCAGCCCAGACTTGACTGAAAAACATTAGGTCTCTTTCCATTGACCCACTCCTCAACTGTCGTCACGACTTCTTCATCAGGTATGACGTCCACGGATATCCTTTTTTTAAGTTTGGGAAGAAGAAGAAGGAGCTAGGAGCTAGGTCAGGCGAATAGGCAGGATGTGGTATTAATTCGTATCCGTTTCGCTCTACAGCATCCATTGCAATTTTGCAAGTGTGGACTCTCGCGTTTTCCTGTTGCAACAAAACACCTTTAGAGAGTTTACCTCGTTTTTCACGAATTGCGGTTCTCAGCTGGTCTAGCAAGTTTGCAAAGTACATTCCAGTTATTGTAATTCTCTTCTGTAAAACGTCCAACATAATAACGCCTTTTGCGTCCCAAAATACAGATGGTTGCATCTTGAATTTCTTTGGCCTCGGGGACCTCGGCTCTACCCACTGACGACTCTGCTTTATTCTCTGGCTCATAATAATGAACAAAGTCTCAACTACAGCCTCCAAACACAAAAGAAAATCATCTTTTGACCTGATACGCTTCAACAAGACGCTACATACTGATGCTCTGGTTGCCATTTGCTCATCATTATGGGTTTTGGGGATCCAGCGGTTTTTTAGTTTCCGCATACGTAAACGACCATGCAGGATGGTTGATATGCTGCCATGTGAAATGCCTAATGCCTGCACTATTTCGTCCACCTGAATTCAGAGTATACCAGATCCTGAACTTTGTTACACATTTCTTCGTCGGTGGCATATAGGCCTGGCTTCATCTTCGGAAGACGTTCTACCTAGAATTCAACCTGAGCATAAGATTTGTGCAGAAGACCCATAAACATCGGCTAACTCGCCGCGCATTTCCTTGCCTGTTTTATCTTTGAAATACAACTGCCGAATTACAGCATGGTACTCAACTTTAGATGAAAAGCATACCTTTGCATCATTAGCCATTTTTGACATTCAATATCTTATTAAAGAATATTTACATCAGCCAGTGTTTTGCCTTATTGACACTACTAACAAAATTGACATTCAATTTTTAATATCAATTTCGTTAGTAGTGTCATATAAGGCAAAACAGACCTCGGTTTTTGCGGTCTCATCCGAAGGACCGCCCCATTTAGTCGTCTCTTACGACAAGCAAGGGGTACTGAGGATTTATTCTAACAACCCGGATCCCCACGGGCTATAGGATCATGCAACATGTCCCCCAACCTTATTATTTATCTGATTTGTGAACTACAAACGTATTCAATGTAATGTGTCGTCTCCGTTACATAATACAGGTAGTGAAATTTTCGTTTTTTAGCAGTGATTAAACAAGATACCTATTCATTTCTAATAGAGACAAATATAACCTTTCTGTATGGTGGCTGATTTGTGTCAGTTTACAATTTATAGTCCAGTCAAATTAGCACAAAAAAGGGTCAAACTTGCAACTAATTGCAAAAGAATTGTTTTCAATGATTTTGACCTCGCTAATATGTGTACTAAAACATAAAAAATGTAATGTTTCAGTTGAAGTGGAAATACAATTTTTTGGGGGTTAAAAACAGAGAAAAAGAGAAAAAACGACAAAAACTGGAAATTAGCTTTCCATCATTACCTATCAAATAAGAATGCAGTTTCTTGATTGGCATTTATAAATTTTTGTAAGAAATAGAAATTGTAAAATTTCCATGTAATAATTTCACCTTTAAGAGGCTTTTTTGGAAAAGGGGGGGGGGGTAATTTCAATGAACAGACCATGGAAATCAGTTTGTTTCTTCTTCTTCCTCCGTGTTCATTGTTGAATTGGAACAACTTGTTCCTCTACAATGGCCACATCCAATAGTACATTCTAGGCCATGTTTTCGGCACGTACACCTCTTTGTGTCACAATTTACCTTGCAATTACAGTGGATAATATTCAGAAGACGATTGGGAGCAGGCGGCAAAGTGTTTTTAAGCGGCATGCATTTGCTATCATCAGTGACTGTCCATCCCCAATCAAGTGGGTTCAGATCAGTGCCATCTAGTTTTATCCACTGCTGACACTGATAGTATGACCTTCTAGAATGCAGAGCCGCAGAATCAGATGTTGGCGGGAGACTCTGTACCTGAACGCACTTATTGTTAGTGATAGCCTTATTTGTGTATAAGCGCAGTCTTAGAAGATCCAGTCCTTCGCACAATACTCCCCCATATAGGCTAGCAATAATCTGTTCGCCGCTCGTTACAACAGTTTCCAGGCTTTAAGAATTCCTCTATTGCCATTTTAACATTGTTTGTTTTCGAAAGCTTCTTTAAAGCAACACCTTTTCCTATCCCAAATAGGCGGGAGGTTGTATCGCATCCCGTGATTGCGTGTACTACTGGCAGAATTTTGCACTTGTGCATACCAAGCATCCGCTTTGTTTTTTGTATGTCCCAGTGCCTGCACTTATTAGAAAGTTCAGATCGGAAGTAAATGTTGTATCCATCCAGTGATGCATGGTAGCAGAGGAGAACAAGAAGATCAGTGTCTTTGCCAATGACAACGACTTGTGTTGACTGAGCACATGCTACAGCTGTTGAAATGATGAGACATTCTGCATCTTCCTCTGCAAGGATGACCGTGCATTCATTTTCCCGAAGTCTTTGGGCAAGAAGACTTATGAAACGAGACTTGTTGTTGTTATTTGTGAGAAAAATTTCTTTTTTAGATTTGAAGGTCATATCTGAAGTAAATGTTACATCAGGAGAGATGATGCCCTTTGAACGTCGAAGATGAGTCACGTCTTTGATTGAGGGTTCACTGGAATATCCATCAAATACAATAGTTGGTCTCGAGTATCTTCTAATAATATACTCAACATACAACTGACATATAGCATTGAATGACATGCCTTTTGTCCATGGGATACGCTGTAGCAAAGAACCGCCATCCAAAACAAAATGTACATCAAGCAATTCCTTCTCTGATACAGCACAATCGCCCATACTCCAAATTGCATCTGAAATTTGAGGCTTACTTGCTGCTCTTGGAAGTCCTGAGGGTTCAAAGATCGATGATGGATGCGTTGATAATTCATATTTGAAGATATTTGCAATATCTTCAACAGATTCTCTAGATGAAATTGCCGTTAGTCTTTGAAAAAACACTTGGGGATCAACCTCAACTCTGCCTTCCTCAACCGTGATAGATGTTTTAGATGACATAGTTAACACCTGCATTGATTTTTTGAAGGAAAAATCAAAAATATTCTGACCAACCATAGAGTCAATGATCTTTTGTCCACATGCTAATGCATTATGAGCGTTGATATTATTGTCTGCATTCACACCGGTGTCAATATTTCGAAGAGGGATGCTCTCAGTAAAAGGGTCACGGTCTCGTAGGTATGATATAACTTTAATTATATCTTGTTTGTCCCTTTCTTGGCGAGAGGTTGAAGATTCCTTGTGCTGCTCACTTGTGTGGTAGCCAACATCTGTCAGATTCTGCATTGCCTCATTTACTGCTGCACAAGAAGGCATAGACAAAAGCCACTGCGACCGCTGTACCTCTGTCATTCCTCGACCTCTCGTTAAACCACCTGATGTTTTCACACTTCTCATTAATGCCTGCTCAATGACAAGATCACACGACAGACCCGCCCAATACCTCTCACTTCTTCTCAGTACATGATAACCTTCCATGAACTTGCTGTGTACATCGGGATGAGCTTTTTGAAGATTGATCATTGACATGACATAGATGTATGCTGACTTTGCATACATATTATGCCCAGCTGCAGCAAAATAGGGAAGCATTGCGTGTAGAGTTTGTATATGGAGTAACCAATTGCCTGTTCTTTCAGCTGTGATAAAAGCTTTTAAGAGACTTATCATTTCTAAGTACTGAAGCCAAAGGGCTGCTGTTCTGAAGCACTTGAGAGAGGATTTTGTGTCCGCAAGTTTCCCCAGTACTTGTGTAATGGTAGAATTATTGCACACGTCTTGTGCAGTAGCATCTCCCTCTAGCAACTGGTCATACAAGGCAGCAGCTTTCTTCAGCAGATGATCTTCTTCCAGTTGGGCTGTGGAAACGTCTGCAGATTGAGTAAGGACGTGATCAGGGGCCTCTGTGTCAATGGGTGTTACAAGATAACCTGAAGATATATTTTGGGGCACATCATTATCAGGCAATTCGGCACCAAAGGTTTTAGCCACGAGCAAGGCATGAAGGGCTGTATTGACTAGAAAATGGGCACGGGTTGCTCGAGCTACTGCTTTTCCACTAAGAATATGGCCAACTGCATTTGACGCATATACAGTCTCTAAAACTTCCTGCAATCCCGATTCTCTCATAATGCGCCCGACACATCATAAAAAGCTCATTTGTGTGTGAAACCCACCTAACCTGAGTATAATGGAGCTTAAGTCTTCACACAGTGACTCATGAGTGACAATTGTAACTGCTTTCATGTAGAGAGGCTGGTCAAATGTCAGAATTGGAGTTGTACCATATTTTCTAGCTTGACGAGACACAAACTTCAGTGTAGAGTAGATACATGACATATCGCTTGCGTCCATATCTATCATCGGCAGAAAGGTGATGGTGGACTTCCCAAGGTAATCTCCATTTTGAGTACACTGCATCAGTCCTGACCAACTTGGAGTTGGAGATCGAAGAGGCCATACAGCCTTTGAAAGAAGATCTAAACTCAAAGATGGATCTGGTACTTTATTAATTTTGGCGAATTTCATCTGCAGTGACGATTTAGGTGGTTGCTTGTAGAAATGTATATTGATTTTCCCAGCAGTGACCAGGTCAGCCGATGAAACGTTCAGTTTAGGGACCGGTTTGCTAACCTTTTTACCAGGTGTAGAGCCTACAATAATGCCCATGCCATGGAATGTACCATACCCATCAAGTGTGCGCACATTGTGATCCACGTTGTCAGCAACGAATTGCAGAAATTGTCCATTTTCATAGCTTGGAATATCTGTTCCTTGTGAAATGGCTGCACTTGTTTCAAAACGTTGTATCTCCGAATATGAGGAACAAAATCCTAAGGAATTCAACGTATCAATAAGAAATTTTGATGAAAAATGGTGATGAAGCTGCACTCCTAAACCTATTTGTAGTGGTGCAATATGCATACGTGGCTTAGCCATCTGCATAATTGTCTGTCCAATCGATGCAATTTTCAAGTTAGGGTCCTTTTCTCGGACGTGAATTTTCAAAAAAGTTTGAAGACTTTCAGGAACGTACTGAAGATTCTGTTCAAGTGATTCAATATCTGACGACAAAGGGTACAGATCAGAAGCTAGATGAAGGGACAGGATATCAGATTTTATCAACTTAGCAGCAGTTGTAATGATGTTGAGCTTCTCCAATGTCTGGTCCACTGTTTTAGGCCGATTGTAGAAGCTCTGAAGAATTGATCTTGCCGTTTTTCGTACCGTTATTATAGTTGATTTCCTTGTTCTTCTGTCATGATGATTTCATCCCCAAAACGCTCATACAATTTCTTTTTCAAGTAAACAGGCGAGTATGCATCATCACCACAGTGGTCCTTCATTTTAGCAACAAGATCTAACAGTTGATGTTGTTTGTCATCATTCTCCTGCAGATAATTCACCACTTTAAGAAATGCGTCAGTAATATCACTGTCAACAGGTCTGCCTCTCTTGGCTTCCGTCGAAGAGGGTGAGAATATTTTAGGTATGTGTTTGCCTGTGCGAAAATTTACGTTACAAGTTTGATGATAGATGGCATCAGCAGCATGCAAATCATTTACAGCTTCTAGTCTACCATAAATTTGGTTTGCCCAAGCGTCTTGTCTTGTAGAACAGACGGATTTTATACAAGCCTGAAAATCATGAGTTCGCACAGGAAAAACATCATGCCCTCTTTTACTTTGATTAAGCTTGGCAGTTTGTCCACAAAAGAGGCAGTGGTCACGGAATGAAAAGGTCTGTTTTGATCTAAGAATTGGTGTACTATCAGCAGGAGGAATTGGCTTGCTTTGTTCTTTTTCCCTCAGATATTTGCTAATTTCAATCGCATTTGTAAATAGACGCCTACATTCGGTGTGCACATATTGCCCAGGATGCGTGCGAAGATTGCTTCCCCTTTTCTCAGCAGCAGTATTGATACCTGTGCTACCCTTCCCACGAAGACAAACTAGACCATTCTTGTCCCCCGATTCACAAATTACACAGTCTTGTAATCTTTCCATATTCAACACAAGGTTAGAACAGATATAATTAAAATGGAAAAAATTTTCTACTAACACAACATAAAAGGTTAAATTAAATTGGTATCGTATTGGTTTTGCATATTACAGAAACCGCATTCAAGTTGCAACTAATAGTGTCACTTCAGGACAAAGATTTACTTCGTCGGATGTGACGTTAAAAGGCGCCCCGTGTACCCCAATCAATAACGAGAAAGATGGCTTTGTAACGCGAATGGGTGTCCTTACATAGAAAATAGAAATAAGCAGTGCAGTATAGAAAAAAGCCTTTTCACTTTCTTACTTATTAATTTTACCTTGAAGAAATGATGCTCTGCGACTATTTAGTTTAAAAAAATGTTATTTTCCGTTACATTACGGCACCTTTCCCAAATTTTGAATGAACCCAGTAGGCCTATACGTCTACATGACGACACGTGTTCTGACTTTACCAACCTGTTGTTTTTTTTCTAAACTTTTGAGAAGCTTTAGAACGTCTCGTTTGTAAATAAATTTATAGTATTACACCTAGGCTATATTGATTCAAGCGCTTACACGCTTGTATGAACATATGTCATAAAATTCGATCAAAGACTTTGATCAATGTCTACGTAATGACAATGTATACGTCACGATTTCGGTGAAAGCACGCTATGATAGCGCGGCGGTGACATAAAACAAAGGGAGCTATCAGCAAATTTGATGCATCAAAATATATTATTTCTGCACATTAGATAAAATTAGATTTTTTTATATGTTGTTTTACTGATACTAAGGAATACTTTGCAAAAAAAAAATATTTCTTTTGCAATTAGTTGCATGCGAAATCGTAAATTGACTGGACTATTATTGTCTTTTCGAGTCGAAAAGACGACAAAACGATAATTAGCGACATTTCGCCCGAAATAACGAAAAGATGACAAATAATAGGCAAAAAAACAAAAAAAACACGGCAAACGGAACCCGCAAATTGTCGTCTTTTTGCTTGGGTTTTTTTTTTCTAGGCGAAAAAAGACAATGCAAGTAACGACTTTTCGCCCCGAAATAACGAAAAGACGACAAAACGAAAAGTCGAAGACGACAAATAAAACCCGCTATTTATCGACCTTATCTGTCTTCTTTTCTCTTAGCATTTTGTCGTCTTTTCGTCTCAACAACACGACAAAATGAAAAGGCAGCAAAATGTTCGAGACTGTATCATGTCAATAATTTGAAATAAATGCGGATAAATCTTTTGCCAATTACGTACCGACAGAATGGAATACATATTTAAAATGTATTAAACTCTTGCAAAATACAAGTAATGCCTCACGTTTGGCACTTCGTCGGTATATGGCTAAGCGAATCATTGCGCGGTGCAAGTATTTTCTATTTTACATTTAAATTATAAATTAAGACTTGTACATTGTACTTTTAAAATTGAATGACAAGAAATGAAGTTTCGTGGGTAGGCCGTCAACAGTGTAATTTACCATATTTTCTCAATCTGTCGGAGCGACTTTAAAGTCGATCTTTAGCGAGCCGCAAAATGTGCATTGCCTACGTGCATATTTTGTTATGAAGTTCATAGTAAAATTCACCTTCAACAACTATGTATACAATTTGATAAACAGATTCCGTAGAACTAAGATGGCTGCCTTCAATACAGCTAGAGGCTAATCTCTATAACATCGTGGTTGTCAAGTGAATCATTACACAGCTCATATGATTTATTATCTTCAGTATTTATGCACTTTTTCATATACAAATATTAGTACTTTTGTCTTTTTTTAAAAATTAAATTATATAGAATTACTTTTATTTTGGGACAGATTATATGAGTATAACCTGGGTTGGATCAATTTATGCTGTTGTATAAACTGCTTCACAGATTATACAGCGTGAAAAGACTCAACCCAAGTTATACTCGTATAATCTGCCCCCAAATTAAAGTCATTCCTTAATAAATGGTAAAATAAATAACCATTTCAAATATTCTAATGATAATATGAAGTAGTGTGACACATCTACAAACAAGTTTTGATCATGTGACTACACCACTTTATCTCATTATGTCTTCAGTGTTTCTGATGCTAGTTCATAATAACATTATAAATGAATCTTCTGATCATATTTCTACATATTTATTGATCACTCACACCTTGAACACAACAAATGAATAAACAGTTTTAGCTGACATCAATTATTTAAATTATACATTCCTTTTAATTTAGGCACCTTTGGCATTTCATAAAAAACCTCTATGTGACTTTGATTTTCTGGCTGCTGGGGAATTGTGGGAGATTTCCACAATTTAGAGACAGGACTGGCAAAACATGGCTCTGCCATCTGCAAGAGAATTTTTGAAAAACACTTTAATCAGCAATTTAATTCGGACTTTCCTCTTTCCTGATTGGCTAAAACAACACATCACTTTTTCAAAGAAAACTGAGCATTCAGTGTGCCACTGTCCCAAATTGTGTCCTACAAACCTTATACTTGATGGTGTATGGGTGTTGGTGGAGGTATATTTGGTGGTATATGTGTGTTGGTGGGGTTGTGTATTTGGTGATATATGTGTGTTGATAGAGGTGAGTGTTTTGGTGGTATATATGTGCTGGTGGAGGTGTGTGTTTGGTGGTGGTGGTGTGTTGATAGGTGAGTGTTTTGGTGGTATATATGTGCTGGTGGAGGTGTGTGTTTGGTGGTGGTGGTGTGTTGATGGAGGTGTGTGTGTCGGTGGTGGTGTGTTGATGGAGGTGTGTGTTTGGTGGTGGTGTGCTGATGGAGGTGTGTGTTTGATGGTGGTGGTGTGTTGATGGAGGTGTGTGTTTGGTGGTGGTGTGTTGATGGAGGTGTGTGTTTGGTGGTGTGTTGGTGGAAGTGTGTGTTTGGTGGTGTGTTGGTGGAGGTGTGTATTTGATGGTATGTGTGTATTGGTGGGGTTGTGTGTTTGGTGGTGGTGGTGGTGGTGTGTTTGTGGAGGTGTGTGATTGGTGGTGTATGTGTTGTTGGTGGTGATGTGTAAATATCACACTCAACAAACCTTATACTTCTTTAAAAAAGTTGGCATTTCTGGTGTGCGATTGGTTGACCGTGCCATGGTGGAGGAGAGTTTGGGGGAGTCCGGAGATGGACGATGGTTAATATCTATCATACCATGGGTCACTTCACGGGTATCTGGTGGTGCCTGATGGTTTAACTTTGCGGTCATTTGAGGGGTCTCTGGTAGTGCCTGGTGGTTAACATCTGTCTTGGTGGCCAGTTTAGGGGTGCCAGGCAGGGGCTGGAGGTAAGTCTGATTCCTCATTGAGGCCAATTCGGGGGTGTTTGGCAGGCGTTGGATCCCAGTGATGTCACTCAGTTCCTAAAGCAGATCATGTCAGCAATCTTAATATAGTGCACGGCCACAACAATGATATGCCCATCAGATTTTTATTCATTATATCAGATATAAATGCAACCTTAACTTGTGCAAAGATTGCACCAATATCTTTGTTTTTAGGTCAAAGAGGAAAACCAAGATTATTCCTCATAATGTGTCTATTGCATAATTGTTCAATTAACTACAGAATATTCCAAAACATATTTCCATTTTATCATATACATTTATGATTTCACAACTAAATTAGTTACAAATTTCCAGATTTCTTACATTATGGTCATTAATTAATCGTTGACTGGACAGATGTAATTTAACCCTTATCAAAATGATCTTTGAATCTCCAGCTCAAATCTGAAAACACCAAGGCTTACTCCAAGAGGCTTGCGTTCAGTACTATACTTAAAGGTATTAATTTAGCGATTTAAATTTTGTTGGACTACTATCAAACCGCTAGAATAAGCCAAAGTTAGCACCCTGCTAAAAATACCCTCTACACAGTATCTCCCCTTGGAGAAGGGCATTGAATCCCCTTCACACGAGGGTGCTTTTCCCATTTGATTGAAAAAGGCCCAGTGGTTCTAGAGAAGAAGATGAAAATGTGAAAAGTTTATGCATACGTTGACAACACTGACGATGGACAACAGAAAGTTGTGATCAGAAAAGCTCACTTGAACCTTCACCTCAGGTGAGCTAAAAATGGGAAAAATAAAATTTGAAAATTTTCAGCCCGAATTACATCCATGTCCCTTTAAAATCGAATTACTGATATTATCAGTATCAATGGCAAGCTGTTGACCATTGATTATTTCTTTGTCATGTGCCGTGTTTCTATCATGAAATGGTGTACACATCTATACTTTTGAAATTTACATTTGTGTGAACTCTGACCTTTCCTATTCCATCAGCCATGACAGTAAATCGAGGGGAAGGATTGTTAATGCTGCCAAAATTCTCTTTATCCACCTAAAACAGAATAGCACTGAAATATATCCTTTAATCAAAAGATATAAAACTTCAATATTCTGAATGTTTTTTTTAAATATATCAAATGTGTCCAGGCACATAAGCTTATCGCACACCCAAAACTAGTTAAGCCCTGTAGACACCCTGGGCTAAAGTAGCACATCTGACACCCTGGGCTAGCTGAGCCCATCAGAGAAATACAAACACCCTGGGCTAGCTGAGCCCTTCAGAGAGATACAGAGACCCTGGGCTAGCTGAGCCCATCAGAGAAATACAAACACCCTGGGCTAGCTGAGCCCTTCAGAGAGATACAGAGACCCTGGGCTAGCTGAGCCCATCTGACAGACCCTGGGCTTATGAAGCCCAGCAGACAGTGACAGAAAATAGCGATGTTATCAAATTTTTACAAATTAATTGTTGTTCTTGAAAAATATTCTTATGTTTTCCTAATAAAACTCGGAACACCTATTGTGCCCCCAACACTAGCCAGTTTAAACATACTATTCTCTTATTTAGTTATCTTTCATACAAGTTTCAACTATTTTAGTTCAATTATCCATGAGAAGATTTTTTTTAACACTCCACACTATTTCTGAATTATTTCAGCAGCCATTTAAATAAAGTGCACAACTAGGGGGACACGATATGACCACTTGCAACTACCTGTATATGACTCACCTGTTTGTATGCTTGGGTCACAACCCATTACACTGTCATTTGCAATTCCAATCTGAGGCCACAGAAACTTAATGTTTGGTCCCCCCCCCCCCCCCCAACCTGCATCAACTGACCAAGTTTGATTATTCTAGGTCTCTTAGTATTTAAGTTATGACCCAGATATGAAGCAGGACAGACAAACAGATGGAAGAACATGATCACCATAACATAATATATCTCATCTTAGACAGTATAAAAAATATTCTGAATTCTTTTTATTAAGGACTGCTTTGTGGTTGAAATTGGCTAAGTGGTTCTAGAGTAGATATGAAAAGCTTGACAACAAAAACAACAGACAACTTTTGACCAGATATGTTAACAATAAAATGCCTGTTGATCAATAGGTATGAACACAAGACCTATCCTGAGTGTAATTTACCTTTCTGCAGACTCCAGCTTGCAGTTTGGGGACCAAAAACTGTTCACCCATGCCATCTAGAAATAAAAGTTCACTCTTTGTACAAAACACACTGCAGTAATACGGATAACTTGAGATCGATTGTTCTCTTAATATTAAAACATAACTTGGTCCTATACAGTCATGTATGCTGCTAAGGTCATATGTGACTTTTCTGCTATTTTTCCTACAACTATTCGTTTCTTTATCTCCTTGAAAGAGCTGTTATATGATTTGCAAAATAGGTTTAAAACTTATATTGCAGTGATGTATCTGTATATCAGCCCGGTCAGATCAGTGGTTGGACCACCTAACTATTGTTGTCAGAGTCAGGTGTTAGATCACCTATTCAAATTCTATTGATGTAATGGTCCAGTGATTAGATCACCTATTTAAGTTCTATTATTGTCAGAGTCTCATGTTTGATTTTTGATTGATCGAATGATTTTTCTCCCTTTCTTAGCTAAAATAACCTAGTTATACAGAAGATTTGAGTTTACATTTCAATTTGTCAAAACCTTAAATATGCTTAATAAACTCTAAAAGATGTATAGCAATATACCCCCCCCCCCCCCAATTTTATTTTGATTGTTGGTTGTTTTATGCCACACTCAGCAATTTTCCAGTTTTTGTTTGGTGGAGGAGAGAACCCAGATACAATATACCCAGGAAGAGACCACTGACCTTCCAAAAGTAAACTGGCAAACTTTCTCACATATATCAACGTAAGCAAGAATCAAACCCACGCCGATGCAATGCTCTACCCACTCGGCCACGGAGGCCCTCCATCGAACCAGCGCCGACGCAATGCTCTACCCACTCGGCCACGGAGGCCCTCCATCGAACCAGCGCCGACGCAATGCTCTACCCACTCGGCCACGGAGGCCCTCCATCGAACCAGCGCCGACGCAATGCTCTACCCACTCGGCCACGGAGGCCCTCCATTTTCTATTGCAGAAACAAAATAGTATGCAAGTGAATTGTACGTGAAATGTCAGGAAAAATTATCTCACTGAGAAACATTGGTTTGTTGTTACCCTTAAAGGCAATAAAATAACTTTCTATTTAAAACATATACTTAATCTGAAATCATTAATATAAATCTGTATTTGTTTATTTGCAAAGTATGCTGCACCATTCCTATATACATTTAAAACAGATGGAACTCAATACACATGTTGATGAATGGTGTTCAGTATGGAGGACTTACATTGTTTCCAGCCTGGCGTGGCATGCTTGATGCTCAGAAAACCTGGTGAGACCTGAATACCGTCATGTTGAAAAACATCGGGAACAGAATCCACTTTCTTCCTGGAAAAAAAAAAAATTTGCATAATGGAGGGAAAGATTAACTTGAACAGCCAGCTACACATGTATCTTATAATTCACACACAACAATCGTTAGCTTGTTTTACCTGTGTGATGCGACTTCTGTGTAAAACTGGATTAAAAAGTATTTAAAATATTGACTTTATAGTTATCTTTCCTTTTTATGTTGACTGTAGCATGAGTTATCTTTTCTTTCTCATGAACATGTTTGTATAAAATGAACAACATAATTTTTATTTTTATAAAAAAAAATGTCTTGTCACAAGAAAGACTCCTTTGAAATATGAAAGTATTTACCATTTAGAAGTTATGGCCAATGTCAACATTTTTAAAAAGTAGGTCAAATGCCAAGGTCAAGACATTTAGTACCAATGGAAAGGTCTCATCGTAAGGAATACTAATGTGAAATAGAAAAGCCATAGTACTTACCATTTTTAAAAAAGTTAAGACCAACGTTAAAGTTTTTTAAAAAGCAGGTCAAACACAGGTCAAGGTCACACGGTCAAAAATGTTGGTACTAATAGAAAAGTCTTGTCATAAGAAATAATCATATGAAATATCAAAGCTCTAACATTACTTTCAAAGTTATTAGGAAGATTAAAGTTTATGACAGACAGGGCAAAAACCCCCAAAAAGTCCCCAGATCTTTGATCTCAGGGCATGAAAACCTCCATGCAGTACCTTTCAAAGGATGCAGAGGCGCCTGAGAAGCTGTTGTTTAATATTTTTGGCCTAATTCAAAATATCATAGTTTTTCTGATATGCTTTGAATATAGGTCTAAATACATGCACATTAAAAATACTTTTCAAACATTTTGAAGATCAATAGCAGTCAAAAAGGAAAAAAAAATTCAGTTTGAAAATTGCAGATTTTTATTTTATTTACATAAATAATCAATAAAATGTTCAGGGTCAGCAGCAAAAATGTAGGTGGAAACCAGAAACACACATATATTACATTTAGCATTACCTGTATTTGACGTATAGATAGATAGATATTGACTTTTGAGACCTTACCTGTTTGCTGTGACTTCTGGGTAGGAAAACACCTGCATCTTTTCGGGTCGTTTACAAGCACTCAGTGCTAGACTGCTTAGTCCAAAGTCCTCTGGTTTGGGTGTACGAGGCCATTCAGTTTGTGACTTTTCTGTCTGTGGTGTTTTACTGTAAATTACAATAATACAACATAACAGAATGATCTGCCTCCCCCTCAGTCTCGGGGAAAAAAAAACCAAAAAAAAAAACCCCAAAAACAACAACACACCAACAGATGGACAAGCAGGACTGTCAGCCCTGTAAAAACCCAGCAAGCCCACAGAGTGATGCACGTAACAAATGTGTAGCATTTTAATTTTATTCAATGTTTATTTTCACTTTCTTAAATAATGAACCAAATTTGAAAACATCAGAACCATAATCAGTTATTCACATCACAACTGTCTTTTTCTGGGCCTAAATTTGACTGGTTTTGAACAATATCACCTACTGACATTACCTCCAGTCTCCATTTGAGTGCAGCGTAGTCCGCCAAAGCTAAATTTCACAGTACAAAATGTTGTTTAAGCCCTTTAATGACTGTGAAATAAAATAATAATTTTGTACCCAATTTGCAATAGAAAAAAACTAACACATCCAAATGGGCTGTTTCTTTAGTAAATTTTGTATGTCTGCTCTCGATTTAGTACACTTCTATATAGTGTGGGCGGACAGAAAATTCATACGCTGGTGCAATACCTGTTTCTATACTGTATACAAATGCATGTTTCATTTGATCATGTTTCATGAAAGTTAATGTTTAAATCCACCCACTTGATGTCAGCTGTGTCGTGATCCTCTGTAGACTTGTTCTCTTCTTCCTCAACTGGTTCCCGTACCTTCTCTTCTTCCTTAGAATTTGTTTCCAAAACTAGAAAAATAAAAACAAATACTGTAACCCTGATTCATTGTATATGGGAGATTCACATCACAGCATGACATACTGATTAACACCTGTAAAACATGACACACTGACTAACATCTGAAAAACATGTCACACTGACTAACATGTGTAAAACATGTCACACTGACCAACATGTGTAAAACATGTCACACTGACTAACATCTGTAAAACATGACATACTGTCTAACACCTCTAAAACATGTCACACTGACCAACACCTGTAAAACATGACACACTGACTAACACCGGTAAAACATGACACACCGACTAACACCTGTAAAACATGACATACTGTCTAACGCCTGTAAAACATGACACACTGACTAACACCGGTAAAACATGACACACTGACTATCACCGGTAAAACATGTCACACTGACTAACACCGGTAAAACATGACACACTGTCTAACGCCTGTAAAACATGACACACTGACTAACACCTGTAAAACATGACACACTGACTAACACCTGTAAAACATGACACACTGACTATCACCGGTAAAACATGACACACTGACTAACACCGGTAAAACATGACACACTGACTATCACCGGTAAAACATGTCACACTGACTAACACCTGTAAAACATGACATACTGACTAACACCTGTAAACATGACACCCTGGCCAACACCTGTAAAACATGACATACTGACTAACACCTGTAAAACATGACATACTGTCTAACACCTGTAAAACATGACATACTGACTAACACCTGTAAAACATGACATACTGACTAACACCTGTAAAACATGACATACTGACTAACACCTGTAAAACATGACATACTGACTAACACCTGTAAAACATGACATACTGACTAACACCTGTAAAACATGACACACTGACTAACACCGGTAAAACATGACACACTGACTAACACCTGTAAAACATGACATACTGACCAACACCTGTAAAACATGACACACTGACTATCACCTGTAAAACATGACACACTGACTAACACCTGTAAAACATGACACACTGACTAACACCTGTAAAACATGTCACACTGACTAACCTATGGACTAAGACTTGTAACTTGCCTGGTTTTTGGTATCCATACTTAGTATAATACTCCTCTGTTCTCTGAACTGTCTGTTGATAAATTTCTAAGTATTGTTTGGAAATGTCTACGATCTTGTCAAACTTTTCACCTTCTGTCTGTAACACCTGAAGCAGTTCTCTCCCTTGATTCTGTATAAACATTAATCGAATGAAGTCAATAGACAGGTACACACAGTACACAACCTTCAATCAACGCCATCACCATGGTTACATGCTGTGATGAAGTGGAATTTAATTTCACAATAGGTTAATTCCAGTTTTGTATTTTGTGTGTAAATAGTTGTAATTATATCCTTAGTTTGGCTTCGTAGTTGAGAGTGTTCGTGAATAGTGCTATTTTTAGTATAACCGCTTTGGTCAGGGAGAGTCGTGGCTGTTTCTCAAGGATGCGGGCACGTTTTGATTTTGTCCCATAGTCGATGTTTCATGGCGAATTCCAGAAGTTAGTCTGGTAAATGGGTAGCCAGGAAGTCGGTAATTTACTACATGGGCATTTCTTTCTCCAGCTAGTACGCTATTTTCTTTTGTAAATATTTTGTAGGTTGTTGTAGTAAAGTTACGGCTGTAATGTCTGTTAATACAGTGTGTAGTTTGAGTTGTGTATGGGTTTTAAATTAAGTAATTATTGTTTCAGTACGGAGGGGTTATGAGTATAAACCCGGGGCTGAAGTGGGTTTTTGGACCACAGGAAGGTGTTTGAGTCATAGGTCGAGACGGGGCCAAGACAAGTTGACAACGGAGGTCGTGGTGTACACAGACAACGTGTGTAGTGGAATTGGTAACAGTTATGGCAACTGTTATAGCAGTATAGAGGGGAATGAATTTTAGTGTTATCCAATGGGAGACCTGTGAGTCCAGGGCTGGAATTAGAGAGACACAGTATTCATAGTATGGAGGCCCAGTGGTGTAATATTTGATGTTACAGTTAACTAGTCAAACTTCCAATTCAGTTTTAAAAAAATAAAACATTGAAAAGTTCATCAAGTTTAAACAGATTTCATATTTACAGATATTATTTAACTAAAAGTGATTATTTTTCTGCGAAAAAATTTACAGTACTGAACTTTCTTATTGGTTTGTTTTCACTTATAATTACAATTTTTGTTTGTTAAAACCAGCATTTGTTTTATTGGCAATTATTTGTGTTTCAGTTAAATCCTAAAAATTTCATTGTCAATATTATCTGGTTTTCAATTTAAAGTTAAATTGTGTTTTCTTTGTGAGAGAGGGTATGTGAGAGTGTGTTTGTGTTAATATTTTCTTATATTTGATGGTTTTTATTTTTGACTTTTTGTATTAAATGAATTTATTTTGTTTTTTTTTTATTCTACAGCTAGTCCTTTGCTCTACTACCTACACAAAATCCAAAAGAACTTCATGACACATGCGAAAGACTTTACTCTGGTGATGATGGTAAACTATAGGAGCAGAATGGAGATTTCATTAAAGATAAATGAGTTCAATGAGACAATTGAAAATGTAATCAGGTAAAATGTACTTCACATATAAGTGTAAATAAACGTACAGTGGAAATATAATTTAATATGTAGAGTGTAAATAAATACATGTACAATGCCAATGAATGTACAATCATGAACCAGTACTCATCCTACCCTCATGTCCTTGACATCTGACTTGAGATCTACAATTTTTTTGACTGCTGCCGCTGACCCTCTTTGGGAGTAGTTGTTTTCGACTTCATCTGTCACTTCCTGTAGTCCCTGTTCAACCATCCGACATAATTGTTTCAGCTGCTTGAAGTACGGATTTCCATTCATCATGTACCTAAAAGATGTGCTTTTAAAATACATACTACTTCCTTGTTAAATGGGGGTGGGGGGGGGGGGTAGCAGACAGTACACAGGGAACTTCTACTACCTTGCTCTTAAGCTAGCTTTTCTAGTGATGTGGTAGAGTTTCTCCCTTAATCACGGCAGGTGTGATCGTCGATACTTGGATGGGTGACCAGTATACATCACAATTCAATATCAAATGTCATGTCATTGCATCTTTTTTGTTAACTTTTCTACTAAAGAAATATAGAGCATGTAACCTTGGGTATAAATGTATCACCTGATAAAGGAATCCTTATTTCTTGCCACATATGCCGTAAAATATATGTACATATATCTAACCCAGAAATACGTACAGAAAGTCTACATAAGTAGTAGTACAATAAAAATATCACGAAGCTGATTGAGTATACTTCTAAAGAATTGAAGAAACTAGTCAAGTATATACTCAATCGGATTTGTGATATGTTCATTTTATATATATATATATATATATATATATATATATATATAATTTTATTTGTAACACACAATTTGATTGGGTGAGCACACTGAAAAAAAAATCAGTTTATACTGTATAATGTAACTTGGTATGGGGAGACGCCCCCTTGACAATGAAGACGGCACTAATTTTTACAATTATAGCTCTGTTAAGTTATAATACTTGTATCAATTTACAATCAATGGAATTAAATGTGCACAATAAAATAAATTTTCTTTAAATACACATTATATATATATATAACACCAGACTCGTCACGATTATTTTTTTTATTGCCTTACAGCCTCCCCCCCCCCCCCCCCCCCCCCCAATCAAAATTTTACACCGTCTATTTTTTAACCAGTCAAAAAAGACAGCATAAATAATTTACAACACCGTAGTTTTTACCTTCAGCGCAACGACTGTTTACAGTACTCTCTGTCTCTCGGGTTTGTTTTCTGTTTAAAATTCGCGCGCGTTCAAAATTCAGTAATTCGTACGATTTCGATTCTCATAATGAGATCCTTAAAAATGTATAGATTAAAGCTTTCCGCTTTCACATTTGATATGAACTGTTCGAAGGTATCTTAAATACGAAAAGTGGAAACTGTGCTATTTATCTACCCCTTTTTAAGCTATAAAATATGCGGCCTTATTCCTACGCGGCCTTGGGATTGTGAAAATGAAAGTAGAATTTCATCATGACAGCAGAAGAGGTAAGTGTGTTTTGTTCATGTTTCAATTTAGGAAAGGAATATCTGAGAATATTAGAATGCTCGGAATGTTAGGATACTATGGGGTTATATTTTTGTGTCATTGCTTTATGTAATTATATTTCATTTATTTCTTTATGTTCAGTTAAAATTAATTTTTTGAAAAAAAAAAGAAAAAGTGATGACTAAATGTTATTAATAAGTAAATTACATTTGTATGAGGGGTTTTCAGACAGAAATGTAAATGGCAAATGTTAATGGTAGTGACTAGTGTAAGAAAGGAGAGTATGGAGGAAATTTTGGACTGGACTAGGAATCGAACCCAGGACCGCAGTATCACTAGTCACCATGCAGGCCAATATCCACTGTACATATAGCTACTATATTTTTCTCTATCCTTAAATTGTTTTCATCCTCAAAGACACAACCCACTGATTCTTTTAGTTCCAAGCAGGATTTTTCACCTACAAGTCCAGGTGTGGTCAATGACACCAATTGTAGTGGATTTAATTAAGGAAAGGAGAAAATGTGTGGTGGGACTGGGAATTGTACCCTTAATTCCAGCAACTAATCAGGTGCTCTTGCCACTGAACTACATATATCCATGCTGATATCCATAGTAAACATGACCTTGCGCTTCAGAAGATTATAAATAAAAGAAATGTGAATGTTTGAAATATGAACTAACAGTGAAAAATATATAGATCAGATTTGTTAAACCAAATTTGGGTCATATAAGTAGATATTTTGTTGTTTTGACTTTGAGTAATAGTTGCCATTTGGACATGGTCATGCAGTTGATTATAGCGTAGGTCATCAGAATTGGAATGTCTTTTCTTTCTGTTTTCATTGACGTTAGGTTGAGTCACTTAAGAACCAAGGCAATGACTGCGTCCATAGGGAAAATTTTGCAGAGGCCACAATACATTACACTCATGCCATTCAGAAGGACGGCAAGAACCATGTGTTGTACAGCAACAGATCTCTGGCGTTTCTTAAACTACAGCAATATTACTATGCCTTAGAGGACGCAAAGGAAACCATCAAACTACACCCCTACTGGGCTAAGGTAATTTTCAAAATAGGACACCATATTTAATGATTCACTGGCATACAGTGATTTAATTAGGCTGGGTATGATATTCATGTTGCCAATGGTTGCTTGTTTTTGACATGTATATAGTTGTTAAAGATTATATGAATCACATGTTGTAAGTTCATTGTTGAATGTTCCTTGGTAGAACATCATTATTTTAGTTTCATCCTTGTTGTCAATGTGGGTTCCTTGTTGTAGTTGTTCCTTGTTGTAGGTTCCTTGTTATAAATAATAATAATAATGCTCTTATGTAGCACCTTATCTAAATATACTCTAAAACACTTTACACGATACTAAAATGCAGATCAAAATTGTACAGAATACATAAAATATTTGATAATGCCAGATATTAATATTGCACAATAAACAATTCAAACTATGAAAGAAGTAAGCTAGAGAAAATTAGAAATTAATTCATATTATAAAAATCATAAAATATAAAATATGTGCTGGAAAAAACTTCTTCTCTTTTTTTTTTTTTTTTTTTTTTTTTTTTTTTTTTGATACTGTTCTTTGACATGTTGCATAAAATACTGATTATAAAATATGTCAAATCAAAAAGATCACACATTAAAAGCCTGACGAAATAGATGGGTTTTTAAATCTTTTTTAAAACAGTAAAGTTTCTGAATCTTCCTAATTTTAGATGGAAGACTGTTTCATAGAGTTATAGCTTTATTGTTTTTTGTTCGTTGTTGTAGATTTGTTTTTGCAGTTTCCTTATTATATGTTCCATATTATAAAATGATTGTTGTAAGTGCCTTGTAGGTTTCTTATTGTAGTCTCCTTGAAATCTATAACAAGGAACCTACAACAAGGAACCTACAACAGGAAATCAATAAGGAATCTACAACAAGAAATGTACAACAAGGAATGTACAATAAAGAACTGACAATAAGAAACCTACAACAAGGAACCAACAACAAGGAACCTACAACAAGGAACCAACAACAAGGAACCTACAACAACAAACCTACAATGAGAAAACTACAATAAGAAACCTACAAGGAACCTATAACAGGGAACTTACAACAAGAAACCTACAATGAGGAATGTGCAACAAACTAACAATAAGGAACATATAATCAATAGTTGTAAGTTATAGGTTCCTTGTTGTAGATTTATTGTAGGTTTCTTGTTATAGGTTTGTTGTAGGTTCCTTATTGTAGGTTTGTTGTAGGATCCTTATTGTATGTGTTGTAGGATCCTTGTTGTAGGTATGTTGTAGGATCCTTGTTGTAGTACTGTTGTAGGATCCTTGTTGTAGGTATGTTGTAGGTTTGTTGTAGGATACTTGTTGTAGGTTTGTTGTAGGATACTTGTTGTAAGTTTGTTGTAGGATACTTAATGTAGGTTTGTTGCAGAATACTTATAGGTTTGTTGCAGAATACTTGTTGTAGATTTGTTATAGGTTTGTTGTAGGATACTTGTTGTAGGTTTGTTGTAGGATACTTATTGTAGATTTGTTGTAGGATACTTGTTGTAGGTTTGTTGTAGGATGCTTGTTGTAGGTTTGTTGCAGAATACTTGTTGTAAGTTTGTTGTAGAATACTTGTTGTAGGTTTGTTGCAGAATACTTGTTGTAGGTTTGTTGTAGAATACTTGTTGTAGGTTTGTTGTGGAATACTTGTTGTAGGTTTGTTGTAAGATACTTGTTGTAGGTTTCTTGTAGTAGATTTGTTGTAGAATACTTGTTGTAGGTTTGTTGTAGGATACCTGTTGTAAGTTTGTTGTAGGATACTTGTTGTAGGATACTTGTTGTAGGTTTGTTGCAGAATACTTGTTGTAAGTTTGTTGTAGAATACTTGTTGTAGGTTTGTTGCAGAATACTTGTTGTAGGTTTGTTGTAAGATACTTGTTGTAGGTTTCTTGTAGTAGATTTGTTGTAGAATACTTGTTGTAGGTTTGTTGTAGGATACCTGTTGTAAGTTTGTTGTAGGATACTTGTTGTAGGTTTGTTGTAGGATACTTGTTGAAGGTTTGTTGTAGGATACTTGTTGTAGGTTTGTTGCAGAATACTTGTTGTAGGTTTGTTGTAGAATACTTGTTGTAGGTTTGTTGTAGGATACTTGTTGTAGGTTTGTTGTGGGATACCTGTTGTAGGTTTGTTGTATGTTTGTTGTGGGATACCTGTTGTAGATTTGTTGTAGGATGCTTACTGTAGGTTTGTTGTAAGTTCCTTAATGAATGTTTCTTGTCATAGATTCCTTATTGGAGGTATTGTAAGTTGTAAGTTCATTGTAAGTTGTAAGTTCATTGTAAGATATTTGTTGCTGGTTCTTTGTTGCTGGTTCTGTTTAGGTTCCTTCATGATCAAGAGAAATCAATTGTATTGCTATAATCATAACGATTGACCTGTGTTTCATGGTGAGGTCATTAATAATCATTATAAGTTATATGCGACTATATACATGGTGGAATGAAATCACACATTGATCATTTGAATGATTGACTCAACAGAGGAAATCTAATGGAATAAAGTATTCATGTGATGGAGATATGACAAACTTTAAGTACATTTAATTTGAAAAGATCAAGAATGAAACATGAGAGCTGAGTAAGGGAGACAGTAACCTCGCTCCAGGGGCAGATGTTGAAGCAGCATTTCTTTATTTCCAGGGTTATTTCCGGAAAGGAGAAGTGTTCTTTGCTGTTGGGAACTATGAGACAGCCCTGTTATCGTATGAGGTCAGTTTCTAATCACTATGTTTATTCTACATATCACCCCTAATGCCAGTCACTGCTGGAAAACATGGCTGTCAGTAATATTGATGCCAAATAGCTGTTTTAAGCACATCTTCTTTTTTTTTTTTTAATGGTTTATTTTCAGTATTTTACAATTACATACACATAAAACATTACACTAATACAATCATACACACTTTCCTACATACATACAATCAACCATACAAAACTTATGATTGCATGTAAATAATATAGCACAGGACTACAAATGTTGACAAAAACTATCAGCAAATTATTGAAACTAAAAGTAATCATATTATATACAGATATAGAGCTTTGGTTTTCCCTCATTAATTATTATACACAAGATCATATGTCACCCATACACTAAGTATTTTGGATTTACATTGAAATACATCTTCATAATATTTTTCCATTTCTCTATAGTACTTGATTAAATTAAATTGACTGCTTCAGGAAACTTTGGCTTAAGGCCTTGTGATCTTCGGTACTATATATATACTTTTTTGCAACCAGTAAAAGAAAGTTTTCTAGACAGCTTCCATCTGTGTTACCGAGTAAGACAGTTCTTCTGGAAATTTTATAATCATTTTCAATTGCATTAAACCATTTCATGAATTCATTCCAAAACAAATGAACATGGATACAATCATAGAATAAGTGAATTATAGTTTCTGTTTCAGAGTTACAAAATGTACACATTTTATTTTCTGAAATCTTGATTTTATGGAGAAAGGAGTTTGTAGCAGTGTAGTTCATAACTATTCTGTATTGAAAGTCAATTATTTTTGTATCTTTTGTGCATAATGCTGTATTCACAAAATAAAATCCCCAATCTTTTCCTGAAATTGGCTCACGTAGTAAAATTTCCTACTTAACCTTTTTTGATGTTGGGGCTATAAACTCCTTTCTTATTAAAATTTGATATAAAAATTTGATATTACATGTTGACATCATTTTTTGCACAACACACACTATCACATTTGCATCATTTTCTTGAATTCTGTATGTACCATCTTTCAATACAATGATATCTCTTTTGACCTTTGAAGGTATATTTGATATCACATGAAAATAGACTAAAAAATTATTAGTACCAAGTGTTGCTTTTATTTCATTAAAACATTTAATTTTAAATTTAAGCTCATCTTAGTCTCTAAGATTACCTGCTGCAATTGGTTTATGCCCATTACTGTGTGTCATTCATCAAGCATTAACAATTGAAAATTTTAACTTTTCTTATTAGCTACCATTCTAGTTCTTTTCAAATATGATTTGAAGCATCTTTTGGGACAAGGGGGACATAAGCTATAAATTTCAGGACTTTTGCACCACAGAGCCTTAGAGACAGGGCAAAAACTGCCAAAAATTCACCGCAGGGCCTTAGAGACAAGGTAAAAACTGCCAAAAGTTCACCCTTAGGGCCTAAGAGAGAGGGCAAAAATTCATCTCATGGCCTTAGAGACAGGGCAAAAATTCACCGCAGAATCTTAGAGACAGGGCAAAAATTCGCCAATTTCAAAAATCTTCCTCTCTATAACTACATCTACAAATCTGTAGGAAAAACTAAATGAATAATGATGTAGAGCAGGAATGCCACTACCAAAATTACAAATTTCATGATCCCTGGGGTGAGGTTGTGACTTGAACATGTTCAGTGCTTAACATGCTGAGTTGCATGAAATTGAAACTAAATAGGAATTTAGAATGAGTTGGTAGTCCTTTACCAAAATTGTAGATTTCATGATCTCAGGGTTAGGGGTTTTGTTATAAGAATGGGGCCATCATTATTGTAGAAATTATTGTCCTTTTCATTTGAAAGACTTATTCTTTAATTTTGCTGGTACTGTATAAAAACTAAATGCATACTGTAAACTTACATTTTTATACTCAGTACTTATGTCTGCTTAGTTAGTTGTAATATGAAATATTCATAATTTCATATCAGTTCACTTAAAGTATAAAAGGTATTTCAGTATAAGCCATATACTGCTTGACAAGCCTTACCTGTGGACAAAACCAACTGGAAAATGATCATCTGCAAAATTATGACTGTAGATATAAATTTGTCTATGGTATTTAGGAAAAGAAGGGATGTACCATAGTTGTGAATTTCGCAACCAACCCCAGGATTTTGACTCTAGGGCGGGTCCAAAATTGTCATACAGCGCTAATAAAAAAGTACATATCAAGTCGTTCATTAGTATCAACATTTATGTTTTAAGAGAACATCTTTTTTATGCTGCTGCTAAATACAAGAATTTAACTTTGATATGCAGAACAGGAATTTTGTTTATAGACTTTACAACCCTTTGGGTGAGTGAAAATGTTAATGAATACTCAGGAATGCGTGTTACTATAAATAAATGCTCAGGTAACCATTAGTGATACTATAAATAAATGCTCAGGTAACCATTAGTGATACTATAAAGAAATGCTCAGGTAACCATTAGTGATACTATAAATAAATGCTCAGGTGACCATTAGTGATACTATAAAGAAATGCTCAGGTGACCATTAGTGATACTATAAAGAAATGCTCAGGTAACCATTAGTGATACTATTAACTAATACTTAGGGAAATATTCTATTAACTTTTTCTAGCAAGCATATAAAACTGAACCGAATGACAAAGGCCTAATTGAAGCCATCAGCAGGACCAAGAAAGAAATAGCAAAGATCAGAAAAGGTAGGATATCATATATACAGAGGACATCAAAAGTTCCGGAAAGGTATGGTATCTTATGTACAGAGGACATCAAAAGTTCAGGAAAGGTATGGTATCTTATGTACAGAGGACATCAAAAATTCAGGAAAGGGAGGGTATCATACATACAGGGGAAATCAAAAGTTCAGGAAAGGTAGGGTATCATATGTACAGAGGAAATCAAAAATTCAGAAAAATATGATATCATTCAGGAAAGGTAGGATGTCATCTGTATTGATGATATTAAAATTAAAAGGAAATCAATGCTGAGTATATATTGAATAATTTTTCCAGAGGATGACAGTTATACAGTGTTGGAGATTTTTTTTGCACAATAGTATAATATTGGGAAGTTTAATCATTACCATGGTAAAATATTTAGCAGTTCATCTCTTTACATTTCCAATGTTTTGCCTTCAATATGTTTATAAATTGTGATGGCTGTCATTTCCTCATGAATGTGTTGTAGCTGTAAAGAATGTGCATTCAAGTCTTTATAAGAACAGTATATCTGTTTTAATGGGAATTCTAACAGAAATGAAAGTTGAGTGTAAATATCATAAATGAATTTCATTTTTAACTCACCTGAGCTGGAAGCACAAGTGAGCTTCTCTGATCACCCATTGTCTGTCATCCACCCCATCTTGTCTGCCCTTCAGTAAATTTTTCACATTTGTGACTTCTTCGCCAGAACCACTGGGCCAATTTCAACCAAACTTGGCAAAAAAGCATCTTTGGGTAAAAGAAATTCCATCATCACTTGCATATGGTGTTTATATCTCCCAACTGATTCGATACACAAGAGCTTGTTCTGCTTATGATCAGTTTTTAAATTGAGGCAGGCTACTGACAAAGAAGTTGATGTTACAGGGGTTTGTACAGTCTCATCTAAAGTCAGCATTTTGCAAATTTTATGGTCATTATAACGATCTAGTTTGCCAGTACAACTTACCATTAAGTCAAATGTTGTCTGATGTGTTTCATACCAATTGTTAGGCCGTTCTTGACACACTGATTCTGACTACGGATTGCTCCGTTTACCAGATCGGAATATAGGGCTCATGGCGGGTGTGACCGGTCAACAGGGGATACTTACTCCCTCCTAGGAACTTACCTCTGATATGACCAGGAATCCATGTTTGCCCATCTCTCTGATTTGTATTTTCTATAGGAATTTCGAGATTAAATACTGTTGGTTATCTTAGCCTTTTATTTAAGTTTCTTCAAATGAAGGGACACACCCTCTTCAAAATGGAGATGATCACAAAAATGCAAAAACAGGATGGTGTCATTTAAAAATCTTCTTCTCAAGAACCTTTGGGCCAGAAAGCTTCCTGATATAGTACAGACTCAAGTTTGTTAAAATCATGGCCCCCAGGAGTAGGATGAGGCCACAATAGGGGTTCAAAGTTTTACATGCAAATAGATAGGGGAAATCTTCAAAAATCTTCTTTTGAAGAATCACTGGACCAGGAAAGTTCAAATTTACATGGCAGCTTCCTGACATAGTTCAGATTCAAGTTCGTTAAGATTATGACCCTTGGGGGTATGGTGGGGCCACAATAGTGGATCAGATTTTTACATGTGAATACATAGAGAAAATCTTCTCAAGAACTACTGACAAAAAAGTTTAAATTCACAAAAGGGTTAAGGTGTCTTGAGTAAAATTAACAAATAATAACAGCATATTCAAGTTAATGTAAACTTCTTTTAAGCATCCCATATTTTACAAATAATTGTTTGTCAATATATAAACAAATATCGTGCCACAAGGGAAAATCCCTCGTTGAAGCATTACATCATCATGCAAATGGTGTATATTTTTATTATTAAGACTTTCCGTTCTTTATCACCTTGGTACAGGTGGAACATGCCCCCAAATCACTTACGGTTTGGTCTTAACATATCTATATTGAAATAATAAATTTAGAAAGTGCTCCCAACCGGAACAATATCCTCTCATATTTAACAATTTCCATAATCTTTATCAAACTATAGGGTAGTTCCCATATTCATTGCCAAATCATATTTAAACGAGACAAAAAATCCTACCTTCCATATCAAATTCCTGTATCTCCAAATAGTTACCTTCTGGAATATGCCTTGATTGACAGAAATGATAGTCATTTTTCACATGTATCATTGCATTTAATATTGCCACATCAACTTTCTCGATTAACTTTACTTCGCAGACTGGGGTGATTTCAAGGTCACAATATAAATATTACTGTAGCGCATATTGAATATAAAAATGGGAAGACCAGAGATTAAATGTTGTACTTCGAAGGTAAGTAAAGGTTCATATTGACTGAGAAAATAACAATAATTGTTTTATTATATGACTGAATAATTTAAATCATTGAGACAGACTGCTACAACCTACACAATGATACCTGATCAGCCATCTTTGTATACAGCTAGAGTGCAAGACCGAGACACAAGTCAAACTTTTTATTTATTACCAGTATATGACTAACATCAGAAACAGATATTTATACTTACTAAATGATCAGGTACAGAGTTACTTTTGTTTGTGATAAAAGCCACTTATCCTTTTTTTTTTTATTATTATTATTTTTTTTTTTTTTTTTTTTTTTTTTTTACAATTTTTGTGCAAAACGATAAAAATGAGTAGAGACACTTGGTTTTATTGACTCCCCACCCCCCAAAAAATAATAATAATAATAAATCATATCAATTTTTACATAGGATCACAAGAAATGGGAAAGCACAGAATTTTTTGAACATAGTAATGAGTATTATGCAGACATCAAACATATCTCATTTCTGTTTTGCAGAGGAAGCACGGCGCCCATGGATTTGGGGAGGAGGTGGAAGTTTATTGGGAGTGGTGGTTGTCTTGTGTGATCAATTTGTGCCAGATAAACCAGCTATCCAGGTAAAAACCAAACCTGTTATCAGGTAAAAATCAAAACAACTATCAGGTAAAAGTCGTACAAGTTATCAGGTAAACACCAAACCAGTTATCAGGTAAACACCAAACCAGTTATCCCGGTAAAGACTAAACCAGTTATCCATTAAACTATCAGGTAAAAGCCATACAAGTTATCAGGTAAAAACCAAACAAGCTATCAGGTATAAGTGAAACCAGTCATCAGGTAAACACCAAACCAGTTATCAGGTAAACACCAAACCAGTTATCAGGTAAACACCAAACCAGTTATCCCGGTAAAAACCAAACCAGTTATCCTGTTAAAAACCAAATAGCTGTCTCAAACCTGTAGCTGTTGTGGAAATTTTAATGATAATTTTAACATTAATATTATTATTATTATAACATTTATATAGCGCTAAATATAATTAAATTACTCTAAAGCGCTTTACATAATTATTTGAAACTGCACAATGAATATACACAACTAAAATTAATTGAAAATAACATGGGCATACAAAATATAAAAGGGGGTTTAGATATAGAAATGGGTTAAACAGTGATTAAAATATTCGTAAAACATGTTCAGCACAGATTAAGATCTAAATATTAAATTGATGAAAGGGTCAGTTAAAAAAAGCTAATTTAATGTAATGTTCTTTTTGTCTTCAAAAAATTACATGATCATTACTAGCAGAACGATATTATAGCAATTCTTTTAGCATGAATTGATAAAAAATACTGTACATTTTGCCCAACATGAAGAGTTTCAGCTTTATAAAATGGAGTTTGTAATACCATCATTAATTTTCTAATGTACAATTAACTGAACCTCTGGAAGACAAATACCTATATGACTTTAGTTGCTTTTTATGGTATGAAAATCCCATTTCATAAAACTATTTACAGTATAATTGTAAATTTGGAATCGTACAGACATGTAAACATTCAGTGATACTCCACTACCGGTCCCTTTACATTGTTGTATTTTTAGGGAGGTGGGGGTAAACACTGCATTGGGGATCCTGGTTGGTAAAGGTACTTGTTTGTCCATCAAATGAGACCGCAAAATCCGAGGCCCTGTGTCACAGAGGATGTGGCACAATAATGACCCCTCCTTGTTCAAAGGCCATAAGCGCTGAGCATAGGCCTGAATTTTACAGCCCTTCACTGGCAATGATGACGTCTCCATATGAGTGTAAAATTCTTAGAGGAATGTTAAATAATATACAATCAACTATTCAATGAATATTTCATTTTATCATTTGTAGAACATAGTCCTGCAGATTTTATTGGTAGCAGTGTTTTGTGGTCTGTCTCTACTCGGGTGCTATGCTTATAGGTAAGTCATCAAGTTTGAAGTTTATATAAACAACTTGCCCCCCCCCCCCCCCCCCCTCCCCACAACAAGTTTCAAGTGGAGGAGCTTATATGCTGATATCTTGTTTATTTGTCTCTCCATAGATTGAAAGTCTTTTCTTGACTGTGAATTGATTCAGAATCTTCCTTGCATCCAAATTTATTAAGTTATGTCTTCTACCCATTTGTCAGATATTGTCCCCCATGTAACAAGAACGACACACTCTGATTGGCTAGTAATCTGGAGGTAAATGAATGCCATTTAACCAATATTTCTGTTCAACAATGTAAATTGCTTTTAAGGTCCAACATCATTAGAACAACTAGCTAAAAAACTGTAGATTATAATTAAAAGAAATGAATCTAAGAATCTGATAAGACATATTACTAGTAAGTTTTTACGTAGTGTGGAGGCCCATTGAGATCCAAGTTATTAGAATAAATCCTCAGTGCCCCTTGCTTGTCATAAGAGGTGATTAAATGGGGCAGTCCTTCGAATGAGACTGCAAAAACCAAGGCCCCGTGTCACTGCAGGTGTGGCACAAGAAAGATCCCTCCCTGCTCAAAGGCCCCGAGTGCTGAGCATAGGCCTAAATTTTGCAGCCCTTCACCGGCAATGGTGACATCTCCATATGAGTGAGAAATTCAATATATAATCAATCAATCAACATAGGATGAATACTGTAAAACAAGCTGTGACATTTTTACATCATGATTTACCTGTGATGAACTGATTCATGGCAATGATGAGGTTTTCTCAAATGTTGCAAAAATTTCTTGCCCACAAATGAAAGTTGGTTAACATTATGAAAAGAAAAGTCAGTTGTTTTTACTCTTTTAACATTGTTGATCAGTTAAGATGTGTCCACTACGTTTTAAATTCTGTCACACAATGTAAACATTTCAGATTCATACATAACAATGACAAGACAGCACTGCTGGAGCCACCCATTGATTTATTTGGAGGTAGGTATGACAGAAATCATGGACAGTAAAACACTGTTACACTGAACCTGATTATAATGAATTCACACTTAAAGTAAAACACTGAACCTGGTTATAATGAATTCACACTTACAGTAAAATACTGTTATAGTGAAACTGAATATAATGAATTCACACTTACAGTATAACACTGAACCTGATTATAATGAATTCACACTTACAGTAAAACACTGTTATAGTGAAACTGAATATAATGAATTCACATTTACAGTAAAACAGTGAACCTGATTATAATGATTGATTGATTGGGGTTTTACGCCGTGTTGGCAATATTTCAGCCATTTTACGGCGATGATTAATTCACACTTACAGTAAAATACTGTTATAGTGAAACTGAATATAATGAATTCACACTAACAGTAAAACAGTGAACCTGATTATAATGAATTCACACTTACAGTAAAACACTGTTATAGTGAAACTGAATATAATGAATTCACACTTACAGTAAAACACTGAACCTGATTATAATGAATTCACACTTACAGTAAAACACTGTTATAGTGAAACTGATTATAATGAATTCACACTTACAGTAAAACACTGAACCTGATTATAATGAATTCACACTTACAGTAAAACACTGTTATAGTGAAACTGATTATAATGAATTCACACTAACAGTAAAACAGTGAACCTGATTATAATGAATTCACACTTACAGTGAAACACTGTTACAGTGAAACTGATTATAATGAATTCACATTGACAGTAAAATACTGTTATAGTGAAATTGATTATAATGAGTTCACATTGACAGTAAACCACTGTTATAGTGAAATTGATTATAATGAGTTCACATTGACAGTAAACCACTGTTATAGTGAAGCTGATTATAATGAATTCACACTTACAGCAAAGTGATTTTCATTCCCTCTGTAATTATGAAGGGGCATCATGAACACAATTTTGGTGAAGAATTTTGAATATTTAATTAAAGCAATATAAGCTGTCAAAATTGTTATTTTAGGGTCCCTAAAATTTAATCGAAATTTTGTAACATCTACCTTCTAATACCTGATTTTATCGATTAAACTTTTGACATGTTGTATTTTTTGCATTAAATGTAAAAATTGTTCGACAGTTGAAATTAAGTCTTCCCGTACCTTAATTTTTCCGACATTATTTCTGTATGCAATGACCTAAAGTTGAACTCATTCGGCAAAATCAAATGCGCAAGCGCAATATTTCCGGTAAGCACGAAAGATGTCTGACACGAAAGGTTCGAAGCGAGTGAGAAAGTCGACTTTGACTGATTCGGGACGAAAAAGATATAAAAACATATAACATCATTAACAATGCCAAAATATTGATGGAAACTAGAATTTTATCTCACCTCACCATATTTTAATGACCCGGATACAACCCGATCCACCCTGATCAGCATCAGAATCATTCGTGTCAACATCGGTTATCTTCGGGATTGTCGCTGACGATTAATCAGCTGCCGTTGTTAGGGTCAAACGGAATGTCGAGGAATATATTTTTCATCACGTAAAGGTGTGTAAAAGATGCATAAGAGAGGAAATTCGATGCAGTTCATATTTTCAATCATATCAACGTTCATTTAACCTCTTTTAATGCCACTATTAAAAATTGCAATTTTGGCAGCTTATATTGCTTTAATAATATGATAATATCTGATAAATGTAAAATATTACAACAAAACGTAAATTTCAAAGACTGATGGAATGATGCGTTTTAGAAATCTATACTTTTCATTTTCAAAACAAAATATGAGCCCTGTTATGTTTACATGTTCCAGCTATCAGCATGATTCCAAAGTCTATGGCTATCAATCTATAACAATGAGCATTTTCAGGTTTCTTTGTGCTTCCTCCCTGAATTGATTCATTATTAGTTGAAATGTTGAATACTTGTGACATGATTTATAGAAATCATGATGTTTTCACCTCTGCATGTGCTTTCCTGGCCAATGACGAATGTTTGTTAGCAGCTATGAAATATATGCACATTTGTCTCACTTTGAATTTATATGAACACCACGTTTACAAACATGATTTTGGGAGCCAGATTTTACTTTGCTAAACACCACTCTGATTCTGACAAGTGTGCTCAAGTACTCTGAAATTTATATTAAAGAGATGATGGGGTTCCTCATTGACAGTATCTTTATAGTCTTCAGTAATCAGGTCCAGCATTTTATTGGAATTCCTCTGGGCATGCGTTGTGCTCCTATGTTAGCTGACCTGTATATATATTTTACAAGGCAGATTTTTTTTATTAGAAGCTTCTACATGAGAAGAAAAAAAATCTCAACTCAGTATTTGGATGTACTGACAATTTTATCCATTAACAATATTCATTTCTTTTGTATGTCAATTCGATTTATCCCTGTGAACTCAAAATAAAAGACACTACAGAATCTTCCATATTTGCTTCATACTTAGATATTCTATTTAACTTAGATGTTCATGGCAAACTAAAACCTCAACTAAATATGACAAACAGGATGATTTCAGCTTCTCCATCATCAACTTCCTATATTTATGTGGCACTATTCCATTATTACCTACATATGGCATTTATGTCTCTCAGCTGATTTGATTGCAGGAGCTTGTCCTTTGCATGATCAGTTTTTAAATAGAGGCAGGTATTACAGGGTTTTCAACAATCTCATTTAAAGTCAGCATTTCACAAACTCTCATGATCGTTACAATGATCTAGTTTGCAAATACATCTGTCATTAGGTCGAATGCTGTCTGACGTGTTTCATAGGAATAGTTAGGCCATTCTTGGCACACTGACTCTGACTATGGATTACCCCATTTACTGATCAAGATATAGGGCTCATGGTGGGGTGTGACTGGTTGACAGGGGATACTTACTCCTCCTGGGCACCTGATCCCACCTCTGGGGTCCATGTTTGCCCATCTCTTAATTGTGCTTTCTTTGTGGGAGTTGTGAGGTTGAACACTGTTCACATATTTCATTATATATAAATGTAAAGTGTATCTAATGTAAAAATATATGTAATCCACATATTTATAAAAGATCAATTTCAGTAGATCAAAATTACTGTCTATGTCCCTTTAAAACAGATAATGACCTTATTGGATATAATGAATTAATTCTTGCTCACTCCAGCATTTTGCTGTGTGCTTTACTGTATATTGTATTTATTTGATGTACAGTAAGATTGGACGATCTCTAGATATATTTGATGTACAGTAAGATTGGATGATCTCTAGATATAATTGATGTACAGTAAGATTGGATGATCTCTAGATATATTTGATGTACAGTAAGATTGGATGATCTCTAGATATAATTGATGTACAGTAAGATTGGATGATCTCTAGATATATTTGATGTACAGTAAGATTGGATGATCTCTAGATATATTTGATGTACAGTAAGATTGGATGATCTCTAGATATATTTGATGTACAGTAAGATTGGATGATCTCTAGATATAATTGATGTACAGTAAGATTGGATGATCTCTAGATATATTTGATGTACAGTAAGATTGGATGACCTCTACATTTATTTGGTGGTGTAGCAAGATTTAAATGACGTATAGGTTTATTTGGTATACAGTAAGATTTAAATGACCTATAGATTTATTTGATGTACAGTAAGATTGGATGACCTCTAGATTTATTTGGTGTACAGTAAGATTTAAATGACCTATAGATTTATTTGATGTACAGTAAGATTGGATGACCTATAGATATATTTGATATACAGTAAGATTGGATGACCTCTACATTTATTTGGTGGTATAGCAAGATTTAAATGACGTATAGATTTATTTGGTGTACAGTAAGATTTAAATGACCTATAGATTTATTTGGTGGTATAGCAAGATTTAAATGACGTATAGATTTATTTGGTGTACAGTAAGATTTAAATGACCTCTAGATTTATTTGGTGTACAGTAAGATTTAAATGACCTCTAGATTTATTTGGTGTACAGTAAGATTTAAATGACCTATAGATTTATTTGGTGTACAGTAAAATTGGATGACCTCTAGATTTATTTGGTGGTAAATAATTACAAACCAACTTAAATAATACAAATCAAATTGTTTTAAAAATGCTAATAAAGCAATCAGATTGTGCATTGCATCTAAACTTAAAACATATTATTTTCTGCAGATTCAAGTGACACACAGAATGAAAGTGATAGTAAAAATTCAGAAGAAGGACGAAAGTCAGAAAAACCCGCACACAGGCGTGGAGGGGTGGGGTCCGCCCGACAGAGATACAGGATGGGAAAGTCGTGATGACTACATTACCATGGATACTGTCATTGAATTCATCAGGAGACTGTAGTTTTTTTTTTCTGCACAGCCAGGTTACGTGACATCAATAAAGAGTTCCGATGACCATGATGCAGTGGACATAGTGTAATATGTCTGACGGTGCGACTGTTGTCAGTCTGATGCACTACCTTTAAATTTAATTGTTGTGTTCAACTATGCCATTCATTATTACTTCAAGTCAAATTATATATGTTCTTTGTATTTATTTTCAAACACTTTATTTCTTTTTTGTACAAAATATCCTGAGAAAATGAATCAAATTCAAGAAAATTGTTGTTGTTGTAAGTAGTTGTAAACTTTCCGCATTATCAACTTCTAGAATCTCCAGAACCAAAGGACGAGTACCAAACAATGCCATTCTTATGTTAAAAGAATTCGATATGGTTAATTCGCCACAATTTTTTTTGAGGGGGAAGCTGCAACAATTGGTGTTTCCCATTCACTAGTTTCCACTTTCCATCATCGTCTGTTGATATTTATAACTTCTTGATAACTATCATTCCAATTCTTTTGAAATTTGGTATGAAGCATCTGTGGGACAAGGGGGACAGAAATTCATCATCGTAAGCCACATCTGAAATGTACACTTCTCTCTCTTTTCACCTATGGCTCTCTGCATGAAAATTTTCTCATTTCTCATAAATATGCATGATGTGATTTGGCCAATTCCTGTGCTTCTGAGCACAGATCAGTAGGAGATTTAAACTGTATGTGAACAAATTTATCTTGACCAATCCAGAACTCTTTTTAAACTTCATTGGTAAACTGACCAGATGACAATTTCCACACTGAACTGTTAACAGGTGAACAAACGGACATGTTGGGGTATATAATTTCTTGTCAAAGGTAGTTTTGTTGCATGAAGCAAACGTTTTTGTGGCCGCAGCCAATACTGAGTTAGGTGTGACTGCTCTAATACAAACCTTCAATTTAGACTAAGCGCGAATTCTATTGGTCAATGAATTACATCATTTTCGTCATGCATATTTATGAGAAATAAGAAAATTTTCATGCTGAGAGCCACTGGTGAAAAGGGAAAGGAGCGTACATTTCATCTGTGGCTTGCGACAATTACATAAATTGTAAATTTCAGGACTATGGCACCTTTGGGTGCTTAGGGGTGGGGCAAAAACTGCCAAAATTGACTTTTTTTTTTTTTTTTTTTTTAAAAAAGTCTTCTCTAGAATTAAACAAATGTAAGCAAAACTAAATGCATAGTGTAGAAAGGCCTCTACAACAATTGAAAGTTTTATGATCCCCGGAATAGAGGTTCTGACCCCAAGTGGGGCTGAACTTCGTATATAGTATTTTATGTGTAAAGCATTAATTTTAAAAAAAACTTCTGTATTGCTATCGATACTATACTGAAACTAAATGGATATCATGAATGAACAGGTAGCCCTGTACCAAATTTGTATATTTCATGATCCCAGGGACAGGGGGGTTGGTATTGTGTGTGTGTGGGGGGGGGGGGCAAAATGGTCAGTGGTTAAATGTGTTGACAATTGAACATTTTTAATTTCTTCTTGATAACTATAATTCCAATTCTTTTTATATTTGGTATGGAGCATCGTTGGGACAAGGGGGACAGAAATTGTAAATTTCGGGACTCCTGCACCCCTGGAGTCTTATGAGTGGGGCAAAAACTGCAGAAAGTTGATCACTTTTCAAAAGTCTTCTCTACCACTGCTCTTGTGTAAGAAAACTAAACGCAAAGTGAAGTAGAGCAGGAAGGCCACCACCAAAATTGTAGGCTTCATGATAGCTAGAGGTAGACATTATGACTCCAGGGCAGGGCAGACATTATGACTCCAGGGCAGGGCAGACATTATGACTCCAGGGCAGGGCAGACATTATGACTCCAGGGCAGGGCAGACATTATGACTCCAGGGCAGGGCAGACATTATGACTCCAAGGCTGGGCAGACATTATGACTCCAAGGCTGGGCAGACATTATGACTCCAGGGCAGGGCAGACATTATGATTCCAAGGCTGGGCAGACATTATGACTCCAAGGCTGGGCAGACATTATGACTCCAGGGCAGGGCAGACATTATGACTCCAGGGCAGGGCAGACATTATGACTCCAGGGCAGGGCAGACATTATGACTCCAGGGCAGGGCAGACATTATGACTCCAAGGCTGGGCAGACATTATGACTCCAGGGCAGGGCAGACATTATGACTCCAGGGCAGGGCCAAGCTTGGTATATATAGTGTAAAACATTAGTATACTATCCTCTTTAATGGTATTGATACTAAAGTGAAACTAAATGGTCGTGGTATTATATTATGTAAAGCCTTTTATCAATATAGGCACTTTCAAGGGGATTTAGGTTTTAAAAGCACATCTTGTTACGTACATGTTGAATACATTTTTTTAAATGTGTACTTTTGCTGAATATCAGAATTCAGCTTAGATATTCAGCATAAAATTTTTTCTCTACATTTCGTAGCCCTTGGGACTAGTGATACATTTAACTCGATTGATCAATAAGGGCTGTAGGCCTCGTGTAGGATTCCCAAGATTTCTATTTCTTCCTTGACTTGAGGTCGCAGTGCATAAGGTACAAATCTAGCCTTGCCAAACATTCATTTTCCATCCTCCGATATGTGTAACATTGCTTTTTCTCCAGAACATTTACTATTCTGGTTTCAAATATGGAACAAGATATTTCCAGAATCAACTGAACTTTGGTTTTCCTGCTAAAACACTCACCAGGTTTTTAGCTCATCTGAGCCAAAGGCTCAAGTGAGCTCTTCTGATGTCTGTGGTTGGCGTTGTCATCGTAAACTTTCACATTTTCATCTTCTACAGAACCTTCGACCAATTTCAATCAAACTTGGTACAAATCACCCTTGGTTGAAGGGGATTTAAGTTTTAACCAGTCATTGGCTGGGGGTAGTCACACCTCTTTGTTAAATTATTTGTACATTGTAAATCATTTGGTTTCCCTCTGATCTTTGTACGTTGATTGAATTTTCTTGATTTAGTAGTACTTATTAACCTGAGTTAATAATTGATCGTCTTTTAGTGGTAGGTCGAATTACCGAAACCCAGAGAAACTACAGAAAACGACCAAAAACACATAAGAATAGGGGCCAAATGTAGTTGTCTGGTGTATATATTGTTAATGTAGGTACAGAGGAGTTTAATATTTGCAGGTTTTAATAATTTTTAACATGTACAAGTCAAGTCTTTTAGCGTATAAGCAAATGTGTTACAATATCTTCAGCGTTTTTTTTTTTTTTTTTGTTTTTTTGTTTTTTGTTTTTTTTAATGTATACCTGATATATGTGAAAAATAAATAAAAAAAAAATCAATTAGGCCTATCATTTCTTAGTAATACAAAAATAGTTTATTATATTTTTGTTGAAAAAGAAATAGAGAGAGAGAGTTAACAAACAATAGACCTGAATTGTGATGTCCAAAATCGTGGACTCGTATTGTGTATATTGAAGACGCACAGTCGGACATGTCTGTTCAACAGTTGTTAAGAAATATTCACTAATAAACGCAAAAATGTCCTTTTTTGAGTTGAAAGAAATGCAGACTATATAGGAAAATAGCATACTTTTGGCGATTAGCTAATTGCATCATGAACAAGAAATGTTTTTTTTTTTTTTAACAGATCCGCCAAGAATCCGTTTTATCCGTATAGAATGTTTAGCCTATTTTTATAGTCACATAACTGTTTCGAAAGCATGGTGTATACACTTAATTTTATCAAGCACAATATTGACCAAGATTATCTGTCAAGATTTTCCTGTCGATGACAGTGAGTCAAATTTATTGAAAGAAAAGACTTTGAAATATAGCATTCCAAAAAGAAAAATGAGAATATAATTCTTGTTTAAAAGTTGGTTTACATAAATCATGGCAGCGACAGGTATCGACCAGGTTCTAAAGCAGGCGCTGAGTAAGGTAAAGCTCAACTAAAATCTTACCGTTTTTCATCAATCGAAAGTTGACAAATATTTCTCAGAAATAATGGAAAGTTGAACACAGGTAATCTGTGTTGTTATCGCCACATTGAATTTCACACAACATTTACAATTGGGAAGTTCATAGAAGTACGTGTTATTTCTAGTAATAAAAGTCTTTGAATATGTTCTGAAGTCTGTATGTAGTAGTGACAGTGTATTTAGGATATACAGGGAAGTCTACAAACCAGCCTAGCCAGATCATTTGGTAACGTTCCTGATGTTGGACAGGATGACCCCCCCTTTTTTTAAGTACAAGATGCACATCTTTCAGTTATAAAAATTCAAAGTAAAATTTTAAAACATATACAGTGATGTTCCTTAGTAAGTCTTTTCCAATGCATTTTCATCAAAAATAACATTTTCAAGGTATTGGGTATAACTGCCTGTAAATATTGTCACTTTTAATACCAAATTTCCAATGGTTTCATGAGATTTTAGAAGCTTGTATAAAATACATAGAATTTCAACATAAAACATTGTGTAGGTGATGAATTTAGTGGAACTTTGAATGTCGAAGTGGGACAGAGTGGACCTACAGTCAGTGAGGAAGTCAATAAAATGTATTAAAAGTGGCTTCTCTTTAAATATGTAAATGTAGGAATGAAATAATAATAATGTGCGGCATTTATGAAGCGCATTATATAATTTCATAATTACTCTTAAGCGCTTTACATCAAATATACACCTAAAACGTCATAAAGAACAATGTAAAATAAGATAAGATTTATTAGAGCATAAATATAACATACAAATAAAATAATCTAAATGCTACGACAGACAAACCTTTCCTTTGAGAATAGATGTATTACAAAATATGGCTAAAAGCTTTTCTAAAAAGATATGTTTTAAAGTTTGTCTTAAAACGTTTGACTGTGCCACACAAACGGATGTCTGTTGGTAAACTATTCCATAATGTGGCAGCTGTTAAATCAAACCTTCAATCTCCATAGGTCTTTGTTCGAATGCTGGGTTTTTCTAGTTGATATGAATTGCCTGAACGCAGGGATCGTTTTGGTTCGTACACATTGATGAGGTCTCTGATATAGGATGGTGCCAATCTGTTTTTTGCCTTGTATGTGTATAATAAAATCTTCCATTCAACATGAGAATCAACTGGAAGCCAGTGTAATGATACAAGCACCGGTGATATATGGTCATGCTTCCTGACTCGGGCAACAAGTCGAGCTGCTGAATTTTGGATTGTCTGTAGCCTGCTCAGATCTGTTTGGGTAGCCTTTTAAATAGTGCATTTCCATAGTCTAAGCATGATAACACAAGAGAGCATACAAGTGTCCTGCAGGCGTCATCATTGATGAGAGAACGAATCCGTGCAATATTCCGTAGATGATAAAAACAAGAATGGGAGATGGAACCAATGTGAGTTTTGAAAGAAAGTACACTGTCGAAGAAAACATCAAGGTTTCAAACACAATCCGAGTTGGAAACAATGGTATTTCCAAAAGACAGTTGATACGCTAGTGAAGCTTTTGAATGTTTCGAAGTAAACACTATGAATTCTGTTGTTTCTTCATTTAATTTTAGCAGGTTGACATTCATCCAAGATTTGATATCTGCTAAGCATTCTTGTAGCCACAATGCCTGTGTATCGTCAGCATAACAATGATACATGATATGATGTCTGCGGCATATTTCACCAATCGATTTTGCAAACATTGCATAAAGTCTTGGGCCAAGAACTGACCCTTGGGGCACTCCATATGGAAGCAGGAAGTCCTTAGACTTTGTTGTTCCTACAACCACTTTCTGACTACGACCCGTTAAGTAAGATTTGATCCATGTAAGTGCTGCACCAGTAATACCAAAGGATAACTTCAGTCGCTTAATGAGAATTTGATGGTCAATAACATCAAAAGCTGCCGAAAGATCTAGCATCACCAAGGCAACACAAGAACCATTATCCAATGCTGTCACAATATCGTGGTGTACCCTTAGAAGAGCCGTTTCTGTTGAATGACATGGATGATATGCAGACTATACAAAATACTATCAAAAGAAATGTTTTGCTAAAGTGGAAACATAAAAACAATGTCATATTTGCATTTAATATATATATATGAGATTTATCACCAACAAAATAATGTGATATAATAAGAATTCATGTATTTAATTATTCCCTTACATAGCTTGTGTATCAGTCAACTTTGGGTGATGAAACTGCATGAGAAACTTTCTGAGCAGAATCACTTATGCAGTGATGAATATTTGTCCCATTTCCACATATAAACACATTGTTTTGCGCCCTACTTTGTAACGAGTTCTACAAAGGGAAATAACTCAGAGGTATCTCAAAACTGGTGTTTTAATATTGATATACATTGTGCATTTCATCAATTGTATGTGTTATTTTCTGTATTTATTTTAATCAAGCCATATCAATAATTTTAATGTCATTTTTGTACATATTGTGTTTATTTTAAAACCTTTTGAATGAAAAACATTTGATATTTTTGTTATAAACATTTTAATTAAAAAATATTGGTTGAAAGGTAAATCTTTAACAGCTAGTTACAAACACATTGTTTTCAAAAATATAGCAAAAAAGGGAAGAAAGAATAATAATAAGAAAACCATAATGAACGATCAGCAAACCTTGCCTGATGTCACTATGTACAGAATCAGCTGAGGCGTTCTGAATGTGAACACAGCAAGGTTAAAGTGGTGCCTTTAGTTTACGGGATCGTAATTGATTAATAGTTGCGTACTTTCTAATTTATTTCATCTATGGGCATGATGAAGGTGGTTTAATTTTAATCATTAATAATTATTTTCATCATTAGGTTTATTTATTGCTTTCAACTACGAAAAAACTAATGCAGTCAGCTGGAGACAGATAGTCTGCCAGCATGTACCAACATATGGTTTTGATGAGTTGGATGAGCTATGGGTATTATGAACATCTTAGTAAACAAAAAAGTCCAAATTATTAACTACCAAGTTGAGCCAGGACAATTATTTTAACTCACAAATTAATTAATTAGCAATTACAAGAAGTGAGACAGCCACAGTTTAAGATTCCATCTGAAATAAACCAAGAAACTGTAACTGAGCAAATCTGTAGGTAAAAATTATGATCTTATCTCATAATTCTTTAATTCTTTGTTAACTCCAAAGCAAGCACTGGGCAATTATTTTAACTCGTAAGGCTAAAAAAAAAAAAAAGCATAGAAAGCTCAAAACAGAGAAACAGTTAGGCAAAGGGACAGATCAATGTGGAACCTCGATTTCTGTCTTTCCTCTCCATGTGAAGTAGAGGAGACTTGCGATGTAGATGTAACAGCCGGGGCTCTATTATGATTGGCTGGAGTGTGCTGTGATGATTATAGAAATATACCCCAAACTGGAAACATCCTTGAATCATTTTTAAATATCAAGGATTTTTTTTATATTGATGTTAATCTGTACTTTGCAGTACAAGTATGCAGACATTGCGAGAAGAGACGTGACAAATGCCATCGCACAGTTCAAGGACCTGCGGCCGAGTCACAACCCCTTCAGTAAGTAAGAGTCGTGTGTATAGAAGAATGTTGTGTTGTGTTACGAACCTACAGCTCTTTTGATACATCGGTTCTTAGTCAATTTTTGATGAATTAGCTACTAGTGTTCATGGTTGAGGCCATTATTTTGCTGAAAGCAGACAGAGGACAGTTTTCATGAAGAGTCGATTCGTATGATAGGGTCACTCACCGGGAATAGTTTGAAATCTGCTGTGTGGTTTAACACAGAAAAATTCTTATAATAGATTGGAAAGTTTCACACGTAGAATATTTGAATTACCTGTATGTGAATAGCTGCTTTATGTGATACCTGAGAACAGTACTGGAATGGTCACTTCCTGTTTAATTACCTTAGCAGCTGAGCCCACATGTCATTTATTTCACTTTACTGACTCAGTTGTTCATTGATTTTCAGTATTCAATGATGGAACCAGTAAAGATCTTCTCAACCTGGATGGTACAATACCTGTCTCATATAGAGGTACGCTTAATTTACCTTGAAATTCTGTATTCACTGTTATACAGACAGTGTGTATAACATTCCTATTGAGGTTCTATATTTACTGTTATACAGACAGTATGTATAACATCCCTATTGAGGTTCAATATTTACTGTTACACAGACAGTATGTATAACATTCCTATTGAGGTTCTATATTTACTGTTATACAGACAGTATGTATAACATCCCAATTGAGGTTCAATATTTACTGTTACACAGACAGTATGTATAACATCCCTATTGAGGTTAAATATTTACTGTTATACAGACAGTATGTATAACATCCCTATTGAGGTTCTATATTTACTGTTATACAGACAGTATGTATAACATCCCTATTGAGGTTAAATATTTACTGTTATACAGACAGTATGTATAACATCCCTATTGAGGATCTATATTTACTGTTATACAGACAGTATGTATATCATCCCTATTGAGGTTCTGTATTCACTGTTATACAGACAGTGTGTATAACATTCCTATTGAGGTTCTATATTTACTGTTATACAGACAGTATGTATAACATCCCTATTGAGGTTCAATATTTACTGTTACACAGACAGTATGTATAACATTCCTATTGAGGTTCTATATTTACTGTTATACAGACAGTATGTATAACATCCCTATTGAGGTTAAATATTTACTGTTATACAGACAGTATGTATAACATCCCTATTGAGGATCTATATTTACTGTTATACAGACAGTATGTATAACATCCCTATTGAGGTTCTATATTTACTGTTATACAGACAGTATGTATAACATCCCTATTGAGGTTAAATATTTACTGTTATACAGACAGTGTGTATAACATTCCTATTGAGGTTCTATATTTACTGTTACACAGACAGTATGTATAACATCCCTATTGAGGTTAAATATTTACTGTTATACAGACAGTATGTATAACATCCCTATTGAGGTTCTATATTTACTGTTATACAGACAGTATGTATAACATCCCTATTGAGGTTCTATATTTACTGTTATACAGACAGTATGTATAACATCCCTATTGAGGATCTATATTTACTGTTATACAGACAGTATGTATATCATCCCTATTGAGGTTCTGTATTCACTGTTATACAGACAGTGTGTATAACATTCCTATTGAGGTTCTATATTTACTGTTATACAGACAGTATGTATAACATCCCTATTGAGGTTCAATATTTACTGTTACACAGACAGTATGTATAACATTCCTATTGAGGTTCTATATTTACTGTTATACAGACAGTATGTATAACATCCCAATTGAGGTTCAATATTTACTGTTACACAGACAGTATGTATAACATCCCTATTGAGGTTAAATATTTACTGTTATACAGACAGTATGTATAACATCCCTATTGAGGATCTATATTTACTGTTATACAGACAGTATGTATATCATCCCTATTGAGGTTCTGTATTCACTGTTATACAGACAGTATGTATAACATCCCTATTGAGGATCTATATTTACTGTTATACAGACAGTATGTATAACATCCCTATTGAGGATCTATATTTACTGTTATACAGACAGTATGTATATCATCCCTATTGAGGTTCTATATTTACTGTTATACAGACAGTATGTATAACATCCCTATTGAGGATCTATATTTACTGTTACACAGACAGTATGTATAACATCCCTATTAAGGATCTATATTTACTGTTGTACAGGCAGTGTGTATAACATCCCTATTGGGATCTGGATCCTGGACACACACCCGTACAATCCACCCATGGTGTTTGTGAAGCCCACCAGTACAATGAAGATTAAGCCTGGGAGGAATGTAGACTCAAATGGAAAAGTTGATCTGCCATATCTACGTGACTGGCGTTATGTGAGTTTGTACTGCCCTTCCAACACGTGAAATTTAAGTCTTTTTTTTTTTTTGGTCGTTTCAGTACTTTGATTTGTCATTATAGCTGAGTCTTGAGATATTTAAGATATAATTTTTATAGCGTAAGGTAGCTGATAGTGCACACTTTTTGGTAAATTACGTTGTTGGGATTTGAAATTTTTGGTCTCTAGCCCATCATTAAATGACCACATTGCGATTTGAACCTTTTTGGTTATTAGCTCATCATTAAATGAGTACATTGGGATTTGAACCTTTTTGGTTATTAGCTCATCATGAAATGAGTACATTGGAATTTGAACCTCTTTGGTTGTTAGCCCCATCATTAAATGAGTACATTGGGATTTGAACCTTTTTGGTTATTAGCTCATCATGAAATGAGTACATTGGAATTTGAACCTTTTTGGTTGTTAGCCCCATCATTAAATGAGTACATTGGGATTTGAACCTTTTTGGTTGTTAGCCCCATCATTAAATGAGTACATTGGGATTTGAACCTTTTTGGTTGTTAGCCCATCATTAAATGAGTACATTGGGATTTGAAGCTTTAGGTTGCTGTAACAATTGAGGTCACAATTAAAAGAATGTTTGCCATTTTCACGCCATTTTCCAACTTGTTAGAAACGGTAACTTCGTCTAATTTATCGATTTTGTGGTCATCGTCCGTAACCTCATGTAAAACATCATTCCAGGTGTAGCTTTTTTTTACCTGGGAACAATTTCATTTGTTTGCCGGAACTTTAATTGCACATTTGTCAACAAGGGCATGTTGACCATCTGTAAACAATATTTTCAATACTCACAGTATCCACTGATACATGAGACCGATAAGTCAGAGACTTTTAAAAAGGCAAAAATAAAATGTCTGAACAGATTGGAACGGACACGTTTTTTTTCTGGAAATAAAAAAAAAATCTTCACGATTTTGACGTCAAAATATATTTGACCTGGGTCCTTTTTTTGACCTGGCTGGGGCAAGGGGAAACAATCGTATTTTTATTTTTTGGCCTGATCCCTATATGGATGGTTGGACATTTCTTCCATACGTAATGATAATAATTCAGAATTAGGAGATAACTTTCTTCTCATTTGTTATTTGCCACTGTTAATGCTGATTTAATGGTCACAAATTGAGTTGTTCCTTGAGGGTAACAAATTGCCAGTTACATGGATGTTTGAGTTAAACCAGCATTAGTGGTCACAAATAACAAATGAGGAAATAGTAATTCGCATTCTGTTTCAATTTTGCTGTAGGTTTTTTATATATCATACTTCTTTGAGTTTTGTTTGTTTATTTTATGAAATATGTCATGAAATGTTTACATTTATTGTTTTACAATGATGTCACAATCAGAAGCTTTCTATCTCGTTAATGCTTATGTAACTGCCTCAAACATCAGTGCATTAATCAATATGCAAGAACATAACAAAATAATTGCATTAGAATCTGTAATTAGGAAAACCTGTGATATAATTCAACAGAGTCTTCTATGTTACTCTTGAGTTGTCATTAATTTTGTTGATTCAGCCCCAGTCGGACGTGTTAGGCCTGATTCAGATCCTGGTGATTGTGATGTCATTAATTTTGTTGATTTCAGCCCCAGTCGGACGTGTTAGGCCTGATTCAGATCCTGGTGATTGTGATGTCATTAATTTTGTTGATTTCAGCCCCAGTCGGACGTGTTAGGCCTGATTCAGATCCTGGTGATTGTGATGTCATTAATTTGATTACTTTCAGCCCCAGTCAGACCTGTTAGGCCTGATTCAAATCCTGGTGATTGTGTTTGGAGACGAACCCCCAGTGTTTTCTAAAGCTGCAGCTGTCACAGCCCAGTCCCACATGCCTTACCCTGGGGTGGGGTCAACTCCATACCCCGGACAGACACAATACCCAATGCAAGGTAAAGTACTACTACAACTGCTAGTTTTAAGTTATTATTGGATTGTTTTATGGTGGTATATGAGCAGAGGAATGAAGAAAACCCAAACTAGTGAACAATATCATTCCTGATGATCATGCAAGACATAGATTTGTTTAGTCCCTCAGAAGACATAATTTTGATGCACAAGAACTATTCATATGATTTTATTACATTCATGCTTTGGAGATTTGAAATCTTCAGAATTAATTTTTTTTTTATCAGGTCAGCATGTATGGTGGATCAGAATGAATAAATAAATCTTGCCTGAAATAATTCTCTGTTTCAGAGTATTAAACATTTTTCTTTTTTTTTCCGGACAGGAAGTGGTGGCTACCCCATGCCGATGCCAGGCAGTGTGAACCAACCCCCAGAGTATTCCCAATATCCTGCTCCAAACACCCAGTACCCCACCTCCGGATTCACAGGCTACCCTGGGAGTGGTTCCACTGGATACCCCAGCTATCCTCCCTCTGGATACCCTCCACAGTATCCCAGTAGTACGAACTCTTACGGGGGACCTTCTAACCTCCCATACCCTCAGTACACTGCACCAGGAACGAACACAGGTAAATAAACCCCCCATACCTTCCGTACAATGTGCAAGGAACTAGCACAGGTAAGTAAAGGTGTGTCTCAAAAACAGTCCAGGCACCATCACAGTAAAGTAAAGGTGTGTCTCAAAAACAGTCCAGGCACCATCACAGTAAAGTAAAGGTGTGTCTCAAAAACAGTCCGGGCACCATCACAGTAAAGATTGATTGATTGACTGATTATTTATTGCTTTCCGCCACACTCAACAATTTTTCAGTTATCTGGTGGTGTCCAGTTTTTGTTGGTGGAGGAGAGAACCCAGATACAATGTACCTGGGAAGAGACCACCGACCTTCCACAAGTAAACTGGCAAACTTGCTCACATAACGCTGCGGCCGAGATTCGAACATGCGCCGACAGAGTTTAGAGGCTTTGTGATTTTGAGCCCGATGCTCTAACCACTCGGCCACGGAGGCCCCCACAGTAAAGTAAAAGATCACAAATTACATTGTCTCAACTTAACTTCACTTTTGTTTAAATGTATAAAAAGGTGATAAGAGAAGGGGTTGGGTTGTGTCCATTAAGATTAAAGACTTCATGCAGATCACTATTGTTATTATTATTTTATTCATTTATAAAATGCAAAATTACATATAGTTTCTATGCGCTGTACAATTTCTATGTGCTGTACAGTTTCTATGCACTGTATAGTTCCTACGCGCTGTGTAGTTTCTACGCACTGTATAGTGTCTGTGTGCTGCGTAGTTTCTATGTGCTGTGTAGTTTCTATGCGCTGTACAGTTTCTATGTGCTGTGTAGTTTCTATGTGCTTTATAGTTTCTATGCGCTGTATAGTTTCTATGTGCTGTGTAGTTTCTACGTGCTGTGTAGTTTCTTCGTGCTGTACAGTTTCTGTGTGCTGCGTAGTTTCTATGTGCTGTGTAGTTTCTATGCGCTGTACAGTTTCTATGCGCTGTGTAGTTTCTATGTGCTGTGTAGTTTCTACGTGCTGTGTAGTTTCTATGCGCTGTGTAGTTTCTATGCGCTGTGTAGTTTCTATGCGCTGTACAGTTTCTATGCGGTGTACATTTTCTATGTGCTGTACAGTTTCTACACGCTGTACAGTTTCTATGTGCTGTGTAGTTTCTACGTGCTGTGTAGTTTCTATGTGCTGCGTAGTTTCTATGTGCTGTATAATGTCTATGCGCTGTACAGTTTCTATGCACTGTGTAGTTTCTACGTGCTGTGTAGTGTCTATGTGCTGTGTAGTTTCTATGTGCTGTGTAGTTTCTATGTGCTGCGTAGTTTCTTTGTGCTGTATAATGTCTATGCGCTGTGTAGTTTTTATGCGCTGTGTAGTTTCTATGTGCTGTACAGTTTCTATGCGCTGTACAGTTTCTATGCGCTGTACAGTTTCTATGCGCTGTACAGTTTCTATGCGCTGTACAGTGTTTGGGGTAATGATTAATGATAGTGTGCCAATAAAAGACATGAAAGAGCTATGATAAAATATTATATAAAATGAATGATTAAACAGTGAAAGACTTCAATAAAACATGGTAGTACGATGACAAGGTAGATAACATTGACTATACTGCATCAGTATTCAGATTGCGAGAGATTTTACATGAAGTCTCTGGTATTGCACTGAAGCTTACAGGGCATATTTACACCTAAACAAGAGTGTTTTAAGCTTCTTGCGGGATGCTCTATGTGCCTCAACTTCTCGAAGTTCCAATGGCAGTTCAATCCACAATCGTGCCCCTAGTGTTTTTATGACTCTTGCACCGTATTTGTTTGATGATTTCTTCACTACCAGTTTCCGTTGGTCAGATGATGATTTCAAAGACTATGTTCTAGCAATAGTAATTTCATGTTCATTGATTGTGATGTCTTTATTTTTGATTTGTTGATAGCGACTTGTAAATGTGTTTTGATTGGTTGATACTGACATTTGAATATATTTTGATTGGTTGATAGCAACATCTAGTGCACAGCCTGGGAGTACCAGTACAGTCACAGAGGAACATCTACGTATGTCGTTATTGTCGGCCGTGGAGGATAAAATGAAAAGGAGGCTACGTGAAATGTTTGAACAAGCACAGGTAAAATTTCATTGGTCAAAATACATGTGCTACTGTGACAACTGATTAATATGTTAAATTTTGTGAAAGGAAAACATTTTGCTGTGTAGAGACATATGTAACATTAAGCAGTATTGGTAACTTTTGTATATCAATTGTACAATTGGTGATGATTGCTTGTTTTCAGGGTGATGAATTTATTGTCTCCTCACAAGTAACACTGAAATTGTAGACATTCTACAGGCAACATTTTTGGCTCGATTGATTTGATATTTCACTTGTAGCTTTGTTATCAAGGGAGGAAGAAACCTATTGATTTTGGGGTCGAAAGATCAAAAGGTCAGGGTCACTACACTTCATTGAGAAGTGTTGTCCCACTTTCAGGAGTCCTTATTGATTTTGTTATGATACCCTGCATGTCATGTTCACTCCGGGCAATGGATGCGATTCAATTTCAACATCTGTATATTTTGACAGGCTGAAATGAATGTCCTTCACAAGACTCAAACTGACCTCTTAAAGGGGAAAGAAAAACTGGAAATTATGGTTCGGGATCTAGAAAATGAAAAGGTATGTAACAAGGTCAGCTCTCTCCCTTGCTCTCTCTTGTTAAGTGAAATAAAGAAACCGATTTTTAACTCATGGAAATGATGGACTGGAGAGAAAACTGTCAAGAATTAAAGGTGATTGCCCTAAGATTTCCATACTATGGAAGTTATATTCTGATTTTAACAAAAGTTTGATGACCATGATAATTATGGAAACCACAGTGCAGTAGCCATGATAGCATGCAAAAGGAATATTAAGAATGGAATTTAATTTCACACAATATGATACAGTTGTTTGTAGATTTAGCAAAAAAATTTTTTGTAGGTGGAGATAGAGAACAATATTAAGCTTCTACAGGACAAAGATCAGGAAGTCAAGGAGGTCTTGAGAAAGCTTGACAGTCAGGACAAACTGGACATAGATGAGGCTGTCATCACCACCACACCCCTGTACAGACAGTATGTAGTGTGGCATGGCATGCCAGATGTGTTAGTTAGCCTTCATAAAGTATTCAGTATGACCCACACCCCAACCATGACAGGCCTTCAGTTGTCTCAAGACATTGTGTATCAAGACCACATCATCAACTGTTGGTGAAGTGCCACAAATTTTAACCTATGCTTGGTGATTAAGGCAATTGCAGTGAGGGTTCTTGTCTCTGTCAGTGCTAACCGTGACCTTCGTTATAAAGGTCATTTTGTTATGGGGTATGTTGTATTTGACAAAAGACAAATGCAGTGGTGCTACTGTACAGGGAAGTCCAGGTTGTTTTAATGTTAACTTAGGTCCCTAAGGAGGGAGGTCAAAAGTTCAATGCCAGATAAAAAAAATAATTCACATAGTTTTCATCAAGACCCTGTCTTACCCTCAAAACATAGTATGATGAATGTTGCCCCAAAATAAGACATTAGTTACTTAATAACACTATCTTTGTTTTCTAATGCTCTTCACTAAATGTAGTGTTAAACTTTCCCATCCCTCTGTCATTCTTAAATGATTCAGTTTTTCATTCTGTCATTCTTAAATGATTCAGTTTTCATCCTTCTGTCATTCTTAAATGATTCAGTTTTCATCCATCTGTCATTCTTAAATGATTCAGTTTTCATCCATCTGTCATTCTTAAGTGATTCAGTTTTCACTCATTATCTCTGCTGTGAATGAAATTTGGTATATAGATAAATCATGATAAGAATATCCAGGTCATGTTCTTATATATATAATTCTGGTTGAAATTTGACTGTGTTGTACCCCTTAGAAAATGGCAACAAACCATTCATACTTTCTTCACATCACAGTAGATATTTTGAATTGATTGCTTGATTGCTGTTTTTCGCCACACTCAACAATTTTTCAGTTATCTGGTGGCATCCAGTTTTTATTGGTGGAGGAGAGAACCCAGATACAATGTACCTGGAAAGAGACCACCGACCTTCCGAAAGTAAACTGGCAAACTTTCTCACATATATCGGCGCAAGCAAGATTTGAACCCGCGCTGACTAGAGGTGAGAGGCCTTGTGGTTTTGAGCGCGATGCTCTAACCACTCAGCCACGGAGGCCCCGCTATTTTGAATTGAAATTCAGGATATAGATACATTATGAAACTATGCAGCTCAAGAAAAGATACATTCCAGTCCAATAAGTTTTGGCAGAGTTATGCCCCTTGGACTTGGATGATTTCAAACAATTCAGTTGCCACTCGTTAGTCTCAGTCATTTCATGATCATTTTGAATTGAGGTTTGGGATAAAAGTTTAACATGAGAATGGTGAAATGCTTACTGGAGACATCTAGAGCTTCAGTGGCAATCCTTTTCTTGTATGCTATCATATAAGTAATATCTCTTTTTTTTCTTAATTCTCATAACATTTTATTTTCATCTTATTTCATTTTATTTATTTATATTCATTACTGCTGCGTGGTATATAAGGAGTGTAGGGACATTAACTGAGGGTCTTTTTATGTAGCAATAGTCAAGTACTTGTACAGGTGTGGCTGAATAATTTTGGCAGAGTTGTGGCTCTTCGGCTACAGCATTTGTGTCACTTTGACTTTGTTTTTATTAGACTCTTTTGTTGAAATTCTTTCTTTCTTTTTAGATTGTTGCATTCCTTTATTTATTTATGATTATCTTTGAGTAAATTTTTTAATTTTCTAGTTAGTTTTTATTTGTCTATTGGATTTCTTTGTTTATTTTTAGTCCCCAAACTTCTTTGCTGAAGAGAACTATTAGTTTACCCTCAGTCTGTCTGTGCATCTGTCTGTACATCTGTCTGTCATTGTGAATCATTTTTTGGACTATCTTCTGCATTGGATGAAGATATTCAACAGAAATTTTACACATGACTTTTTCTTGAATAGTCACAGATCAAGTTTGAGTTTCGTCACGCTTAACATACTTTTGACTGAATTATGCCCCTTGATGAATTCTTGAGGTTTTCTGGACTTTTCTCCACATTGGATGAAGATATTCATTTGAAACTTGATATGTGGCTTTTTCTTGGATAGTTACGGATCAAGTTTGAGTATCGTTATGCTTAACTTACTTTTGACTGAATTATCCTACTAGTAGGGGACTTTGTGTTGTCTGCAATACCCTCAGGCTGCTTTTTTAATTGTGGAGTCTCTTTGTTTATTTTCAGATTGCTGAATTCCTTTGCTGAGGAACAGGCAATAGAGGATGCTATTTATTACCTCGGGGAAGCCTTGCGTAAGGATGTCATTGACATGGATGTTTTTCTCAAGGTTAGTCGGAAAATCTCATTTTGTTCACTTCATGATAAAAACTGTATGATTTAAAGGCAAAATGCAGGTTTCTCAAATGCATACATGCACAAGAATGTGATAGTGATGCTATTTTGTAAGAGGTTGAAATGAAATTTAAAAGTATATATATTTTTTTATTGATCAATGTTTCTTTGCATACATTTTAAATTACTGTTTTTTCTTCTCCTCTCAGAATATCAGTTCTCTGTATTATTGAAAAATGTAGAACGGTATGTCGGTTGTCGTTCAATAGACCAAATGTTGTTTGCTCAACGTCCTAAAAATCCATCAACTTTGTTGTATGGGTTCCCCTTAAAGAACAGATGACCCTTTTTGATACTGAGATCACAAGGGTCAATCTCCTTTGGACATATTGAGGGTCAATCTCCTCTGGACATGTGATGATATATAGTAGCTTGAGAACCTTTTGCTTGACAGAACTTAGTGCAGTAATTTCTCCTAATAAGTACATGTAGGTGTCCCGTATTGAAACTGTGTTGGTCAACAAATCAGCAATGTTTGGTGTTCTGGAGAACTATACCAAAGTGTAGCACTCCCTCCACTTGTACGTTATTGGAACTTGGAATTTCATATTTGTCCATATTAAATTTTTGGCCGGGTTACACAATGTGCATTGTATGGTGAATGCCAGGTGGGTGGGCGGGCGTCTTCATATAGGGTACCTACTCCTCAGTGACCTCTAGCCTCACGTTCCCCAAACTTTGCACAGTTGTTATGGACGCATTTAAAATGTGCATGTGACTTTTTGGAAGTGCCCAGACACTTTTCGAAAAATATATGTGCAGTTGAATTTTGTCGTTTTTTCAGCATCTTTTAAATAGACGGTACCTACTTTGTGCAAGTAACTCATACAGCTTTGACTTGGCATCCTTCAGACCTTGTGCAATTATTATAGACACACTGAAGATGTGCAAGTAACTTTTTGAATTTGCTCAGACATTTTAAAAGAAAAGTTTCAAATTATTGAACTTTGTCATTTTCTCTGCATACTGTGGATAGGTGGTACCTCATTTGTGTATTTAACACCACTCACAGGTTTCCCAATAGACATTTCTCAAAATTTAACATGGTAGCAAATGACTGATAACATACTTAAAGCAACCTGGTCATTTCTATTCTTGAATCGATTTTTATCGTTATAAAACTATTTTTTTTCTATTTAATTACAGATTCCTTTACCATCATTTTCATTACAAGTGATATTTTGAAATATATTAAGAAAACATGATTGATTTATGAATTTTCTTTAATTCTGATTTGCAGCAAGTTCGAGAGCTTTCCCGAAAACAGTTCTTTCTACGAGCCTTAATACAGAAATGTCGTGAAAAAGCTGGCCTTCCTCCAATGGCTTGAGTGTTTATCATCGATTTTCTTACTACGTGGAAATTCTCATTGTTAGATAGACAACATTCATAATCACATTTCTCTCACAGCAATATGTTGTGTGGACGTAAGAAAGTGTGATTTCCGTAACCAAGGAAATGTGACATTTGTAACCAAGGCAATGTCATTCTTTTCACATCCAAAGAACAGAAACAATTTTCTCCACGAACTTAATGAAATCATATTTGAATTAGAGATTGTTGTCAATATTTTTAAACTTGATCAACTGACTTTAGAGCTCACCCATGAAATGGCATGCTACGAAATATTTAATATTGGCTCCACATTGTCAACAGAGTTGTAAAACCTTATGACAGAATGATTGGTTGACTTTGATTATCTGAATTATTCTGTGGGATGAAGGGCGATACATACATAATGATTGTTTGTCTGGCTTCCATCTGTTTGATACCCAGACAGCCATTTATCAATATGGCTTTCTGCTCATGCAATATACATTTGTATCTCCTACCGTATTGTATGTATCATGCCTTGGAATACTCTAACCGTAGATTGATTTCCAAAAATTAATATACATGGGGAGGGAGGGGAGGGGGGGGGGGATGTAATTATTCAATTCAAACTGAGACGCGGAACTTCATTCCGTTTTTCTGTTATATATGCTATTTTCTGTATGGCATTTCGTATTTACCTTGTAAATGGTATCGGCCACCAGTGTCTATTGTAATGTACAGTATGTCACATGCAAATATTTTTACATTTTATTCTGTCTTACAGTCAGACGAAAAGGTTTCTTGTAATTTTAAATGCTGTAATTCAGAAATTGTTTGCATTAATTTTTCTTGAAAGTAGGTCAAAATGTTACTGATTTATTTTGTGTATCAAAATGTAACAAATTGTTTCTGTGTTGCTAAATAAAACAAGAGCTCCACAAGGTGGGGCACCCCATGCAAAACAGGTTTTATTCTATTTTAAAAAGTGCTCTATTAACCCTGAATTTTGACTTTTGACCCCAAAATCAATAGGGTTCTTCCTCTTGTGATGACAAGTGTCAATGGCACATCACAATTTATAAATATCCAGATTTCCAGTTAAATCCACGTATGATAAAAGTCCAGATCAAGTAGGAACACAAGTCTACAGACCATACTGAGGTACAGCAAGATCATTGAGGAGTGCTGTACTGGGTGTGACAGTCTACAGACCATACCGTGGTACAGCAAGATCATTGAGGAATGCTGTACTGGTGTGACAGTCTACAGACCTTGCCGTGGTCCAGCGAGATCATTGAGGAATGCTGTACTGGTGTGACAGTCTACAGACCATACCGTGGTACAGCGAGATCATTGAGTAATGCTCTACTGGTGTGACAGTCTACAGACCATACCGTGGTACAGCGAGATCATCGAGGAATGCTGTACTGGTGTGACAGTCTACAGACCTTGCCGTGGTACAGCGAGATCATTGAGGAATGCTGTACTGGGTGTGACAGTCTACAGACCATACCGAGGTACAGCGAGATCATTGAGTAATGCTGTACTGGGTGTGACAGTCTACAGACCATACCGAGGTACAGCGAGATCATTGAGTAATGCTGTACTGGGTGTGACAGTCTACAGACCTTACCGTGGTACAGCGAGATCATTGAGTAATGCTGTACTGGGTGTGACAGTCTACAGACCATACCGAGGTACAGCGAGATCATTGAGTAATGCTGTACTGGGTGTGAAAGTCTACAGACCATACCGTGGTACAGCGAGATCATTGAGTAATGCTGTACTGGGTGTGACAGTCTACAGACCATACCGTGGTACAGCGAGATCATTGAGGAATGCTGTACTGGTGTGACAGTCTACAGACCATACCGTGGTACAGCGAGATCATTGAGTAATGCTGTACTGGTGTGACAGTCTACAGACCTTACCGTGGTACAGCGAGATCATTGAGTAATGCTGTACTGGTGTGACAGTCTACAGACCTTACCGTGGTACAGCGAGATCATTGAGGAATGCTGTACTGGTGTGACAGTCTACAGACCATACCGAGGTACAGCGAGATCATTGAGGAATGGTGTACTGGTGTGACAGTCTACAGACCATACCGAGGTACAGCGAGATCATTGAGGAATGGTGTACTGGTGTGACAGTCTACAGACCATACCGTGGTACAGCGAGATCATTGAGGAATGCTGTACTGGTGTGACAGTCTACAGACCATACCGAGGTACAGCAAGATCATTGAGGAATGGTGTACTGGTGTGACAGTCTACAGACCATACCGTGGTACAGCGAGATCATTGAGTAATGCTGTACTGGTGTGACAGTCTACAGACCATGCCGTGGTACAGCGAGATCATTGAGGAATGCTGTACTGGGTGTGACAGTCTACAGACCTTGCCGTGGTACAGCGAGATCATTGAGGAATGCTGTACTGGTGTGACAGTCTACAGACCTTGCCGTGGTCCAGTGAGATCATTGAGGAATGCTGTACTGGGTGTGACAGTCTACAGACCCTGTAGACAGGACACAGGCCAAATTCTTGTAGCTAGGATCTTCAAACTTGTTATTCATATCATGCAAAAGAAAGAATGTCACAGATTGATGATAGCTTATACCACCTTAAGAAAAGTTTTATACCTCGTTACGTAAGAAAAACGCCCTCTATAAGTTTGCGACGAGAGTATTATGTACCGTTTTTGGTACTCTTGTTCAATTTATTTTGTTTACTATAAGAATAAAGAGGGGCTTATATTTGGTGATAATTATTGAAATGTGTCACTAAAATTGGCAAAACTTAGGACCCCCTACCCCAAAACAATTGTAGAACATACTTTCAAACATCTTCATTTGCAATTAAATTTTCTTATCTCTGGTTATGTAAATTGAAGATTAATTTCTGGATAGTGGAATATTATTAAACATGTTTGTTTTTTTTTCATATTTGTTCGTCAGACATGTTGGAGGACTTAGTTGAACGTGCATTCAAATTTGATGGACTAATGTTAAAATAGATATATCTCGCTCATGAATGATATATCAACAGCGATATTGAGGTCATTGATATTTATGTTGTAGTTATATATTTAGACTTTAACATATTGACGAGGTCAAATTACTCATCAGCACGTGCATGCACATGTACTGAGTTTTGATTGGTGAATTCTTAAATCTTTGTAACTGATTTCTATAACTATGAAATGGAGTGAATGTTATAAAATACTCATATATTGAGATGCTACACGGTTTGCTATGGTCAAAATCACTTGTTCTAAAACAATTGACACCACTTCCTATATGGGGGAACATCTGGAACAGTGCCCATTACAAAGACTGCTTGTATGAAACAACATTATTGATAGTGTATTAGATATTTGTAACAATTGGCTGAGAATGTGTGAGTTATTTATGTCAACAATACTGACAGTGTGTAACAACATGACAGTGTGCAAGTTACATGTAACAACATGACAGACGGAGTTACTTGTAACAACACGACAGACGGAGTTACTTGTAACAACATGACAGACGGAGTTACTTGTAACAGCATGACAGACGGTGTACAAGTTACTTGTAACAACATGACAGACGGTGTACAAGTTACTTGTAACAACATGACAGACGGTGTACAAGTTACTTGTAACAACACGACAGACGGAGTTACTTGTAACAACATGACAGACGGAGTTACTTGTAACAGCATGACAGACGGTGTACAAGTTACTTGTAACAACATGACAGACGGTGTACAAGTTACTTGTAACAGCATGACAGACGGTGTACAAGTTACTTGTAACAGCATGACAGACGGAGTTACTTGTAACAGCATGACAGACGGTGTACAAGTTACTTGTAACAACATGACAGACGGTGTACAAGTTACTTGTAACAACATGACAGACGGAGTTACTTGTAACAGCATGACAGACGGTGTACAAGTTACTTGTAACAACATGACAGACGGTGTACAAGTTACTTGTAACAGCATGACAGACGGTGTACAAGTTACTTGTAACAGCATGACAGACGGTGTACAAGTTACTTGTAACAGCATGACAGACGGTGTACAAGTTATTTGTAACATGATGGAGAGTGTACGAGTTACTTGTAACAACATGATGGAGAGTGTACGAGTTACTTGCAACAACGGACGGTGTACAAGTTACATGTAACAGCATGACAGACGGTGTACAAGTTACTTGTAACAACGGACAGTGTACAAGTTATTTGTAACATGATGGAGAGTGTACGAGTTACTTGTGACAATTGGCTGATTATACGAGTTATTTGCAGTCACATGACAGACTGTGTACGAGCTGTTTTTAACAACAGGGCTGGCAATATGCAAGTTCGTTGTGAAAATTAATAGTTACTTGTAACAACACAACGATTGTTGATTGATTGCTGTTTTCCGCCACACTCAACAATTTTTTAGTTATCTGGTGGTGTCCAGTTTGTATTGATGGAGGAGAAAACCCAGATACAATGTACCCAGGAAGAGACCACCGACCTTCCGGTAGTAAACTGGCAGACTTTCTCACAAATATCGGCGCGAGCGAGATTCGAATCCGCGCTGACTATCGGTGAGAGGCCTTGTAATTTTGAGCGCGATGCTCTAACCACTCGGCCATGGAGGCAACGAACAATGTACGAGTTATTTGTCATAACATGGCTGACAGTGTACGAGTTACTTATAACAACATGACAGAGTACAAGTTACGTGTAGTAACATGACGGACAGTATACAAGTTATTTGTAATAATATGCGTGTACAAGTTATTTGTAATAATATGCGTGTACAAGTTATTTATAACAATATCACTGACAGTGAACGAGTTATTTATATCAACAATACAGACAGTGTACGAGTTACTTGTAACAATTGGTTGATGGTGTACGAGTAATTTGTAATAAACAGGGCTGACAATATACGAGTTCTTTGTAATAACTAATAGTTGCCTGTAACAGCACCACAGCCAATGTAAAAGTTATTTGTAATAACATGGCTGACAGTGTACAAGTTACTTGTAACAACATGACAGACTGTGTACGAATTATTTGTAATAACATGGCTGACAGTGTACAAGTTACTTGTAACAACATGACAGACAATATATAAGTTACTTATAACAACATGACAGACTGTGTACGAATTATTTGTAATCACATGGCTGACAGTATGAGGTATTTAAATCAACAATGCGGACAGTGTACGAAATATTTGTAACATAGCGGACAGTGTACTAATTATTTGTAACAATATGGCTGACAATGCAAGAGGTATTTATATCATAATGACTGATAGTTACAAGTTATTTATATCAACACGACAGTGTACTAGTTATTTATGTCAACATGACAGTGTACGAATTACTTGTAAGAACATGACGGACAGAGTACAAGTTATTTATATCAACACGACAGTGTACTAGTTATTTATGTCAACATGACAGTGTACGAATTACTTGTAAGAACATGACGGACAGAGTACAAGTTATTTATATCAACATGACAGTGTACAAGTTATTTATGTCAACATGACAGTGTACGAGTTACTTGTAGGAACGCAGTCGCCGGATAGCTGAAAAATTGCTCAGGCGACTATAAATAAAAAACAAACAAACAAACTTGTAGGAACATGACGGACAGAGTACAAGTTATTTATATCAATATGACAGATAGTGTACGAGTTACTTTTAACAACATGACGGACAGAGTACAAGTTATTTATATCAACATAACGGACAGGGTACTAGTTATTTGTAATAATAAGACAGTAGCTAAATTATTCGTACGACCTTTCCTTTTAGTGTTCAGCATTTGAAACAGAGTCAGTATCAACTGGAAAATTAAAGGTTGGATTTGGCCAGAGGAAAGTTCAAGTATAATTAACAATGTTATACCAACTCCAATTTAATAGAAATTAAATGTATATATATATACACATCACACAGTATTCCGTCTGTACTTCCGGTGCCTATTCCGGCGGTGTTGAGTATTGATGGTGTACTGATCCTGGTGTTCTTTAGTACTATAGTGCACTAGACTCCGAGATTCAACTGTAACTCTTCAGTGTCAAGTCTCCTGTACACTAGACTTCCAAGTGTTAAATAATTGCGAATTGTTATCTAATGCTGAGTGTCATTTAGTGTTTGCGTAGTATTATCTAATGTTGGGTGTAATTTAGTGTTTGTATAGTGTTATTTAATGCTGCGTGTAATTTAGTGTTTGTATAGTGTTATTTAATGCTGGGTGTAATTTAGTGTATGCATATTGTTATCTTATGCTGTATGTAATTTAGTGTTTGTATAGTGTTATCTAATGCTGTATGAAATTTAGTGTTTGCATAGTGTTAACTGATGTTGAGTGTCATTTAGTGTTTGTCTAGTGTTATCTAATGCTGAGTGTCATTTAGTGTTTGCATAGTATTATCTAATGTTGTATGTAAATTAGTGTTTGTATAGTGTTATCTAATTCTGTATGTAATTTAGTGTTTGTATAGTGTTATTCAATGCTACGTGTAATTTAGTGTTTGTATAGTGTTATCTAATTCTGTATGTAATTTAGTGTTTGTATAGTGTTATCTAATGCTGTATGTAATTTATTGTTTGTATAGTGTTAACTGATGTTGAGTGTCATTTAGTGTTTGTATAGTGTTATCTACTGCTGAGTGTCATTTAGTGTTTGTATAGTGTTATCTAATGTTGTATGTAATTTAGTGTTTGTATAGTGTTATCTAATTCTGTATGTAATTTAGTGTTTGTATAGTGTTATCGACTGCTGAGTGTAATTTAGTGTTTGTATAGTGTTATCTAATTCTGTATGTAATTTAGTGTTTGTATAGTGTTATCTAATGTTGTATGTAATTTAGTGTTTGTATAGTGTTATCTAATTCTGTATGTAATTTAGTGTTTGTATAGTGTTATCTAATGCTGTATGTAATTTAGTGTTTGTATAGTGTTATCTAATGTTGTATGTAATTTAGTGTTTGTATAGTGTTATCTAATTCTGTATGTAATTTAGTGTTTGTATAGTGTTATCGACTGCTGAGTGTAATTTAGTGTTTGTATAGTGTTATCTAATTCTGTATGTAATTTAGTGTTTGTATAGTGTTATCTAATGTTGTATGTAATTTAGTGTTTGTATAGTGTTATCTAATTCTGTATGTAATTTAGTGTTTGTATAGTGTTATCTAATGCTGTATGTAATTTAGTGTTTGTATAGTGTTATCTAATGCTGTATGTAATTTAGTGTTTGTATAGTGTTATCTAATTCTGTATGTAATTTAGTGTTTGTATAGTGTTATCTAATGCTGTATGTAATTTATTGTTTGTATAGTGTTAACTGATGTTGAGTGTCATTTAGTGTTTGTATAGTGTTATCTACTGCTGAATGTAATTTAGTGTTTGTATAGTGTTATCTAATGTTGTATGTAATTTAGTGTTTGTATAGTGTTATCTAATTCTGTATGTAATTTAGTGTTTGTATAGTGTTATTTAATGCTACGTGTAATTTAGTGTTTGTATAGTGTTATCTAATGCTGTATATAATTTATTGTTTGTATAATGTTAACTGATGTTGAGTGTCATTTAGTGTTTTTATAATGTTATCTAATGCTGTATGAAATTTAGTGTTTGTACAGTGTTATCTACTGCTGAGTGTAATTTAGTGTTTCTATAGTGTCAACTGATGTTGAGTGTCATTTAGTGTTTGTATAGTGTTATCTAATGCTGAGTGTCATTTAGTGTTTGTATAGTGTTATCTACTGCCAAGTGTAATTTAGTGTTTGTATTGTTTAACTGATGTTGAGTGTCATTTAGTGTTTGTATAGTGTTATCTACTGCTGAGTGTGCATTGGTGTATGCACAGTGTCATCCAGTGCTTATTGTATTTTACTATCTGATACAGAGTGCAATTTGATGCTGCAAGTAATTTAGTGTTTGTACAATGTTATTCAATGTTGAGTGTATTTTGCTGTTTAATGTTTGTACAATGTTGTTCAATGTTTAGTGTAGTTTGCTATTTAATGTTTGGACAATGTTGTTCAATGTTTTTATTGAAGTTTATATACTATAAACAGTTACAAGTGGGAAATGTAATTTAGTGTTTGTACAGTGTTATTCAATGATGAGTTTAGTTTAGTTTTTGCATAGCATTATCTGATATTAAGTTTATTTTCTCATAGTTTTATCTAGTGTTGATTGTGTTTTAGTGTCTGTACAGTGTTATCCGGTGCTGGTGTTGTAAATTTCACAGATGTAAGCCGCGTTTTCCGTCCCGTCCACTGCGTTCCAGAGATTTGTGCCCTGATTGGTGCGAATTTTGAAGTCGGTGGCCCCTGTAGACGGTTCATTCTGGTCCCATTTGAAATAGCTGATCTGACTGTTGTCGTCGTATTGGAAATTCGAACTGGCGTCCGCTCGCTTGCCTTGTACGTAGACTGTCTGTAGTGTTTTGGACGCTGAAATCATAAGTACCTAGCTTTACAAAGGCGTTCAAAATATTCTGAAGGGAAATCAGCACTATCTAAATGTCAGGATACCGATTTAAATCCGGGGAAGAGTTACACAAGTTATTTATCATTGTAAACACGACAGACTTTTATGAACTGTCTGACATTATGATAACGGAAGGTATTGCTGAGTTTTGTAGAGGTTAGAAATCAATTACGGGATTTGTTTTCGAGTATATTTATTAAGAACTAGCTGCTTACAGATTTGGTTGACGAGGAAGTTGTATTTTGTGTCGCTATCCACTTTCAGCAGGTGCCCGCTATCGCCTGTACAAGCCGCATTCGCGGCTGTCCATGTGGCAGGAGTAGACACTACCTTGTAACAAGTACTGGCCGTCTGGTCGTACGTGTATCCGGTCGTTGTACACCAGGATCCTGAACATGAGGGGTATTTGAAACAACTCATTAGTTTTTAAAATTAAATAAGCAAATTTATTCAAATATGTCGTTCCGATATCTCAAACAGATTAATTTTTCAAAAAAAATATTTCACCTGCAGTTCCGGTACCTGTTCCAGTTCCGGTGCCTGTTCCAGTTCCGGTGCCTGTCCCAGTTCCGGTGCCAGTTCCAGTGCCTGTTCCGGTTCCTGTTCCGGTTCCAGACCCTGAGCTTATATACGAGGATGCACTGGCAGCCGCCGCTGGCGAGGACGACGATGTAGAGGAGAACAGAGGCACCGAGTCAGAACCCACAGCATAGGCAGCAAAAGCGAGAGCACCAAGCTGCACTGGGCTGAGATTCACCCCGCCCGCTGCACAAGTAAACCCAAATAATGTGATGCCTATACATATTCTGTATTCAGTTATCTATTTTATGCAGTCCCATCTGACAGTGAAGTATCGGATTCGGTTAAGCGTTGTTTGACCATAAATATAGTCAACAACAAATATATACGTGTATATTTGTTGTACTTACTGAAGGCAGCGATGATGGGGACAACGAGGGCCGCCGACAGAAGGATCTGAAGAGTGTCATCTGTGTCAGCCAGGGGGATCATCAGAAGTAGAATTGCCCCACAAAGCCGAAGGCACCCCACCCTCATGTCTCGTCGAAGGGGGCTGTAAAGGTAGCAAATAGTGTTACATAATGAATTCTGCATCCACAAAACCCCCATATCTCGTCACGGGATAAACGTCAAGAAATATGTTACATAGTGATTTCTATATACGCATACATCTTTAAAGGAAAACTGTAGGCTGAATACAGAATTACTGTCAAGAAGGTCTATGGGTAGACCGAGCATTAAACTGAGGGGCCCCTGTATTACTAGCCTGGTCAATGAAATATATAGGCCAATATCCTCTGTCAAATACGCAAAAAAAAAAACCCCAAAAAACCAAAAAAAACCAAAAAACAAAAAAAACCGCAGTAAAAAAAAAAAAAAAATCCAAACAAATAATAACAATAGTAATAACCCAACCTCACACTATTATAACCTTCATCCTTATTTACATAGCCAGTCTATAATATACGCATATATCTTGTACCCATTCAAGCGTTCAAACGCATACTGCACGTACCTCCTTCACAAAAGAGCGGATATCTCTGAAATTGTGTAATTTAGTGCATCCCCCCTCCTTAAATAGTCTTTGACACAAAGGCAACACATATCTTCACCCCGGCATGCACTAACTACTTGCGATAATACACAGTCAAAACAGTATAGAGTATATTTCGCCCCAGAGAGCTACAGTTCTGCAGCTACAAAATGTACATCTTAATCATGCAGAAAATGTTATATATCATATAAACATAGTGAATGTAATATTGAAATATATCAGTCAATCAGAAAACTTTAGTAAGTTGAGAACCATATTGTAATTTGGTACTTGTGTTTAAAAGGTAAACCAGACAAGGAAGGACGAAAATCGCATAGGATTGCCTTGTGTATTTACATTGCGCTTGATAAATATCTAATATGCAAACGCATATGCACGTGTGTTGAATATGGTTTTATTCTGATCGGTTAATTTGTAAATAATGACTGCCTCACCCTTGATTTTAAAACATCATCTGACATTATCTGTATTGTATGATGGATTAATGTACATGCAACTGTCCCCGTGGGGATCCGGGTTGTTAGGATAGATCCTCAGTACCCCTTGCTTGTGGTAAGAGGCGACTAAATGGGTCCTTTGGATGGGGACACGGGTTAGAATGGGTCCTCAGTACCCCTTGCTTGTCGTAAGAGGCGACTAAATGGGGTGGTCCTTCGGATGAAACCGCAAAAATTGAGGTCTCGTGTCGCAGCAGGTATGGCACGATAAAGATCCCTCCCTGCTCAAAGGCCATAAACGCCGAGCATAGGCCTAAATTTTGTAGCCCTTCAATGACAATGGTGACGTGTTCGTATGAGTGAAAGATTCTCGAGCGGGACGATAAACGATATACAGTCAATCAATCAATCCACCTTCAGATTTTTTTTTTATCTTTTAACGAATTGTTTCATATTCCGAGTCTTTCCGACTAATATAGTGAAATTTGAATCCAGGAGAGAGCGCAGGGTGGGGCTCTATCGTTGATGAAGACAGCTCTCTTCTATTTCAGTAATGTATAAGTAGTCTCTAACAACAGTTTCGCAAATTTTCTAAATTAGAATACGTTCATACAAGTATGCTTACCAAGAGGTTAATCAAGAAATAACGCACGACCTGAAAAGCATGACGGCGTGAAGTGTGACAATTCATCTCTCTCTCTCTCTCTCTCTCTCTCTCTCTCTCCAAAAAAAAACAAAAAAAAAACTAAATTTATTTCTTAAATTTAAAATTTATTTATCTAAAATAAAAATAATAATACAACAACGGAAACAGGGAAAAACGATTTAGGACAAAAAAATGTAATTTTCAAAAAATTATTTTAATAAATATAAATTTGGTATCTGCGGGTCAGTGACTTTATTCGCCGAATTATGATTATACACAAACAAATCGAAACATTTAAATCGCTATCTTCTGACCTCGTGTGACAAATTGGACATGTTTTGGTGTGATGAACTACAGTAAAGGTTTTCACATCCTTGATACAACCTGTCATAAGATCAAATGCTGCCCGACGTGTGTCATACCAAATGTTACGCGATTCGTGGTACACTGATTCTGACTAAGGATTACTTCGTTTACCTGATCAAGATATAGGTCTAACGGAGGGTGTGACCGGTTGACAGGGGGGTGCATACTACTGTTGGACACCTGGTCTCACCTCTGGTGTGGCCAGGGTTTCATTATATTCAGGTCTCCGTGTTTGCCAATTCTTGATTTTGTATTCCTTGTAGGAGCTATGGTATAGATACCTGTTCGTTATCTTCACCTTTTCATACATACAATAAAATATGTTCAAGCCGAACGTCACTAGTGAAGGTACCATTCTCGATAACAACACCATTTTATTGAAGGTTTTACCAACATTCCCGTTCCATAGGGATCCGGGTTTGAATAGGTTCTCGGTACCCCTTGCTTGTCGTAGGAAGCGAATAAGTGGGGCGGTCTTCCGGATGAGTCCGCGAAAAACCAAACCCCGTGTGACCTTTAATGAAATTTCAACAGAAAGAAGACCTGACCATCAAAGACTAATATTAAACAGGACGGCCGATCACGTGTCTAGACCCGCGTCCCCCTCATATCAACACTGCCTAGTGCTCAGCATCATCTAGACCCGCGTCCCCCTCATATCAACACTGCCTAGTGCTCAGCATGATCTAGACCCGCGTCCCCCTCATATCAACACTGCCTAGTGCTCAACATCATCTAGACCCGCGTCCCCCTCATATCAACACTGCCTAGTGCTCAGCATGATCTAGACCCGCGTCCCCCTCATATCAACACTGCCTAGTGTTCAGCATCATCTTTTGATGTGGACATCTCAGATAAAAGCACACAAAGTATATCTCTTCAGATTAGATATCTCGGATAAAAGCACACAAAATATATCCTCTCAAGATTCCACGTATAATATCCCGTCAGTAGTTCAATGTATAATATCCCGTCAGTAGTTCAATGTATAATATCCCGTCAGTAGTTCAATGTATAATATCCCGTCAGTAGTTCAAGACAGGATCACTAGTTTATTGTTTGCAAAAATTCAATAGTGACTAATTAACAGTTCGAGAAATAATGGCCAGTCCACAGTCCAGATATGATGACCCGTCAACAGTTCAGATATGATGACCCGTCAACAGTTCAGATATGATGACCCGTCAACAGTTCAGATATGATGACCCGTCTACAGTCCAGATATGATGACCCATCATATCTGGACTGATGACCCGTCAACAGTCCAGATATGATGACCCGTCAACAGTTCAGATATGATGACCCGTCAACAGTCCAGATATGATGACCCGTCAACAGTCCAGATATGATGACCCGTCAACAGTTCAGATATGATGACCCGTCAACAGTTCAGATATGATGACCCGTCAACAGTTCAGATATGATGACCCGTCTACAGTCCAGATATGATGACCCGTCAACAGTCCAGATATGATGACCCGTCAACAGTCCAGATATGATGACCCGTCAACAGTCCAGATATGATGACCCGTCAACAGTTCAGATATGATGACCCGTCAACAGTTCAGATATGATGACCCGTCAACAGTTCAGATATGATGACCCGTCAACAGTCCAGATATGATGACCCGTCAACAGTTCAGATATGATGACCCGTCAACAGTTCAGATATGATGACCCGTCAACAGTCCAGATATGATGACCCGTCAACAGTCCAGATATGATGACCCGTCAACAGTCCAGATATGATGACCCGTCAACAGTTCAGATATGTCCAGAAATCAATTTTTACATTCAAACGGGACTTAAAAACGTATCTTTTTAAATTAGCATACAGTGTTTAATCATTTTACCTAGACGTATATCAATTTTATTTCATGTATTTTTAACCTTCAGTCATCTTGGTGTCCTTCTGAATCTTTTGTTGTTAATATTACTTTCATTTGTATTCTAGTGTCTGTATAATTGTGTAATTTGAATTGAAGCGTTTTAATCCTTACCATGTTTACTGTATCACAGGCTTTTTGTTAATGTGGTCATGTGATATAATTTTTATCATGTTCAGCGCCTTAGGGTAAATTTATTTTTATATAGGGCGCTATATAAATGCATATATTATTATTATTATTATTATTATTATGACCCGTCAACAGTCCAGATATGATGACCCGTCAACAGTTCAGATATGATGACCCGTCAACAGTTCAGATATGATGACCCGTCAACAGTCCAGATATGATGACCCGTCAACAGTCCAGATACGATGACCCGTCAACAGTTCAGATATGATGACCCGTCAACAGTTCAGATATGATGACCCGTCAACAGTCCAGATATGATGACCCGTCAACAGTTCAGATATGATGACCCGTCAACAGTCCAGATATGATGACCCGTCAACAGTCCAGATATGATGACCCGTCAACAGTTCAGATATGATGACCCGTCAACAGTCCAGATATGATGACCCGTCAACAGTCCAGATATGATGACCCGTCAACAGTCCAGATATGATGACCCGTCAACAGTTCAGATATGATGACCCGTCTACAGTCCAGATATGATGACCCGTCAACAGTCCAGATATGATGACCCGTCAACAGTTCAGATATGATGACCCTTCAACAGTCCAGATATGATGACCCGTCAACAGTTCAGATATGATGACCCGTTCAACAGTTCAGATATGATGACCCGTCAACAGTTCAGATATGATGACCCGTCAACAGTTCAGATATGATGACCCGTCAACAGTCCAGATATGATGACCCGTCAACAGTTCAGATATGATGACCCGTCAACAGTTCAGATATGATGACCCGTCAACAGTCCAGATATGATGACCCGTCAACAGTCCAGATATGATGACCCGTCAACAGTTCAGATATGATGACCCGTCAACAGTTCAGATATGATGACCCGTCAACAGTTCAGATATGATGACCCGTCAACAGTCCAGATATGATGACCCGTCAACAGTTCAGATATGATGACCCGTCAACAGTTCAGATATGATGACCCGTCAACAGTCCAGATATGATGACCCGTCAACAGTCCAGATATGATGACCCGTCAACAGTTCAGATATGATGACCCGTCAACAGTTTAAGATGTAGTCAACAATTTAATAATAACTAGTCCATAGTTTAAGCCAGAATGACCAGTGAATGGCGCAAGCCAGGATGACCAGTGAATGGCTCTATCCAGGATGACCAGTGAATGGCGCAAGCCAGAATGACCAGTGAATGGCACAAGCCAGAATGACCAGTGAATGGCGCAAGCCAGGATGACCAGTGAATGGCTCTATCCAGGATGACCAGTGAATGGCTCTATCCAGGATGACCAGTGAATGGCGCAAGCCAGAATGACCAGTGAATGGCGCAAGCCAGAATGACCAGTGAATGGCGCAAGCCAGGATGACCAGTGAATGGCTCTATCCAGGATGACCAGTGAATGGCTCTATCCAGGATGACCAGTGAATGGCGCAAGCCAGAATGACCAGTGAATGGCACAAGCCAGAATGACCAGTGAATGGCGCAAGCCAGGATGACCAGTGAATGGCTCTATCCAGGATGACCAGTGAATGGCTCTATCCAGGATGACCAGTGAATGGCGCAAGCCAGAATGACCAGTGAATGGCACAAGCCAGAATGACCAGTGAATGGCGCAAGCCAGGATGACCAGTGAATGGCGCAAGCCAGGATGACCAGTGAATGGCTCTATCCAGGATGACAAGTAAATGGCGCAAGCCAGGATGACCAGTGAATGGCTCTATCCAGGATGACCAGTGAATGGCTCTATCCAGGATGACCAGTGAATGGCGCAAGCCAGAATGACCAGTGAATGGCTCTATCCAGGATGACAAGTAAATGGCGCAAGCCAGGATGACCAGTTAATGACTCTATCCAGGATGACCAGTGAATGGCTCTATCCAGGATGACCAGTGAATGGCGCAAGCCAGAATGACCAGTGAATGGCTCTATCCAGGATGACCAGTGAATGGCGCAAGCCAGAATGACCAGTGAATGGCTCTATCCAGGATGACAAGTAAATGGCGCAAGCCAGGATGACCAGTGAATGGCGCAAGCCAGAATGACCAGTAAATGGCTCTATCCAGGATGACCAGTGAATGGCTCTATCCAGGATGACCAGTGAATGGCTCTATCCAGGATGACCAGTGAATGGCGCAAGCAAGAATGACCAGTGAATGGCTCTATCCAGGATGACAAGTAAATGGCGCAAGCCAGGATGACCAGTTAATGGCTCTATCCAGGATGACCAGTGAATGGCTCTATCCAGGATGACCAGTGAATGGCGCAAGCCAGAATGACCAGTGAATGGCTCTATCCAGGATGACCAGTGAATGGCGCAAGCCAGAATGACCAGTGAATGGCTCTATCCAGGATGACAAGTAAATGGCGCAAGCCAGGATGACCAGTGAATGGCGCAAGCCAGGATGACCAGTGAATGGCTCTATCCAGGATGACCAGTGAATGGCTCTATCCAGGATGACCAGTGAATGGCACAAGCCAGAATGACCAGTGAATGGCGCAAGCCAGGATGACCAGTGAATGGCGCAAGCCAGGATGACCAGTGAATGGCTCTATCCAGGATGACCAGTGAATGGCGCAAGCCAGGATGACCAGTGAATGGCTCTATCCAGGATGACCAGTGAATGGCGCAAGCCAGAATGACCGGTCTTCAGATGTCGTCAAGGGAAGCAGTGCTCTTATTGATTGTTTAAAGAGTCAGTAAAACCTTTGAAGAGAACCAAACAGTTACGAATAGTGTGACTCGTTTGTTGAAATGTAAGAGTAGAAGATCGGTCGACAAGTTCATCTCCAGAAACATCAGATATTAATGACCAAAAAGAGACAATTTCGCTCGACTCTATTGTTGATAATAAAGGCAGATTCAAGGCTGCGTGATGACCCTCTTGCAAGGTCGTTCACTATACGTCAAGGTCACAGGAATTACTTCTATGGTCAATTTCTCAATATTTAAGTTAAAAACGTTTCTTTCAGAAATAAATTTCATGTCTGAAAGTGCAATTAAAAACGCTCTTCATGAAGTATGTCGGCGTGAAACATGGTAATGGTGATTGTAATTAGATTTATATAGCGCTCTATTGACCTGCGTCTTCTAAAGCGCTTTACAGATAATATAATAAAATATATGTGAACATACGTTATACATATGAATAGAATAAAATCTAGCGCCTTATGTAATGAAATGATTACCATGCATAATAACATATAAAACAATTTAAAACAACCCTTAGGAATAATTAAATACATATAAAGGATATAATCATAATACTAAACTACAGGATTTTTTTTTTAAAGTAATTCGTTTGAGGAAAACAATCACAAAGCTAATCTAAAAAAGATACGTTTTGAGATCAACTCTAAAACTTGACAGTGAAGTATACTGTCTGAGTTTAAAAGGCAAAGAGTTCCACAGACTCGATGTGGCTTTATCCAAGCGTCGATCCCCATATGTTTTTGTACGTGTCCGAGGTACCTGGAGAAGATCCAGAGATTCGGATCTTAATGATCGTGTGGGATGGTAAACTTTAAGGATGTATGATGGTAGTTCATACTCTCATGTAATTTCAAAAGTATGATTATTTACATTCTACTTTAATTTCTATCGGAATTCCCAGTCGTTAAAGTAGATGTACTATATTTTTCAAAATTCATACGCGCATTTTTCACTACTACAACGCATTCATGGGGAAATGGCTATCGTTACGATTGGTAGAGATACCAAAGCACAAGCAACAATATATATACAAATATATATGACATATTCCTGCGGTACACGTTCCTAGACGAATCTGTTTAAACAGCTCAGTCATCTTGTTGACTGACGAGGACGGAGAATTCTGGAAAATAGAGTATTGCATGCTTGGGAATTTTCGCCGCACTATTCGCCACATATGTTAGAGAATTATTTCGCTCATATCTGGATTTCTCTAAAGCTTAAATTGTTTCTGTTACTAAGAAATAATGAATTGTTTCGTATCTTTTCACCACCATTGGGAAATTGTGTAAATAAAACGGAGTTGACAATTTAATTTATTGATCAATACTGCCGTGAAGAACTCTAATTTTCATTGAATGTAAACTAAGCGTGAAGTGGTTGCTATTCTTAGAATAAACGTGTACTTTGCTGGCATTATTAAGGGAACGTATGAATATTGGAAGCATGAATATAAATGGGCTTATCGGTGACCATATTGTAAAAGATGTCTACGGGGGTTTCCTTTTATGATCCAGTAACTTTCTATATATTTTTAGACTCTTTTGTGATCTGTTGTTACTTATAACATGAGTTTCTATATGAAGACGGTATAAATACAACTAAATAGTAATTGTTATTGATAAAATACTATTTAAAGAAAGTCTGTTGTGTCGGTCATACGCAAGACCGTGTGCCGACACCGAGATTTTGGCGTGTGATCGAAAAAAGTCTGTAGAACATTATGTTATTAGCAGAACAAATGTTCAAATATCATATACATATGTACACCTAAACACAATATAGATACAATATAAGTACCACTAGCGGATCCAAAGGGGTAGGGTCCAGGTCCAGGGGGTCCTGACCCCCCCCCCTTTTGAAATTCACCTATATTTTTTTTTATAGGATTAATGGATTTAGATTGATTTCACTTTTAGACAGACAGGTCACCTAGAAGTATAAAAATGAAATAAATGAATTTTAATGCAATTTCAATTGGATATCAAGACCACGTGGTCTCCCCTAGTGAAAAAAGTATCCTATTAGGACAAGGGCATCTAAATTTACGTTATTTTAATTAGAAACACTCAAAAACATTCGCGCCTCACTCCGCGGTAATATTTATGACACCCTTGTTATTGTCCGACCTTGGACCCCTCCCCCTTTTCCATATTTCTGGATCCGCCCATGAGTAAATTATAAATACGATATAGATACAATATAAGTACATCATAAATACAATACAGATACAATATAAATACATTATAAACACAATATACACCGGTACATCATGTGCAAGTCGGCATAATTAAAAAAAAAATAACGATAATTACTGATGGCGTGATTTTAATTACCCTTTTAATAAGTGGTTGTAACGTTAACAGATGCCGTTATTTAATTGCTCCAAATACCATTGTTGTACATGACGTTACTGGGGGTACACATGATAGAACTGACAGATGATCCATCCCCCCACCTCCACCTAGTTGAGGAAAAAACTAAGAATGGTTTTTATACACTGTAGATTTTTGTTTGGATCGACTGAGTTTTGATTATTTGAAGAACTGAGATATCCGGTCAGTTTGTTTGGATCGACTACGTTAGGATTATTTGAAGTACTAAAATATCCGATCAATTTTTAAATTAGGTTTGTTTTGTAAAACAAAAAAATAAAAAAACAAAAAAACAAAACAAAAACAAAAAAAAAAAGAGAAAAAAAACAACAATTCCCGATCATCATCATAGTGAAAGAGCTTCCGTTTATCATCTTCAGAAAAAAGTCTAATTTAAAATTGGTTAGTAAATTACTTTTTAGTAAAGTCAGAATATTATAGTAATATGCTTAAAGTTAGAATATTATAGCAATATGCTTAAAGTCAGAATATTATAGTAATATACGGTTCATTTTTATGTCTGGTCAAAATTTAAAATGCCAACCAATCAACAGCACGAAATGAAGCACATAAAACTTGAAACAAAACAAAAAAAGTAACGTAGGAAACATCCATTTCAGAAATAAAGAACAAAACAAAACGCAGTTCCTGTTCCGGTGATGAATTATTCAATATTTCTTTATTGTTTCTACGAATTATACCTAGATATATAAACAAATTATAAACGTTTGATGAATTTCGTTATAAATTTAAAGCAAAGAAAAACAGAAAATCATTAATTCTGACCTAAAAATTCTGACATGGATTTTTTTTAACATATAAAATTTTTTGACATTAATAGCAGACGGTTGTAAACACGTTCCGTATAAATGGCTTTATATTTCATGTGTAGAAAACGCACGAATAATGAACCACGGGATTAAAAAGAAACATTGAAGCTATCGCATTCCACACGATGTGTTTTCTGGAGTCTTATCAATTTAAACATGCCACACTAAAAATATTGACATAATAAAACCAAATACGAGTTTGTTATTGATTCGTTACTAATTTCGAGCTGTTAATAATTTTTCTTTACATCTAACGCGGACTTTACTTTCATCTTTCAAAAATATATATTAATTTAAGTAGAACATAATAATTATGATACACAGCTGGTGACGCGGAAAAGAGTCTAATAGTATTGCTGCTTATGAAAATAAATAAAAAAAATCAAAGCAAAGATCCAGTGTACTCAGTGAGTTTTTAAATGATTCACTGTAAGTCTTATTTATATAGAATATTGTATCATTGATCTGTACTCACTGTATTTTAAGTGGAATATGTCCCTCCAAATAAAATAAAACGATATATTCTAATTAAAGAACATTATAGCCACTAGAGGGCGCGATGTTAGGGTCTCTCACCTGCGTTATGTTACATGACGTCACCCATTCAATCATTCGATGGGGAGTCTGATGCAAGACGTCCCTCAATGTCTGTTACTCACGATGGCATCTAAATATATCACCCTTCACCGGGGCGAAAACATCGCTAGTAATTTAGTACCTTCCAATATAAATTTCATCATATGAGGAATAAGAAAGTAAAAAAGTTACTTATTTATACATTAAAAAATTACAGCAGGTAATTTCACCTTACTACCGTCCGGCTATCTCACGTGTAGGGCGGTGTAACCTTGGAGCGGACTGTATGGTTATATCAGGCTGTAAATAGTCCCTTAATTTCTCCCACTGGATATCTGGAATGCAATACCGAGCGTGGTCCGTCAAAATACCCATAACAAATCACCCGGAAAGCTGTCTAAAGGAAATTTGTTTAAAACACATCTTGGTAAACTGAAAAAAATATTGCCAATTAATGATATAACAGAGCACTACATTTTTAAGGATAAGATAGGTTTGAATTGAATTAAAAGATCAACCTAACATAGCTACATAAACAGACAAATTTTGCTGAGACGTGGAGTTTTCAATTGGAATGGATCTTTCTTTGATGTTTGCATTTTCATGACAAAATTTAGAGTCGGCCATAGGAAACATACAAAGATATAAAATGTGAATCATTATGATGAAGAAGCCGTAAATAGTAGAATCTTTTAACGTCTCTGCTATTTATACCCCGAGAGCTACAATCTTGCCTCTGTTATTTATACCCAGAGAGCTGCAGTCTTGCCTCTGCTATTTATACGCAGAGAGCTACAATCTTGCCTCTGCTATTTATACCCAGAGAGCTACAGTCTTGCCTCTGCTATGATTTGTCATGCTTACGAGATTAATTTCTTTATTATGCGGGGTGGGGGTTGACGTTTACTTCTGAGTTAGAAATTTTCTAAAGAAAAAAATCAGCTTAAAAATGGAGGGAGAAATATAAAAATCGTGATAAAATAACTTGCGATGGCACAATTTATCTTTGTACCTTTACGAAGTTGTGATGCATGTCGATCCGTGCATAATGGAAGTCAATTTAAAATAAAATTTTGAGTTTCAAAACATTGAATCATAAATCACACACACACACACACACACACAGAGAGAGAGAGAGAGAGAGAGAGAGAGAGAGAGAGAGAGAGAGAGAGAGAGAGAGATTTTAGCAGAAATATTACAGTAGAGATAAAGATTCCATATCATTATATCAGGTCTGATTATTATAGGAACGTATATAGGAGAGAGAGAGAGAGAGAGAGAGAGAGAGAGAGAGAGAGAGAGAGAGAGAGAGAGAGAGCTAGCTAGCTGTCTGATTACACATGTCAAGAGGAGGTTGTGATATTTCCAATTACATACTTTTACATCATGGCCCTACATCGCTACAAGCGCTTGTGTCTTACATGTAGTGGCTAAATATAGATATGATGTTATTGTAACTATAATTATCTAACTACATGTATATGCTATTTATTATTATATCAAGAACAAAGCGTTTGTGTGCATTGCTTGCAGGGGGAAAAAAATCACACAGGGGTCACGTGAATGAAATTAGTGACTGATATCATATTATATTTCAATCATTCTACATTGAATTAGTAGTAAAAGTCATCAACTGACGCGTAGGGTTTACATTGCAAATCCTAAAATCAACGTCACAAGTTGACGGCTGTTATACATTATGCGCCCCCTATATTCAGGGGGAAATCACTCACGCTAAACGTGATAGTAATGAAAAAGCATAAAATGAACCACCTGACATTTTATCAAATCCGGATGTAAATTTTATAAAGTTATTGGAAATGGAATTTTTTTTCTGGAAATGTAACGTCCAAGGTAAAAAAAAAAAAAAAGAACAATGATAATAATAAAAACCCACTGAAATTCAAGAACATTATGTATGGTGGTTTCAACAAAATCGATTGCACAGACTCGAATCTCAAGATTCTTTGGACTGACTTGTAAGGCATATCCTTTGGATACAATGAGTAAAATTTATGGAAGGACATCTTGGAATTGGCAATGCAAATATAAGAGTAATCTAAGAGTTGGATTTTCTTCAAGTTTGTGTAAAACTCGGAGTCATGTAAATGTTCCAAGTTTATTTACTCCAAATTAATCACCAAAAGCTTCTGATATCATTCAATCACTATTCAACTGATTCTCACATTATAATCTCCATCATCCATGGATATCTGATCAAGAGGCTCATGGCGGGTGTGACCGGTCGAAAGGGGATGCTTTCACCTCATAGGGACCTGACCCAACCTCTGGTATATCCAGGAGTCCGTGTTTGCCCAACTCTTGATTTTGTATTCCTTATAGGAGTTATGAGATTGATCACCGCTCTTTACCTTAACCTTTTATATAAAGAATTACATTATGTGTTCATAGAGGAACAGAAAGAGTTATTTAAACATTTGTTTATCCACGAAGTCTGGAAAAAGGTTTTATTGTTCACGAGAATTGGAGAAAACATTTCGCGATATGTGCTCGTTTTTCTGTTTCAGAGGCGTGTGTATAGAGGGTGTTAACACTGTAGACGCGTTGTTCCATCCACTATCCGTGTGAAATGGGTTTAGTATAGATCTTCAGCACTCCTTACTTGTCGTAAAAGGCGACTAAATGGGGCTTGGGGCGGTCCTTCACCGCAAAACCCAGTCCCTCGTGTCCCAGCAGATGTGGCATAATAAAAGATCTCTCCCTGCTCAAAGGCTGTAGGCGCCGAACACAGACGTAAAATTTGCAGCCCTTCATCGGCAGTGGTGACGTCTCCATGCGAGTGGAAAAATCTCAAACGGGACGCTAAACAATACTCAATTAATCAACCAAACCGTCCACCACATCTGGTGGTAGGATGTGAAGATGAGATGATCTTTTCACCGTTGGTCGTTGTATATTAAATCACAGGTATGTAGCAGCCCTGAGAACAAGGAAGTGCTGATAACGCATCTCTCCAGTATTTGATGAAAAAGAGGGGTCGGTGAATGGAATTGGTGTTACATCATATTTTAATTAAATATACACGACACATGTAGATAAATATTCTATGGTGTCAACGAGTTAGGTGAAACTTGACACTTGTTAAATAAGACGATTTGTCTTGAATAACTATAATTTTGATGCTTTCAAATGTGTTTTAAGGGTCTGACTCGAATATTACCCAGCATTCACTGCCGCGTGATTTACGGGCCTGGCTTATCAGTATGAAATCTGTCGTTTATGGACCGACTATCTACGCCACCCCATGTGTAAAATATCTGCAACCAATTACCAAACCAGACGCCAGGAGAGATCCATCATGGCTGTCTGACAGCTCTATGAATGTACTAGCTGGTTACCACAGGTCCTTTTTAGATAACAGTTTTATATATTTACTAACTGATCCCTGTTTACTAAGTAAATTGAAAGGTGAAAGTTCAAAGGTTTTAATGTAGTAAATTGAAAGGTCAAAGTTCAAAGGTTTTAATGTAGTAAATTGAAGAGTCAAAGTTAAAAAAAAAAATTGAAGTTCAAATGTTTTGCTAGTAAATTTAAGGGTAAAAGTTCAAATGTTTTGCTAGTAAATTTAAGGGTAAAAGTTCAAATGTTTTGCTAGTAAATTTAAGGGTAAAAGTTCAAATGTTTTGCTGTAGTAAATTGAAGTGCCAACATTCAAAGTTTTTACTGTAGTAAATTGAAGGGTCAAAGTTCAAAGTTACGAAGCGAACGTTCCACCACTGAGTTACCCCGATCGATCGCGAGATATTAGAAGAAAAAACTTTCATAGACACAAGGACATAGAGAGGAGGGGCAGATATTGATTCAGAACACGAGCTCCTTGTAGCAAAAAAAATAAAAAATAAAAAAAAAATTCATAATAAGCTTTAATTAGTAGAAACTTAAAAGATCCTGGTAATTACGAAGACAGTGCTACAATACCGAATGTGTTAATCGTAATCATAAATCCCAAAGACATATACAAGTTCGAGTGTAGGGCAACACGGACCTCCGACAAAGCGAAAGTAGGATCAGGTGCCATGGAGGAGTAAGCATCCTCTGCTGACCGGTCACACCCGCTGTGAGCCCTTAGTCGAAATTAGGTATACGGGATTATCCGTAGTCAAAGTTAGTATGAAAAATGACAGTCTAACAAAGGGTATGAAACAAATCATTCAACATATATCCCAGATATACTTTGTAATCGCAAAGAAGGTCATGTTAGCCTTTGTAAAGTAAACAAAGGGTATGAAACACGTTTCCAAGCTTTAGGAACTATTGATGACAGCCCAGTGCTGACAATACCGGATAGAGTGAAAAGCATACATGTAAAAACCTGTGAGGAACAACTAGGCCATATGAAGAAAGATTATATAATCTGGCTCTCTGCGAAAACAGAAAAAAACCCAATTCTTGAAGACCGATAGAAAGGTAAAACAGACACAGGCCAAGTGAAGACTAGACATAGACGCAAAGATTAAAACAAGAATATTTAAAGTTAAAAAATGAAGTTACGAACAGAGCTAGATCAGATGAGAGAAACCTGAACCCACTGTGGTTCAGACGGCCTCAAGACGCCCTACCTCTCAAAGTTTTTCCTAATCGGGTTGCCGTATGTATCTCTCTGCCTGGGGAAGAGTTGTATTTTCTGAACTTGAGATCTGAAGGGAGAGTTGTGTCCTTTGACCACGAGAGAGAGAGAGAGAGAGAGAGAGAGAGAGAGAGAGAGAGAGAGAGAGAGAGAGAGAGAGAGAGAGAGAGAGAGAGAGAGATCAGCGCTGTCGACGTGGTTCACCAGTGGTCCGTCATTTCAGTATACTTTGCATAACAGCCGTTGGTAGGCAGCACCTTGAGGCCGTGGACGACTCTTAGATAACACCCCTTAACGTTTTATAAAACCCTCAACCCAGCGCATTGTATGGAGAGGTTGGTTTTCTTGTGAAACTAACCCCTTATATACGTATGACATAGTGCACCAATTCTGGTCAGTATAAAGCTAGCATTTCATATTTAGTGGATATCCAAGATATACAGCTCACGGCCACCCAACAGGATATCCCACCTCTGATGTGTCCAGGGGTTCGTATTTTTCTGGTTTGTCCAGGGGTCCGTATTTTTCTGGTTTGTCCAGTGGTCCGTGTTTTTCTGGTGTGTCCAGGGGTCCATATTATTCTGTGTGTCCGGGGGTCCGTATTATTCTGTGTGTCCAGGGGTCCGTATTATTCTGTGTGTCCAGGGGTCCGTATTCTGTGTGTCCAGGGGTCCGTATTATTCTGTGTGTCCAGAGGTCTGTGTTTTTCTGGTGTGTCCAGGGGTCCGTGTTTTTCTGGTGTGTCCAGGGGTTCGCGTTTTTCTGGTGTGCCCAGGGGTCCGTATTTTACTGGTTTGTCCAGGGGTCCGTATTATTCTGTGTGTCCAAGGGTCCGTATTATTCTGTGTGTCCAGAGGTCCGCGTTTTTCTGGTGTGTCCAGGGGTCCGTGTTTTTCTGGTGTGTCCAGGGGTCCGCGTTTTTCTGGTGTGTCCAGGGGTCCGTGTTTTTCTGGTGTGTCCAGGGGTCCGTGTTTTACTGGTTTGTCCAGGGGTCCGTATTATTCTGTGTGTCCGGGGGTCCGTATTATTCTGTGTGTCCAGGGGTCCGTATTATTCTGTGTGTCCAGGGGTCCGTATTCTGTGTGTCCAGGGGTCCGTATTATTCTGTGTGTCCAGAGGTCTGTGTTTTTCTGGTGTGTCCAGGGGTCCGTGTTTTTCTGGTGTGTCCAGGGGTTCGCGTTTTTCTGGTGTGCCCAGGGGTCCGTGTTTTACTGGTTTGTTCAGGGGTCCGTATTATTCTGTGTGTCCAAGGGTCCGTATTATTCTGTGTGTCCAGAGGTCCGCGTTTTTCTGGTGTGTCCAGGGGTCCGTGTTTTTCTGGTGTGTCCAGGGGTCCGCGTTTTTCTGGTGTGTCCAGGGGTCCGTGTTTTTCTGGTGTGTCCAGGGGTCCGTGTTTTACTGGTTTGTCCAGGGGTCCGTATTATTCTGTGTGTCCAAGGGTCCGTATTATTCTGTGTGTCCAGAGGTCCGCGTTTTTCTGGTGTGTCCAGGGGTCCGTGTTTTTCTGGTGTGTCCAGGGGTCCGTGTTTTACTGGTGTGTCCAGGGGTCTTTTCATGAAGTCAGTGTTCTCATTTTGATAAGAATCAGTATGCTTAGAAAATAATTCATCAATAATATGTCAATGAATTAAAAATAATCAGAAATGAAATATATAACTGAATATACCAACTGGAAAAAAAAACCCAGACAAATAATGTCTAAATTGTAACAAATAGATCAAAATGTAATTATATAAATAATGTCTAAATTGTAACAAATAGACAAATTTCTGAGCTGTAATAAATAGATAAATAATGTCTAAATTGTAACAAATAGATCAAAATGTAATTATATAAATAATGTCTAAATTGTAACAAATAGACAAATTTCTGAGCTGTAATAAATAGATAAATAATGTCTAAATTGTAACAAATATGTAATTAAGATCTGAATTCGAAATAAAAAAAAGTATTGTAATAAATAGATAAATAACGTTTCAGTAATAACAAAGAGATATAACATCTCAATTCTGATGAAGATATGTTAAAACGTCCATCTCAATGTCAAATAAATTGGTAATAAATAGATATTAAAATCTCAATTGTAATAAATAGATATTAAGATCTCAATTGTAATAAATAGATTTTAAGATCTCCATTGTAATAAATAGATATTAAAATCTCATTTGTAATAAATAGATATTAAGATCTCAATTGTAATAAATAGATTTTAAGATCTCCATTGTAATAAATAGATATTAAAATCTCATTTGTAATAAATAGATATTAAAATCTCAATTGTAATAAATAGATATTAAGATCTCCATTGTAATAAATAGATATTAAGATCTCCATTGTAATAAATAGATATTAAGATCTCAATTGTAATAAATAGATTTTAAGATCTCCATTGTAATAAATAGATATTAAAATCTCATTTGTAATAAATAGATATTAAAATCTCAATTGTAATAAATAGATATTAAAATCTCAATTGTAATAAATAGATATTAAGATCTCAATTGTAATAAATAGATATTAAGATCTCCATTGTAATAAATAGATATTAAAATCTCAATTGTAATAAATAGATAATAAAATTTCAACGGTAAGAAATACATAAATAATAGGTGTATTGTAAATAAATCATGAAATATTGTGTAAACATTTGCCATTATCTGACGGTCTTGATTTTACATAGTCAGAATTCTCTGTCACATGTTTTCTCGGTCCGACTTGTACGTAGTTCCCGGCGCGGTTAAATACCACCCCATGTGTTGAATCCTTGTAATCTGTTACCAAACCAGAGGCCAAGAGAGAAAACAATCCATCATGACTGCTTGACAGTTAGAAACACGTGCACTACCTGATCTCTGTCTCACGTCGACATTCTGGCATGCACTACCTGATCTCTGTCTCACGTCGACATTCTGGCATAAAATCCCCCGGATAATTAAACAGAGTGTTATCCACTCAACAGCGGTATAAATGTCTAGATGCTATGTGATTGGACAAATCAAGAATAAAAAAAAAAAATTAATTAAAATCAAATGAGATAGCTCCAGTGTTTGAATTAATCTTTGGTATCAGAAGTAGAGAAAGGAGCTCGCAAATTATTGTTATATGGCTGTGTTTGAAATGGAGGGTGTAACTCACCGTGTGAGGTGCATTGTAACAAGGTACAAACAGGGGCTATCGAGCAAAGAGACTTTGTACATTTTAAAAGATTGCTTATCAGTGCTTTTAATGAACTTCCAAATATTGATGGACATTTGTTTTTTTAAATAAATGTAGTAAAACAGCGTAAAAAAAAAAAGGGTAGGTTGTGAGTTCTGTGAGAAACGATAGTTCTGAAAACATCCATAAACTGGTTCCTGTCTCTTGTCAGTATTTTGACCGAGAGTTCTATTTTCATTGTATCTCTACTAGTTGGTGCCTATCCGAACAGTTCTATATCAATTTCGATTTCAAATTATTTATTGATTAACCAAACGTAAAATTATATTATACAAAATTACATAATCAATCTAAATTCATGGACATAGTATATAAGTCAAACTTCTGCGGGTTAGAATAGGTTTTAGTACCCTTTGCTTATCGCAAGAAGCGACCAAATGGGGGCAGTCCGCAAAAACCGAGGCCCCGTGTTACAGCAGGTGTGGTACGATAAAGATTCCTCCCTGCTCAGAGGCCCTAAGCACCAAACATTGGCCTAAATTTTGCAGCCATTGACCAGTAATGATGTCGCCATATGAATAATAAAAACCCTAGAGCGGGACGTCAAACGACATATAATCCACCAATTAACAATCCCTGTCAATTTTCCTTTATAACACTATATATTATAGAGTTTTGGGTGTTCAAATCAAGACTCTGAAAAACTAGAAAAATTACAGCTAGCAGCTGCAAGGATAGTCACAGGTCTTACTTCGTTGGCATCACGTGACTCACTCTATTTCGAAACTGGGTGGGAACCACTTATTGTCAGAAGAAGGGTCAAATTAAAAACAATTATGTATAAAATTTATCATAATATGGTACCAGATTATCTTCAAAATATTTTACCTAGCATACGGTCACACGAATCAAATTATGTCACAAGACAATCGCAAAATTATAGTATTCCCAAGTGTAGATTAAATATTTATAAGTCATCCTTTGTACCTTTAGCGATAGACGAATGGAATTCAGTACCGATGGAAATAAGACAATCAAGTTCTATAAATTCTTTTAAACAAAGTCTACATGTACCATAAAACCTCGACCCTCTTATTTTTCGCATGGAGAACGCTATTGGAATATAAACCATACAAGGTTAAGGCATAAATGTGCATTGAATAATGATTTATTCAGATGTAATATTATAGATAGTCCTCTATGTTCATGTGGAAAAACAGAGGACGCCTACCACTTCTTTTTTTCTTGTACTAAATATTCTGCTGCAAGAAACGATTTATTCAATGCTGTTTTTAAAATGGATAATTTGCATATTGTGGATACACATGTGTTACTATGGGGAGACAACTCTATTAGTATTGATGACAATGAAAAACTATTTTTTAATGTACAATTGTTTATAAAACGATCTGGTAGATTTTGATGTCAAATCTGTTTTACATTTCATATAAACAATATGGTAACTTTTGAATAAGTATATCTACTGTAAGAACTTTCATTGTAGCTTTATATTGAAATGACCTTTGATACCATTGCATGTAATTAGTTATAAAACTTTATGTTTGTCATTAATTGTTACATAGGAGAAGGTGTTCTAAGTTTTAAGAACTTGTACCTGATCCTTTTGTTATTAACATCTTGACAATAAAATATGTTCAAATCAAATCAGAGTTTATCATCTGACTGAGCAGCCGTAAGAATTGAACTTTAATTCTTTTCCGATTTTAACAGATATTTAGTTTCTTGTAACATTTAACATAGAGTGCAAACGCTTTAAAACAAATTGGGCATGATTCAAGCTTGTATATAATGGCTATAGATTTCAAAATTTACTATGTACCCCCAAAATATCTCAGAATAATAGACGGATATATATTTTCTTCAAAAGATAGTTCATGTTCACTTCAAACCCTGAAATCCATATCTCAGAATCGTAGCTCACCTGACTGAGCTATCCAAAAAGGTAATTAAATTTAAAAGGTAATTAAATTTAAAAGGGCTATATAGGTGGTGGTGTACGTTGTAGAGGAAGTCGGGCATTATAACGGAGTTTTATTTTTATTCTTACCTCAGCAAGATTATTATGAAAGGGTAAACAATGGTTTTATAGCTCTCAAAGCTATCCTTGCCCAGCTGTTCAGCTGCATATTTTTTACTATCAAAAAAAAAAAAAAAATAAAAAAATAAAAAAAAATAAAAAAAAATTCCAAGATATTTATATTCATGCGTGAATGATAATAATGAAAAACGATACGAAGCTGCAGTGCCTTTTCTTTGAAAAAAAAATGCATTCGTTTTTATTAAAGATGCATGGTTTGATGTCTATTGATTATTTTTTGTACAACTTTACTTCATAGGAGATAAATTATTTATAAAAGTTATTAACTCTCCTTTAATTACATGCTTGAAAACATTTGCATGTAAAAAAAAAAAAGGGGGGGGGGGGGAGACTTTTTAAGAGGTAAATATAGTGCGAGGCCATAAATACGTTCAGGATTGTCGGGCGTCTATAAATAACCCCAAGCGCATTGGGGAATCCCAAAATAATATAAATATAATTTTTAAATATAGAACTATGAAACGGCTGATTTCTAGAAATTAGAAGCCTTCCATCTATAGGCACATTTAACACTGCAATAAAAAACTCTATTGCTTAAAGCCCAGGGCGTAGTCGAACGGCACATGTACCATTGTCAGTTGTGAAATAATGCCAGTAATTTTTTAGATGCTGATCTATGTAATCATTTTCTGAGGGAAACTCAGTCACGTGATATGTGTGGAAACATTTTCGAAACAGTATTTCATTTCTTCATGAATTCCCCAAGCTGCAATTTGCAAAGACAGGAACTAATCCAAAATTTTAGTAACATGCAGTTGTCATTGCCCTAATCCCTGGAACTTATTTTGAATGGAAACAACAATCTTACATTCAACCAAAATATTGTAGATTTTAGAATTGTGCATGAATTTATACTGAGAGGTTTGCGTAGCCAATTTCTTTTTCATTCCATTTTATTGTCATAGATCCAATATTCATTTTTCTTTCTTTCTATTTTGTCTTTTTTGTTTTTCCTGTTTTATTTCTTCTTAATAATATTTATATATTTTTTGTTGTTGTTTTTCGCCACACTCAACAATTTTTTCAGTTATCTGGTGGTGTCCAGTTTTTGTAGGTGGAGGAGAGAACCCAGATACAATGTACCCGGGAAGAAACCCCCGACCTTCCGAAAGTAAACTGGTAAACTTTCTCACATATATCGGCGCGAGCGAGAATCGAATCCGCGCCCACTAGAGATGAAAGGCCTTGTGATTTTGAGCTTGATGCTCTAACCACTCAGCCACGGAGGTCCCCGGGTGTGGATTTCTTGGTATGGATTTCTTACTGGATCTCCTATGCGCCTGATTCCACCTATGGCTTTTAAGGGGTACCTTTGTGCTCTGCCCTCGATTTTAGCATTCTTTGTGGGATTTGTGAGAAACCGACGCTTCCTTCAAACATATCGCCCCATGGGGATCCGGGTTGTTAGAATAGATCCTCAGTACCCCTTGCTTGTCGTAAGAGGCGATTAGATGGGGCGGTCCTTCGGATGAGACCGCAAAAACCGAGGTCCCGTGTCACAGCAGGTGTGGCACGATATAGATCCCTCCCTGCTCAAAGGCCCTGAGCGCCGAGCATAGGCCTAAATTTTGCAGCCTTTCACCGGCAATGGTGACGTTTCCATACGAGTGAAAGATTCTCGAGCGGGACGTTAAACAATATTTAATCAATCATAATCAAACATACCATATTAGTCCCAAAATTTAATATATGATGCAATTGTTATAAAAAATAAAATAACCAGATTGACTATAGCGGCCATTATTCATTGTGTGGTTTAATACATTAGCGTACATCCGTATCTTAACATCGGAAGTGATGAAATCGATGCCCTGCATTAGGTACGTCTTTGCACACGAACTCGCGCTGGCTTTTATCTTAAGCAGCGGACGAAACTGGTGAGTTTGTTTAAATTTATATTTTGCATAATTCTTTTGATTTTTTTTTTTGACTTGTTTAAGTTTAACAGCATTATAAAAACTAATACCTAAACTTCATTTTGTTTTAAAATATGATAAATACTTGTGAAAGTATCCAGGACGAGTGATCGATCCTGGTCTGTACGGAATACTCCTTACTGATTTCGGTGAATGCATTGCTATCTGTATGTAGTCAATAAAACTCTGGCGGGGAAAACGTTTTACATCGCCGTAGCCCAACCTATAAATCCACTTTTTGTATGCAGAATGATGTTATTAAAATCAAAGTACTGATAAATGCGCTGAAAACTAATCTGAGAACTACATATGATTATTATATCTGCTGGTCGCTGATGAGATAAAAATACCCTCGAGATTTGTTTATTTTCCTTCGGACAAAAATGTCGTTTTTTCATCGGTTTAATTGTGCCACGTGACTGCCGTCCATGTTACTATGTCCGGCCGGTACATTTTGTAATGGTCAATATGGCGGATCAATGTCGTGTTTCTATTATTTATCTTGCAAATCTTGTCGATCTCCCTCATTTGCAGCGGAATTTTCAAGTTTTGAATTGGAGTAGCGGCCCTATGTATGACGTCAGATTTGTTAGTGTTTGCGTCAAACATAACTTGCTCGAGAAAACTGAATAGCTGCGAGGATTTTTAAAGATTACTTAACTGTGAAATGCAGATTTTGAAGAAATATTGGACAAAATGTTTGGGCACCGATTTTTATCAACACGGGTGTACGAAATATAGAGACGATGAATCGTAATTGTAATTCAATAGATTTGTATAGCGCTCTATTGGCTTGCGTCTTCTAAAGCGCTTTACAGATAATATAATAAAATATATGTGAACATACGTTATACATGTGAATAGAATAAAATTTAGCGCCTTATGTAATGAATTGATTACCATGCATAATAAGATATAAAACAATTTAAAACAACCCTTAGGAATAATTAAATACATATAAAGGATATAATCATAATACTAAACTACAGGGTTTTTTTTGAAAGTAATTCGTTTGAGGAAAACAATCACAAAAGCTAATCTAAAAAGATACGTTTTGAGATCAACTTTAAAACTTGACAGTGAAGTACACTGTCTGAGTTTAAAAGGCAAAGTATTCCACAGACTCGATGCGGCCTTATCCAAGCGTCGATCCCCATATGTTTTTATACGTGTCCGACGTACCTGGAGAAGATGCAGAGATTCGGATATTAATGATCGTGTGGGATGGTAAACTTTAAGGATGGCCTTTATGTAAACTGAAGATAGGTCGTTGTCCACGGATATATATTGGGTTGATCAATCTCATAGACGGCGAGGCGTGGACAATCAGTTACAAATCTAATATGTGATTTATTTTCTCGAAGACCATGATAAAAAGTCAACATATGCACAAAAACTGATAATCACGTAATTAAATACAAAAACATATATATATCAAGAGTATTTGTTGGGTCGCGGTAGCTCAGTGGTAAGAGCGTTCACTTCGTAACCGAGAGGTCGTGAGTTCGAGCCCCGCCATTGCCGCGTCAAGGACCTAAAAATAGGCAGTGGTTGCTCCTTCGCCAAACGCTCGGCATTTAGAAGTGAGAATCACGGGTCATTCGGATATGATCTTAAAAAACGGAGGTCCCGCGTCACGGTAGGCGTTGGCACGTTAAAGAACCCACACTGCTACGGCCCTGAGCGTTAAGCATAGGTCTACATTTGAGGTACTTCACCTACAGCTGTTGACGTAACGCAATCAATCAATATTATTTTTACATATTACTGAACACAGTTTAAAAACGGTACAGTGGAAACTCTTGGAGTTCTCGCGTCACAACTGTTGATGGCCAGACACTCTGATTTCTATAGGACTCCCACATTTTATGCGTGGCCCTAATAAACACTTACGATAGTGTTTCATATTGGCCCTCTAGAAATCTGAAAGTTCATATGAAATCTTATAATTTAGAAATATTTTGTTGAAAGTTTTGTGTGATGTAATCACAGTGAAATATATCACCAATCTCAACCTAGCAACTTGCAGTAATTTGAATTCAGAAATGAAATGATTTATGGTTTTTAATCCCTTTTAAATATCGAATGGCGAAGTAAACAATGTGTAAATCGTAATCATAAATCCCCAAGACATATACAAGTTTGAGTGTAGGGCAACACGGACCTCCGACAAAGCGAAAGTAGGATCAGGTGCCATGGAGGAGTAAGCATCTTCTGCTGACCGGTCACACCCGCCGTGAGCCCTTAGTCGAAATTAGGTAAACGGGATTATCCATAGTCAAAGTTAGTATGAAAAATGACTGTCTAACAAAGGGTATGAAACAAATCATTCAACATATATCCCAGAGACACTTTGTAATCACAAACAAGGTCATTATAGCGACCGTAAAATTTGCTAAATGATGACTTCAAACGAGATTCGTTATAACCCTGCAACATCAACTTCTTTGTCAGTAGTTGACCTCGCTTTTAAAACCAAAGCATATATTACGTTTTACTGATAACGTGCATACCCACATATGCAGGGGTTATTCTTTCAATACAACCGATCACGGTGGCTCAGTGGTAGAACTCTCGCCTCGTGAACGGAAGGTCGTGAGTTCGAGCCCCGCTCGGGCCGGCCGCGTCAAACCTAAGACGTTAAAATAGGTAGTGATTGCTCCTTCGCCAAGAGCTCGGCATTACGAAGTGAGAGTCACGGGTCTTTCGGATGGGACCTTAAAAACGGAGGTCCCGTGTCGCAGCAGGTGTGGCACGTAAAAGAACCCTCACTGCTAAAAGCCATTAGTGCTAAGCATAGGTCTAAATTTGCAGCCCCGTCACCGGTAATAGTGACAGTCGCCGGATAGCTGAAAAATTGCTCAAGCGACTATAAATAAAAAAACAAACAAACAAAAACTTTCAATACAATACAGATTTCTCATGACAAAGGACAGGGTTACATACAGAGTACAATAAAACATTTCTAGCTTTCAAGGGGCCTTCTTGGCCGAGTGGTTAGAACAAAAGAACAAGGCCTCTCATCTCTAGTTGGCGCGGGTTTGATTTTCGCTTGCGCCCATGTATGTGAGAAAGTTTGCCAGTGTACTTTCGGAAGGTCGTTGGTCTCTTCCCGGGGTACGTTGTATCTGGGATCTCTCCTCCACCAATAAATACTAGACGTCGGCAGATAACTGAAAAATTGTTGACTGTGGTGGAAAGCAATAAATAATCAATCAATTTAGCATTCAAACATTTCTTGAAATTTGTTCAAATTGAAATATCTCTCTGTGGTTGAAAATTGTCACTGAAATTTTGTCAATATCCTGCAGGGAAAGCTTTTAAGTAGTGTTGTTCTCGTATTTTTATTGTTTTTTTTTTTTTAGATATATTGTTACAATATGTAATTCGATTAATACTTTTGAAATTTCAGGACCATCCAAAAATCTAAGTCCGGGTTGATGTGAAATAAACATTAGTATATTTTTTTCCTAACTGTTAACAAATCAGAAATGTACCAGAGTAAGGGGACAGGGCAGCATTACGTAGAGTGTGCCACGTGCACTAGCCATTGTCAGTTCTACTGCAACACCTGTCACCAACGAATGTGTGAGAAACATAGGGATATCCATCTTGAGGAAAACGAAAATAAAGATCAGGAACATGTAATAGTTCTCTACCAAGACAGAACAAAAGAACTGCCTAAAGAAAAATGCAAGGTCCACCCCCCAAAAACCATAGATCTTATCTGCAGTGATTGTGAAATCGTTCTTTGTTCTAAATGTTTTACGCAGAAACATAACGGTCACACGGTTCAAGACTTAGAGATTGTCTATAATGAAATTTTACAACAATGTCGAAAAGGGATGGTTCATATCCGAGACGCCGTCATCCCACAAGCCATGGGAGATATACAGAAACAGAAAGAAAGCATAGACACTGTAAAGAAGGAAACTGCAGAAATGAGATTGTCCATGAAGAGGCACGCTGATGAAATTAAGGCAGCAGTTGACTCCATAATGGCAGACAATAATGCCCAGGTGGATGAAATAGAGAATTCCATCATCAATGCCATGGAAGAAGAGATAAGGGAGACTGAGGACTTCGTTTTATGTCTAAAGAAACTAGAGGAAAACTTGAATACAGGAATGGCATCAGTAAAACCTACTGAATTATTCAGCTTCCACACGGAATTGAACAAACCAAAGGCAACAGCTCGGCCTGAAACTTCACAACCCAAATTACCGGTCTTTCTTAAAGGCAAATTCAGCAAAAAAGACTTAGAAAAACAGTTTGGAGAACTCAGTTTTGAAAATGATGTTACATTACAAACATGCAGTGTCACTAAAGTGAGGACAATTCCAGTTAATTTACATCTAGCAAGGCCAGTAAAAAAGGCCGAGATCACTGCCCCATCCTTTCTGAAACATATTTATCATTTATCTTTTTCAACACTTGGGCATTTCCTGGCCAGTGATAACGAGGGAAATCTCATTGAGTTTGACAGACAGGGAAATCAGCTGCAGATGATATCTACCAGCAGAAATTCCACAGGGTATCATACAGGCACGGCGGAGGGAGAATGGCTATACACAGATTACAACAAAAAGGCGGCGTACAAAATAAGCAAGGACATGAGCATCACAACGTTTATCACAACAGGCGACTGGGCACCAGAATCCATCTATTCCTCTCACAGTAATGGAGACACGCTCATGGGAATGAATAAAAATAAAGAATGGAAGGTGACCAGATATAGCAAGAGCGGAGAGGAACTCCAAGACATTCAATGGGGTGAGAGAGGACAGGTTCTATACCAAAGCATAAACTTTATCACTGAGAACATCAACGGCGACATTTGTACGTCGGATTTCATTACCCAGAAGATTGTGGTGGTGACCAGATCAGGGCAGTATCGATTTTCTTACTCTGGTCATCGGTCACAAAGTGAATTTTGGCCCTTCGGAATCTGCACGGACGTCCTAGGAAATATCTTGGTGTGTAATGGTCGCTACGACGTCTTTAGCAATTGCTGCAGTGTCCATCTGCTGGATCAAGACGGTCAGTTTCTGTCTCTTCTCCTGCAACCAAAACAATGTCCACTGCGCCCACGTGCTATCTGTGTTGATGACGAACACAACCTCTGGGTGGGGTGTCAGAACAGTTCTACAGTCTGTGTGTACAAGTATCTCCATAATGAAGACAAGTGAAAATAAAACTTTACCCTGGAAGATATATTTGTGTCAATGATGCCGTTGCCAAATCGAGGGGCGATAACTCTTTTTTTTCTTAACTGCAGGTAACTTGTGTGAAAAGGTGAATCACATCATCGCTGTATCATGGGACCACCAAATGTATTTATCATAGTTATATATTAATACGTGTTTCATCGAACACGTGTTTATACATCGGATATAGTAATGCCAGATGAGGTCTATTTATATCTTGTTACCTGTACCACAGGTATCTAAATATATCCGCACACTTTGGTGTGTGTAAGATTTTCCCTCATTCGGAGGTTCTCACTCAGTGCCGTCTGACATATACTCATTAGCTCACCAATGAAGCAAGACATATTTTGTATAATTATGCTTCAATCTAATATGTTCTTCTGTCATTATAGATAAGAGATCGCAGATTATTTATACAGAATATATGTATTACACTGTCTGTAGTAAACTGCACATTTGAGATCTGAGAGCACTTCTGTACCGACATACCTGTTTTTATTTAGTTTATAACTTATTAATGTTCATTTGAATGAAACAAATAAGAACATAAACGAATTTTTAAGTGAAAGAAGCTTGCGTGTTTGATGTTTTATTTATCTTTTTTTTATTCATTTGTTGTTTCACTTCTCTTCGAGCATTTATCACTCATACTGAAACACTGCCAGTTGTGGGTGACGAAAAACAGATATAGCGCTGAATGAGGGTTCTTTAACCCTTTAACGCCCAGTGATGGCTTCTGACTCCTTTTGAGTGTAGAAGGGATTAAAATGGTGGCGTTTTGTTAATTATTGGAATATAATGAAACAATTTATATTTTCAAAAAGTAGAGAAACAAAAAAAAAAAAACAAAAAAAAAATCTACTCAAAGTTTTTTTTTTGCACTATGCTGGGAACTCATCGAAAACATGGGTTGGAAATTGTACATCGTTAAGGTAAAATAAGAAAATTATTCCGAACTGACGTGATTTATCTTCTGTTTGTAAAGTCTTCTCTACGAAACAAAATTGCTAAAAATGATAGTCATATTCGGACACATTTGCTACAATGTTTCCTACGGTCATATTTTTGTATGGGCAAGTATTACGGTGTTATTTGTTCATGAAAGTCACGCATTTTACAAGTTATACATATAAACAAGATGTGTGCTTCGACGTCGTTATCTCCATCATGGAGGATAGTACTGCTGAGAGCGATACGGACTCTGAAATTTCAGTGTCTGATGGATCTGATATCAGTGTAGATGACAACATTGACGAAGAATTTTCTTCTGATACGGACAGTGAATCAGGAGGTACAGACACACAGTCGTCATTGTGTACATTGGACAGTCAGTTGAGTGACATTACAGACGAAGATTTCTGGTCGCACGAACTCCACAGCGTCGAGATCCCTGAATTTGAAGACGAGTTTGGTCCCTCTCATGAACTTTGCCCCTTAGACCATGTATACCGATACTTTCTGCTCGTGTTACCTCTTGCCATGTTTGGAAAAAATAGCAGAGGAAACCAACAGATACGCGGAAGAGAAAACAGAGAGTACGGGACAGCCAGACCCCAACTAGACGCCAACAAACGAAAATGAAATAAAAGCGTATTATGGGCTGTGGTTTTTGATGGCATTATTAAATTGCCTGATATCCATATGTACTGCTCAGATAATAAATACATCGGTAAGTGCCCGTGTAAATACATATTTATAATAAAGGCGAGAATTTGTAATAGTCCTAATAATAAAATAAACACAATTTATCACAACACTGGCCCCGCCCCCTTTTTGGCGCCACTTTGTATATGTAAGCATGCACATGCACCTATAATATGTGGCACTCAAAACACATAAAGGGAAGTTTGAAAAAATGTGATTATATACTTTCCAATATATTTCAGGAAACCAGGGTTTCAAAGAGTGTACGACTAGGAACAGGTTCACAAAGTTATCTCTGTACTTGCATCTCAATGACAACAGTACGCAGGGACCTGCGGGGTCACCACAGTACGGCAGGTATATATTTTGTGGGAAATACATTTTGTGTCCTGAACTACACAAAATAAGACACAAAATTAATGATTTGTCTGGTGCAATGTCGGGAAATGCACGGGATATATGCGTGTGGAACCATCATGTCAAAAAGAAAAGGATTTCCAGTCAATTTGAAAAATCCAAAATTAGAACGTGGGGATGCTCAACAAATGCAACATGGGAATATGGTGTTGACAACAACCCGGTAAATATAAATACTGGAATATGATGTTGACTGTGTGGACTGACAACAAACCGGTAATTATAAATACTGGAATATGGTGTTGACTGTGTGGACTGACAACAAACCGGTAATTATAAATACTGGAATATGGTGTTGACTGTGTGGACTGACAACAAACCGGTAATTATAAATACTGGAATATGGTGTTGACTGTGTGGACTGACAACAAACCGGTAAATATAAATACTGGAATATGGTGTTGACTGTGTGGACTGACAACAAACCGGTAAATATAAATACTGAATAGTACAATTTGTTCATGTGGTGTCTGTCAATATATACACGTATCTCCTTTTGTATGATATATAGTTATTATCAAAGAATATGTTGTAGATTCATGTGTTGCTCACACGTCTAATCCTCTGGGTGATGAACTAGCGGTCAGGAAAGTGAGAGGTGGAGGTATGATCTATATTCGGCGTCCCCCTGCCATACAGCACTATCAGCAGAACTACTCGGGGGTGGACCGGTCACAGCAATACCGGTCAAAGAACCCAGTTGGAAAACCTCCAGTCACCACAGCCAGTATTACGAGACAACGGATTGGTCATCCGCTAATGCTCCAGTCGCCACAGCCAGTATTACGAGACAACGGATTGGTCATTCGCGTCATGCTCCAGTCGCCACAGCCAGTATTACGAGACAGCGAGAAACTTGGTGACAGTTAGCGGCGGTGCAAATGGTGTGGTTCCCACGGTGTGAGACGAGAGACTGTGTATGGATGATGCATTGGCAATGTTGACCTATGTAAAGGTGCATGTTTTCAAGCATACCATGTTCAGCATCTGCTACCTCATAATTAGTTAGATTGATATAATTGTTCATCAGCTTTTGAATGTTTTCATTTGCTCTGCTTTGATTACCGGTATGTAAAATCTACATTATATAAATACATGTTCCAGAAATATTTGATCAAGACCACATTTACTAACATATTGTTATATTGATATATTTGGTATATTGTATATAAACAAACCAAGCTGTACAATATGATATTAGAATTTGAAAAGTAAAGGCAGCTTATCTATGATGGTTTATGTACACATACAATATTTATTGTAGGCTTATAAACTTCGATTTGAACTTGTACGGATCTTTCTCTCTTGATGTCAGTGCTTACATGACATAGATATTGTGAGTAGAGTCTGTTGGGCAATGTTTGTATTGCAAATGAAGGAGAGAGTAACAAACATCCCATTGAGTAATTGTTATGTAGTCATGGCAACCATAAAATGAGGTTAAATTACATAATTCAAAATATTGTACATTAGTTGATATGTCGGTTTGTATTCCTATATCTTGTAAGAAAAGATTTTTTTTATGAAAAACATTTGTGATTCACTGATCCATGGGCTTATTATATTGTCATGGTAACTGTAAGAATACGGTGTATTGCATTATTAAAACTATTTTTCTTCTTTTTGGAATACTTATAGTTTGTTATATGAAAGCATACCAACGGAATGTATAATTTTCATTTCATTTTTTTTTTTCGTAAGCTTTGAAGGGAATTGAAAGAAAAGAAATGGTAGCACTAGTCAAGAGGAACTGATGGATTTCTATATATGCAGTAAACAACACCAAATTTGATTATTGTGTTTGTTATACGTGTGTATGAATACTAATGTGTCTAAATGGTTTTGTTTTGTTTGTTTGTTTGTTTTATTTATAGTCGCCTGAGCAATTTTTCAGCTATCCGGCGACTGTTGTCTAAATGGTAACTGATAGACATTCAATTGGTGATTTTCGTGACGAAAAGGACGCATATTTTTTTTTAGAGTCGTGGGCTATCTCCGTTGCCATGGCAACCGTTAAATCACATATCAGTGTATAATTTAAAAAAAAAAAAAAATACAAAACAGAAAAAAAAAACAAAAAAAAAAACAAAAAAAAAGAAAAAAAAGAAAAACGACTCTAGCTTTTAAACACCGATTAAACTACATTTTGAAAGTCAAATGCTTTAACCACTGACATTAATAAATTCGGACAACACTGGGATCTTAAACAATGAAGCGTTCGTATAAATTGGATTTTTGATTTCAAGATGTAGAGACTTTTGCAGTGAAAGCCTCTTGTCCTTCATATATAACTTTAAACAATGCGGCCTCGTGTCCGTCGGCATTAACTCGATTTATTAAAAAATAAAACCACCTTTCCTGCTTTGACCTTGAGCGATATGCACAGATAATAAACTTGTGTGTCGACATTAATGTCCCTCTATGCATGAAAATTCTTGTATTGGACAAGTGCTAATTGTATCGAGGACCGTACGGATGTCCCTCCCCCCCCCCCCCCCCCCCCCCATATATAAATGATGCAATTTGTTTTAATAAGATGCACTGTATCGTTCATTATCTACTTTACAATTCTTACATTATTTCCTTCATTTATTGAAGACCGAGTGAAACATATCAATATGCACTGTAGTATCTGTATAACATTTTTCATATCATTTCATTAAGAAACGAATTTGATATAAAAGTACGAGTCGACATTTAAGGTACATGCATACATGCTTGAGAGTATTTAAGACGAGTTTCAAAATCTTTAAATAAAAAAGAGGTAATAAGAGGCTAAAGTATGAGTTTCAATAACAATGCACGTGCGTACAAGCGCATGCGCGTGTACTTCAGCACAATCATCTTGCATTCTAGATTATCGTAGTACGTACACCTTGTTTATATATGATCAGTGATATGGCGTTTTTTTTAAAACAAGTTGTTCTATGCGAGATTCCATAGATATAAAAATACTTTGAAGTTACAGATTTTCTTAAAAATACACCCGAAATACCCAAGACATTGAACATTCAAAACTACCAAGGAAGGGGTGAGGGGGTACAGAGGGTCTGCAGGCATGTTCACGAAGCTATCTTAGGATCAAGATATGCCATAAATATGTCTTATGATACGTCTTAGTCTTAAGGGACTTTCCTAAATTTATGCAGCGCCCTAAATTCGTCCTAGCTTTAGGACAGCTTAATTGTACTCAACTTCAAATCCCTCTTCTTGTTGTATATGCACATCTTTATTCCATAGAAAGCATGTTTATTCCATAGAAAGCGTCCATACATGTATGTGTGTGTGTGGGTGTGTCTGTATGTGTATGTCTGTATGTGTGTATATTGATTGATTTTATATTGTTTAACGTCCTCCTCGAGAATCTTTCACTCGTATGGAGACGCCAAAATTGCCGGTGAAAGGCTGCAAAATTTAGGCCTATACTCGGTGCTCACGGCCTTTGAGCAGGGGAGAATCTTTGTCGTGCCACACTTGCTGTGACAAGGGACCTCAGATTATGCGGTCTCATCCGAAGGACCGCCCCATTTTGTCGCCTTGTAAGACAAGTAAGGGGTATTGAAGATCTATTCTAACCTGTATCCACACGGGGATGTGTGTGTCGGAGTGTCTGTATGTGTGTGATTTACTGCAAATATACAAAAACAATTAGGGTATTTTATAACAAAGACAAAATAACATTTGATAAACGTCAACCTAGTAAATAAATACATCAGTCTTAGTAAGTAGCATTGTTTACAGTAAATATTATACACATGTACTCTAGAATACCAGCTGTACAAAAACAAATTCATCTTACTAGAATGTAGAAAATTTATCTTACTAGAAACCACAGAACGTACACAAATAAACAGTTACCGGAAACGATTGAAAATTTCAGAGTGCCGAAAAAATTTGCATCATAACTCTCTTACACCTTCAATACTACGGGAGTTAACATGAAGCACATTATTGAGGGGGCCTCCGTGGCCGATTGGTTAGAGCAGTGCGCTCAAAATCACAAGGCCTCTCACCTCCAGGCGGCGCGGGTTTCATTCTCACTCGCGGCGATATATGTGAGAAAGTTTGCCAGTGTACTTTTCTGAAGGTCAGTGGTCTCTTCTAGGGTACATGGAATCTGGGATCTCTCCTCCACCAATAAAAACTGGACGCCACCAGATAACTGAAAAATTGTGGAGTATGGCGCAAAACAATAAACGATCAATCAATAAATCACATTGTATATCATACAAACGTGTCGATAATGTCATTGTAACCATGCTACAAAAATACACTTTCGTAAGTAAACACTTTTTAAACATTTAATTAACAACAATTATGCATGTAAATTCTCTTGTAAAACAACTTGAATATATAGGCATTTCAGGTTTAACTTATCATCTTTGTTTTTATACAAGGTTTTCTTTCATAGAAAAACAAACATTTAAGAGTATCATTACTGCTGACTTATAGACATGGTAAATGGCTGTCCAGTTCTTCTACTGCTCGTGCACCCGCGAAAAATGTAGATTTCAAATCGATATATGAGAGAAAGTTTGCCAGTTTACAAAATGGCAATAATAATAATAGCCAATAGATATTTTCACGATAACAGCGGAACTGCGTTCTGTGCATGCGCATAAATACTTCCTCAGGGCCAGTTTCATTTAATGGAGAAAGTTTCTTTCCTTTTAACCAACAATGACACATAGTTGTAGTGTATACATGTGTACTAATTGAGACGATTCGAGAGGAAGAGATGGGGATAAGTTTGTTTTTTTTCAGGTGAATGATATTTGCTTATTTTTATTCAAAATTCATATCAGGAACGTAGACATATCAGGGAGGGCTGCGTGACAAAATGACCGTAAAATTGATATTAATATTGCTTTGTAAACTTTAAATCTCAGATGACATTTTTATATAGTTGTCAAACAAATAAACATCGTAAATATAAATTCTCTGTAGGGGAGATCCCTTTCATATTTTTATCGTATATGCAGAGACAATATTTACTCTGATTAATTGCGCGAATGAACATACGGATGTAGTAGGTTTGACTTTGTAGACATGATTTATCTTAGGGATTCTTAAAGATGCACATAAATGCCGACTTTGGTTGATTGATTGATTGATTATTTATTGCTTTCCGCCACACTCAACAATTTTTCAGTTATCTGGTGGCGTCCAGTTTTTGTTGGTGGAGGAGAGAACCCAGATACAACGTACCTGGGAAGAGACCACCGACCTTCCGCAAGTAAACTGGCAAACTTGCTCACATAATAATCGATCAATCAATCAAATATTGAACATCTTAAAGAGCAGGTAACCCTATTGATTTGGAGGTCACATGATCAAAGGTCAATCATATCTTGTTGGATTTATACATGGTGCCCAAGTGTGACACGATGGTGTACTGGAGAGGTACTGCTACCCCTGGTGAGAGGGCACAACATAGATGTCTGAAGTCATTAAAGCCTATAGAGCAGTTACTAGCCACACTGATCAAAATAAAAGTTGGATTGTATGTTAAAGATTTGACTAAACGCTAGCACCATTGTAAAGAATATGTTTATTCTTTTTTGTAACAATAATTAGAAATGTTTTGTACATTGCATGTACCAAGATCTATACATAACCATCATATTGTTCAATGATGAAATGTTAGGTTTGATTGATTGATTGATTATTTATTGCTTTCCGCCACACTCAACAATTTTTCAGTTATCTGGTGGCGTCCAGTTTTTGTTGGTGGAGGAGAGAACCCAGATACAATGTACCTGGGAAGAGACCACCGACCTTCCACAAGTAAACTGGCAAACTTGCTCACATAACGCCGCGGCCGAGATTCGAACACTCGCCGACAGAGGTGAGAGGCTTTGTGATTTTGAGCCCGATGCTCTAACCACTCGGCCATGGAGGTTTGAGAATCTAAGATACAGATAAAGTAACTCCACGGAAATATGATAATTACTGTGTATGTATTAGGAGTGTTGGATTACTTCACAACCTGAGTGTACCTGCTGTTCCAGAAGCTGAGACTATTGAACGTCTGTTCATCTCAGAACATCTCGGAACATCTCAGAACATCTCGGAACATCTCAGAACATCTCGGAACATCAGTCAAAAGGAGCAAAAAGAATACGCCTTCTTGTTCTTGTTCTCATTCTTTTCCCAATTTGAAAGTTATTTTGGAATGTACTAAAATATTCATTCAGAAATGAAGCAGTCTTGTCAATCAAAATCTGTCTTTTCACATTTTGAACAGAATGTTCATCAGACGCGATCAGGACTTTCATCTGAAGTGATCCGATTAACATGCGTCGATCTAAATATAAAGTACGTAGGGAGACAACTCACAGATCAGTTAAACGTTTGGAAATCAAGCATTTCAGAGAGGAGCATGACAGGATTACGAGGGTATCGGATGCTAGGATTGATTGTTTATTATTTTCCGTCGCAATCAATAATTTTTCAGTTATCTGGTGGCGTCCAGTTTTTGTTGGTGGATTATTTGATTGATTAATTATATATTGTTTAACGTCCCGCTCGAGACGTCACCATTGACGGTGAAGGGCTGCAAAATTTAGGCCTATGCTCGGCGCTCAGGGCCGTTGAGCAGGGAGGGATCTTTATCGTGCCACACCTGCTGTGACACGGGGCCTCAGTTTTCGTGATCTCATCCGAAGGACCGCCCCATTTAGTCACCTCTTACGACAAGCAAGGGGTACTGAGGATCTATTTTAATAACCCGGATACCCACGGGGAGGAGATAACCCATATACAACGTACCCAAGAAAAAAACCACCGACCTAAAAGTAAACTCGGAAATAAAAATGTCCATTGTATAAAAGACTGACAACAATGTGAAAAACAAGTTGAATTGTTAACTGGACAGAGAAAAAGGCGTCCTTGCATTTGAAATCGGGTTTAGAAGACATAAAAATAGGGGAAGATTTTATTAAAGAGAATGTTGCTGTTAAAGCTATAGCGATCTCGTAAACTGCGGACAGATAGACTGCAGTGCGTTCTTACGGCTGTAATGCGTTCTTACGGCTGTAGTGCCTTATTAAGGCTGTAGTGCGTTATTGAGGCTGTAGTGCGTTATTACGGCTGTAGTGCGTTCTTACGGCTGTAGTGCCTTATTAAGGCTGTAGTGTGTTCTTCTTGCTGTAGTGCGTTATTAAGGCTGTATTGCGTTATTACGGCTGTAGTGCGTTATTACTGTTGTAATGCGTTATTGAGGCTGTAGTGCGTTATTACGGCTGTAGTGCGTTATTATTGTTGTAATGCGTTATTGAGGCTGTAGTGCGTTATTACGGCTGTAGTGCGTTCTTACTGCTGTAGTGCGTTATTACGGCTGTAGTGCGTTCTTACTGCTGTAGTGCGTTATTACGGCTGTAGTGCGTTCTTACTGCTGTAGTGCGTTCTTACGGCTGTAATGCGTTATTGAGACTGTAGTGCGTTATTACGGCTGTAGTGCGTTCTTACTGCTGTAGTGCGTTATTACGGCTGTAGTGCGTTCTTACTGCTGTAGTGCGTTCTTACGGCTGTAATGCGTTATTGAGACTGTAGTGCGTTATTACGGCTGTAGTGCGTTCTTACTGCTGTAATGCGTTATTACGGCTGTAGTGCGTTATTAGGCCACATTCGAACTTTGAAATGTAATTCGCACAACAGCAGCGTGAATCTTTTTAAAAGTTCGTTTTTATGTATTCAGTCTCTGCCGGACTTCGCTGGCACAGTTAACCACACGATACAGTGGAACAAATCAAGTAAACTACAAAATATGCCCTGTAACAAACAGAAAGCCACATCTGAAAATGACATGAAAATGTCCATCACGGTACATCTGCATGTTAGCATTTGACACTGAGCACAAAGTTATATCAAATGATATTCAAGAACTTTAATCACATTTTTATATAGTGATCCACCGAACTCGTTTATATCTATTGGGGATAAAAATAAATTTAAAAACATATTATTTATATTATAGCTTTGGTTATCGTTTATATTACTTACACGGTCTAAACAGTACAACTTACCAAAGTGACGGATTTCATGCTTGATGTTTATAATATGTATAAATCAAAACGTTTGTGGTGCAACTGCAATAAAAGTTGAACATGCATTTTGTTAGATATTAGCAATACAATGAAAGATATGTTTTGCACTTTAAATGATTGAAAGTGTCATTAATTCAATTAGTATTGAATTGGCTATTTTATGCCAGTGATATTGATTGAAATTTAAAGAAGAAACAGATAAGTAACGTTTGGGAAACAACTCTTTTAGCAGCTTGAACTACTGCATGTACCTGGCCAGGTCAAAGGACCTTTGGTCAGGACAGCGTGGATCAACGTTAATTTGTTTCCTTTCCCGGAAGGTCACCTCAATACCACGTGCATTGAATTCATCGATTGTAATTCTGGGTCCAAGTTTTGAAAACTTCCTTGTAGTTGTTGACCCATTAATGAAATAAATCAAACAATTCTACAGTTCCAATTAAATATATTCAGTCTAAACAAGACATAGTACAAGTAATCATGGTATGATGATAAGGTACATGTATATACATCCCCGTAGAGCTGCGCTTCACAGAGGGAGGGGTCAGTCGAAAGGAACACCACGCCGCTACCACCAACTTCTACCATGCAACCATTAGATGCCCCCATATTATACATATTGTGATACATGTCAGGTATCATAGGATACATCATAGACGGCCGACAAGGGTATAAACTATTCATAGGGGGATTCTGCCCACTTTTGTATATCAAGATTATCATTTTTAATGTCATTCCTAGCTTCAGGTTTGTCCTTCAAACACGTAGAGATTGCCTTGGAAATAGCATCTCCAACCGTTCCTCCTAAAACTGACAAACATAGATTTGAAATCTGCAATTTTGACCGATACCTATTAGTCTGTCTACATAATTCTTCAAACATATCAGCCTCTTCATGGTCCATTTTTCTAGCTGTTTTAGCCAGGTCATCCAAGATCAATAAAACCAAAGCATTACTGGGATCCTCCTGAAGGCAATGGAGTCATCACCTTGTCTTTCAGCTCCTTAATCATCTCGACTTTCGCCGTTTTCTCCAATGACAAAACCCTATCTTCTAAACTTGCATCATCATCAAACCTTCTCTTCTTGGAGATGAAACATGAAGATCCCCCAGTATCCGCAGCAGATGTACCAGGCACCCATAAAATCCAATCAAAATATTCTGAATGTGTATTACCCTGATTTTGTTCAATCCAAAATATAATCTGAACATACCATTGAATCATCCGACAATTGTCCTTTAGGCTGCCCCACTACATTTAGCAAACATGATCAAGCATTGGAGCATCCATCGAGCCTCTTCTACATTTGGCATCTCTCCCTAAGTAAGAAGTATGTGTAGTTCATATACTGTAATGTTTACTTGAGATTACTAAAATGAACTATTCGATGCTATTGTTGACATAACTGCTACAGTATATTGGTTTAATTATACACCTCAAAACATATATTACCAATTAAAATCCAACGTACACGTATATGCATCGCAGAAAACAAAACTTACATCGTTATATGCCAACCTGCCAACTCCGAAAGCTCCGCTGCATTTTCTCCCGTTAAAGTGTTGACCAAAATCTCGATTTTCCTCCAATTCTAAATTCTCTGTCATCTTTTCATTTGACACTCTAGAATTTTTTTAAAACCCTTCTGGTTTTCCTCCCCGTATTTTTTTTTTAATACAGGCAACATTTTCATCTCATTCAGGGAATGTCGCTTTTTCAAAACAGTCGGCTGGACCATCTACAAAACATGTACACATAAATGTGACGTCACAAATGTACACAACCGAGATAACTCTGTCTCAATACAAAATACAAATTGTCCAGGCAAATTCACATAATACAAATAAAAACTCAATAATTATCTACAGTGCTAAAACCTGTAGAAAAAGGGTTATAAATCAAAACACAAATGCTCAATAACGTATGAACCATAACCTAGTCAAATCCTGCGGTCAGTGAGAGCACGTGCAAAGCAATGGTCACTCCTTCCCGCCATCAAACAGATGACCAAGTCTATCAAAACTCAAAGCCACCGATATATGTAAAATGACAATAAAACAAATGCCACCAAGGCTTTTAGCGAGAACTACCAAGGTTCATAATCGAACACCATTGATCATGTCACCAAGGCAACGAAAACGGATCACCTCAAGTGCCCGAACGTCTCTGATGGCCACCTAGGCCTAAAAAGAAACGTTAAAGTTTTTCCAATAAGGCTAGAAAATAAAAATTAATTACCTTCCTATGTGAAAGAGCCGGCACACAACCCCCAGACCTCACATTCGGTAAATCGTCCTACCCCGAGCAAGGATGTCTAAAAAATCTTACAGTGCAGTGTTCCTTACTGAATTACTATTAAAATCTTATTAAATAGAATGCTCTATCGTTAAGGTGACAATGTCCTATAGACTCAATTTAACGATAGAATACATCCCATGTAGAAAGCTCTGTTCATTTCTTGTATTCACGATGTTTCAAAGATCGATAACTGTAGCAGAATTTGTTATCAAACAGAATTTATTTGAAGTCGGACATGGTTATAACAAAAGCAATAGCTCTAAAGAGCTGTTTACCAACTAAATGTACCCAAATATATATCACCGAAGTTTTCATGCATATACTTTTCATGTTTAAATTCTCGTATTTGTTTTTAAATATATTTATGTGAATTGTTCATTGTATTTTGGGGGTAATATATACATAGACAAATTTTGCTAGAGTTTATCGTTCATTGAAACATTGTGAATGCGAGAGAAAGGCGACTAAATGGGGCGGTCCTTCGGATGGGACTTCAAAAACCGAGCCCCTGTGTCACAGCAGGTGTGGCACGATAAAGATCACTCCTTGCTCAATGGCCATAAGCGCCGAGCATAAGCCTAAATTTTGCAGCCTTTCACCGGCAATGGTGACGTCTCAATATCAGTGAAAAATTCTCGAGAGGGACGTTAAACAACATATAATCAGTCAATCAGTTTTCTGAATCATTATAACAATCATCACCATTCAGAAATACATTAGCAGAATCTAGAAGCATGCTACGTACATATATACAGACAGACAGACAGACATTCATCCATCCATCCATACATACGTATATATAAGTACATTCATCGTCCATACATACATACAGTTATACGTACGTACATACATAAATGTTATACTGTATCCAGTTATTGTTTATGATTATAGTTATGGGTGACACTGTTGAGTTCTGTCCCACGAATTCTACAGAAGTTACTGAAGCGTCCGTCAGGCTGAACTGTACTCAGGGTCGGTATGGAAATGATCAGTACATCTGTGTCCCTAACTACGACAAGACTGCCCTCGTGGAGTTTTGTTTTCGTGGAATCACGGGTATCAAAAAGAGAGGTACTTCATCTATAAAATATCTGTTTTAAAACTAAAACCAGAAAAGTATTCAACACTACATTAGCATGTGGAAAGAATGTCTTTAAAAACTATCCGCCAATGTATTGTATCTTATCAGGGTCTATGTAGCATACATACAAATACACAACGTATTGTATTCTAGGAATACCAGAGTTTGGTTGTAGTTGGGTTTAGTTTTATGAATAAGAAATACCAGAGTTTGGTTGTAGTTGGGTTTAGTTTTATGAATAGCAAACATAATCTTGAATGGTTTTCAATTGATAATTTGCATGTTTTTACCTATAACCTATTACCCAAGACTTATAGTATAGGTTACCAACGTCTTATGATATTGCAGATAGTGAATGCGTATCTGCAAGGAAACAGTATTGAAAATGGATGGAAATGACATATACAATAGAACATACTCAAATCAAACTGCAACATGTAATTATAAACTTAAAATACAAATTAGAAACTACAAGTTATATGGGATCTGCTTTGTTAGTCTCCCACCGGCTTTGCCGAAGGGAACTATTACTTTATCCTCGGTCTGCCCGACGGTCCGTCCGTCCGTCTGTCATTCCGAATCAGTTTTCCGGAATTGTCTCCGCATTGGATGAAGATATGCAACTGAAATTTTAAATATGACTTTGTCGTGAATAGTTACAAATTTAGTTTGAGTTGTGTTATGCTTGACCTATTTTGCACTGAAATATGCTACTTGATAAATTGTAAGAATCAGTTTTCCGGACTTTTCTCCGCATCGGGTATAGGTAACCAACTGAAATTTTATATATGGCTTTGTCTTGGACTGTTACCGATCAAGGTGAGTTTCGTTACGCTTGACCTACTTTTGACTGAATTATTTCCCTTAATGATTTTTCCGCATTGAACATATTTAACTGAAATTTCATATATGGCTTTATCTTAGATAGTTACAGATGAAATTGAATTTCGTTACGCTTGACCTACTTTTGACTGAATTATCTTACCGGTAGGGAACTTTGTAGTACCTGCAATACACCGAGAATGCTTGTTATGCATGACAAAAAAAATGAAGATAACAAACAGTGATTAGTAGCGCCTGTTTTAAATAAAGAACACAGAATTAAAAGGAAGGCAAACACGGACCCCTGGACACACCACGGACCTCTGGACACACCACGGACCTCTGGACACACCACAGACCCCTGGACACACCACAGACCTCTGGACACACCACGGACCCCTGGACACACCACGGACCTCTGGACACACCACGGACCTCTGGACACACCACGGATCTCTGGACACACCACAGACCTCTGGACACACCACGGACCTCTGGACACACCACGGACCTCTGGACACACCACAGACCTCTGGACACACCACGGATGGGATCAGGTGCATAGGAGGAGTCCAAATATTTCCCGTTAACCGATCACCGTAATCTCTATATTTTGAGTAGGTAAAACTGTCGTCAATATCGGTATGTCAAGAATAGCCTAACAATTGATATAAAACACACACAACATTTGACCCAAGGACAGGTCGTGTTGATGATGCAGCTATGTTATGTTAAACAATATGATAGACAGATTGTATATAGTGCCTTTCATTGTAAAACCTCCGGTGTAATGTATGATTGACATTTATTCGTTAGGTAATTGTTTGAAGGCCAGTGAAGGAAATCTTATTTATCAGAAATTGTACAGGGTTTGTTGAAGGCTGTCCAGAGACACATTACAGGAGCAATGAAATATACAAACGTAAGGAAATAAGTGTGATTCAACATGCTTTTAACATGATTTGTCCAATCAACAATGTGATGCAATTTGTATGAAATAAAAGATTTAGAAGATTTACACCATCTCGTTTTGTTTAGATCCTGCCCGCCAGAGAACCAATACGGAATATAGATGCTATTTCGCCGATCCTTCCTACCGAAATATGTAGGAAAGGAACATGGATTGATGAGTTCAGATACTGGTAGATTTAGTGTACGTCACCTCGTACAGTCATTCAGCTTACAACCTACGTTCTTTTAGTGTGTACCCATGTCAATATCATTTCGTTTTCCTCATTCGTAAGGGAATGATAGGCACTTCTTTATCAGCCAATCAACATTGAACAGAAGTGCTTGTACAAGTATGTAAGTGATTTGTCAACTCTAATTAGTAGATTGCAAGTCAAAAACATATCTATAACACAAAGATCAAAAAAAAAAAAAAAAAAAAAAAAAATCACCGAAATCTAAAAATATAGATCAATACTTGGTCCGTGTTTGCCCAACCCTTAATTTTGATTTTTGTATTCCTTATAGGAGTTGTGAGATTGATCACTGTTCGTTATCTTCACCTTTATATACGACATAAATGTCATAGACCTTCAGTGAAAATTTCAATTTACTTTTTTATCACACACTTTTGGTCATGTTAGCATCCCATAACTGAAGGGATGCGATGCACGTGCATGCATGCGTACATGAACTTAACTCACCACCTTGATAGATGTAATTCCGCAGGCATTCGTACCTACCCCTACAGTATACATTTCATTGTTTCCATACTTTAATAGAAAGTAATGATGGTTTTAAACTCATCCAATCAAAATTTAGAAAACGTGCATATACACGTGATGGCAAGTAATGTAGGTCACAGCGGACAGGGAATATATAGATACAATTAGGACATAAAATCTAAATGATTTTCATGAAACACAAAAAAAGTTAATGTCCTTCAAAGAATGATAAAAAGACAATGCGTCTACATGTCTATTTTGTATATATCTATACTAAGTATCTACACCTGTACTATGTATCTACACCTGTACTAAATATCTACACCTGTACTATATATCTACACCTGTACTATGTATCTACACCTGTACTATATATCTACACCTGCACTATGTATCTACACCTGTACTATGTATCTACACCTGTACTATATATCTACACCTGTACTATGTATCTACACCTGTACTATGTATCTACACCTGTACTATATATCTACACCTGTACTATGTATCTACACCTGTACTAGGTATAACGCGTATTATATGTTGCAGCATTAGTTTACTTGACATCATATGACGGATACACAAATGCAGTGTGTCCTGTCCACAATACATAACCAATACAGTCTTTATCCAGTATAACGTTTAATCATATAATACATCAGTAAACACAAAACTGTTACAAGAAAATTAACCATTACAAGAAAATTAACCATGCCTGACAGTCATCACAAATTAAATATTTATATAACGATACCAAACAATGGCCCTACATGTCACTCCGCACTCAGAGAAAGCGGAATTGACTTGCATGAATTTATTTCCTGTGTTTAATGTTTAAAATATTCACAATGTATATAACACTTCATTACTAGAGGATAAGACAGCAGACTTTGTAGTACATATTCTCCCTCAAAACAAAATCTTCTGTACATAAAATACAGCTAATGAATATTAATGAGGCTGCAATAATCATCGCCATATCCATCAGATAAACTGACTCACTGTTGTGGTACAAAATACCACCACTGTTTTCAGAAACAACCTTTCATAAAGGTGTATACAGTTGTAACTTCAATCATTATGTTGACAAAGAGGACATGTCCCCCTTGCCATCACCAGTCGTCCTCATCACTTTCATCATCGCCCTGTCGGAGTGCAGATTCCATGACATCACGAATTTCTTTCTTGGGTGGTCCTTCTAAGTCTGTCTTTAACACGCCCACCTCAGACAACATCCACTCCAGTTCTACAATAGATCAGGTGTGATGTGAACAAAAGGCAGAGAAGAAAGGTCAAAGAAATACAGTTGAACTTTATTACATGTATCTTGCACATCAATATCTCAAATACTATGGATATGTCGCAGTGACTTGGAAATCTATATTACATTTTTAATTCTTTTTAAGTTCAATATCTCAATCTCTTGAATATCTCAAATTTTTTTTCTTGTTCCATTCGAGATGAGGTTTGATGGTATTATTCCATTATGCACAAGCATTTTTGAATCCATAAAATGAACTAGTGCTGTACACAGCCTCTAGATACATTGATTGATTGATTAAATATTGTTTAACGTCCCGCGCGAGAATATTTCACTCATATGGAGATGTCACCATTACCGGTGAAAGGCTGCAAAATTTAGACCTATGCTCGGCGCTTATGGGCTTTGAGCAGGGAGGGATCTTTAATGTGCCACACCTGCTGTGACACGGGGCCTCGGTTTTTGAAGTCTCATCTGAAGGACCGCCCCATTTAGTCGCCTCTTACGACAAGCTAGGGGTGTTGAGGATCTATTCTAACAACCCGGGTCCCCATGGGGTAGGTACATCGAAGTCTGGTTCCTTTTAGGGCTTCTTTTCCGAAAACCTTTACAACTTTGAAAATTGATGGTTTTCATGTTATCGATAGGTGAACAATGAATTTCAGCGATGATATGGCTGTTTACATAGTGGTGATTGTTTCAGCGATGATATGGCTGTTTACATAGTGGTGATTGTTTAAGATTTCCTCATGTAAACGAGATTGCGATACGAGGATTGACTCGCTGACGTGCCCTAAAAGGTACATCAAAGTCCGTTCCTTTTAGGGTTTCGTATAAGGATTGAGTCGCTGATTTGCTGTTAATTTTACTCAGACCTAGGATTTCACATCAGTACAGTCAGTCTTATTTGTACTTCAACATCACATACAGTAGACTTTGGTTACAACGAGGTTCAGGGGACATGATAAAAATTTTGTTATATATGCCATTCATTACATCCGTAGCCATAGTGTTATATTAAAAACACTGCAAGAATACAAGTTTTCAAAAATTATTATGATAATCTCTGTCTAATCCAATACCTTTATCCATCAAACTGAGTCAGGTGTCATCATGATCTAGCAAGGTATACAATACGTACGTACAGTGTACACAATGTAGATATGTACATCTCATTGTATATGTATGTACAGTGTACATAATGTAGATATGTGTTTCACTGTAGATATGTACATCTCATTATATATGTATGTACAGTGAAAACAATGTAGATATGCACATCTCATTATATATCTATGCACATTGTACACAATGTAGATATGTACATCTCATTGTATATGTATTTACAATGTACATAATGTAGATATGTTTCATTATATATATGTATGTACAGTGTACATGATGCAGATATGTTTCATTATATATGTATGTACAGTGTACACAATGTAAATATGTACATCTCATTATATATGTATGTACATTGTACACAATGTAGATATGTACATCTCATTATATCTGTATGTACAATGTACACAATGTAGATATCTACATCTCATTATATATCTATGCACATTGTACATAATGTAGATATGTTTCATTATATCTGTATGTACAGTGTACACAGTGTAGATCTGTGGAGAGAGAGAGAGAGAGAGAGAGAGAGAGAGAGAGAGAGAGAGAGAGAGAGAGAGAGAGAGAGAGAGAGAGAGAGAGAAATTCATCATCAGGGAATTGTTCTGGATCTATTGTTAAATTGCACTATTTGCGTAAATTGTGTGTTTATTCTCACCATCTTGTTTAAAGTTCATTCCACCAAACACCAGAGGTCCTACATGTTGTTTTTTCAGGTCCCCCTCATAGTAGATAAACATGGTGGGGAGGTTCTTGTCTGGGTAGTTAGGAATGCACACACTGGAAATACTCTTCAGGAACTTCACATTGGGGAATTTCTGAGCTAATGCCGATAAATGCTGATTGATTAATTTACACAATGGAATTCTGAAAGTAAACAAAAATAGATTAAGTCTGTGATAGATAAACCTGCACTTACTTGGATGTACACATGGAGTTATATATAACAGATACATATGATTGTTTGTAATGTATATATAAAACAGATTCGTACGATTGTTTGTAAATGTGCAGTACGACCCAGACACCGTCTCCAGCTTTGTTGACTTCAGTGACATAGTCTGCCTTTGAGATCTCCTTCACTTCTCCGTACCGAGCCTCCCTCTGTGCCTGTTGCATCTCAGCTATTCTCTGCCGCCTAGAGACAATAAACATTAGCTATGGATTAATGTCTGTCATTCTCTGTCTCCTAGAGATATTAAACATTAGCTATGGATTAATGTCTGTCATTCTCTGTCTCCTAGAGATATTAAATATTAGCTATGGATTAATGTCTGTCATTCTCTGTCTCCTAGAGATATTAAATATTAGCTATGGATCAATGTTTGTCATTCTCTGTCTCCTAGAGATATTAAATATTAGCTATGGATTAATGTCTGTCATTCTCTGTCTCCTAGAGATATTAAATATTAGCTATGGATCAATGTTTGTCATTCTCTGTCTCCTAGAGATATTAAACATCAGCTATGGATCAATAAATGTCAGATTGTTGAAATCTACCCTACAGCAACGCAGCAGTGGTCTATACTGACAGGGCGCAGTGCCTTAACACAGTGATAGGAATGTGATGTCTTAACTTTCCAAACTGAGGCCACTTTTGGGTAATGACACATCAATCCCCACAAGATGCATCAACTGACCCGGATTAATAGTCATAGGCCTCATAGTGTGTAAGATATGACCTGGATACAATTTGATTACATACAGCCATAAAAATCCAAAATTACAAAATGAGAACACAATAAATACTTTGTGTCCCTGAAGACAGATCAGCTGACTACATTTGATGTTCCTAGGCCTTCTGGTATGAAAGCTATGATCCAGACACAGTAAAGCTAACAGACGGATGGACAGACAGATCCATACCACAATATAGATGGGCACATGTAAAATTACTAGCTTGTTTTGTCACTGCAGAATTAAGAATTTGACGAAATCTTAATTAAATGACAGTCATTTCCAAATGAAATTGTTCCAACAATACTGACCTATAAGCCTCGAAAATTCTCTCTTCCTCCTCATCAATATCATCTTCTTTCTCATTTAATTCATCTAATGTCATCTCATCCAACGACTTTTCTAAATGAAATGTAAACAAGATATCAAAAATAGACAATTTGTGTTATTGTGTCAGTGTGAACAATAAAGAGCTTCTTTTATAATACTTATACAGAGTAACAAAATATATTATAATACTTATACAGTGTAACAATATATGTTATAATACTTATACAGTGTAACAATATATATTATAATACTTATACAGAGTAACAATATATGAACTAATGGCTACTCTCCAGAAAAACAAAACCCACCAAAAAAAACTTCCAAAAACTAAAAAAAACTGACACCATGGAAATAGATGTTTCTAATTATATGTAAGTTTTAACATGTTGGTATAGTATTTTGAAACTGTCATTATATGCTAATATCAGTCTGTGGTTTTAAATTGAATAACATTTTGAAACAGTCAATGTATTTTGACATTAAAGGATTAAACACTCCTTTTGAAGAATTTATCACTGTCTAAACTCTGGACATTTTACTTACAGACTTTTACATAATAAGTTTGTGGGTAAAATGTACAGAGTTTACATATTGATAAATTCTTCAAAAAGAATGTTTTTTTCTTATAATTCCAAATCATTTAATTTCAAAATTTTGAATATTTTTCCGGCTGAGTCTCCATACATTACATTATTTGTTTTCAGGTGCATAGGACTCAGGGATTGGGAAGGCCAAAATGGTCTATGGGACTATGGCCCCACGGTTCAAATTTTCAATGGGCCATTTCCAGATTTAATGGGCCATCAATATATTTTGAAGGGCTAACATTTTATTGTCTTTAAAACCTAAACATTATCTTTTCCTCCCACCGCTCTTGAAAACGTCTTTCCTTAGTCCCCACCCCTGTCTCAATGTTACCAAAACTTTTATAAGCATTGATTGATATCCAACTATGGTGTCTCATTCGTGTTATTTTCACCATATGTTTTCTCACTTTTCTATCATAGCAAAGTGTTTTTGGTCTATTTTTATCCTTTTTCTATAGGGGGCATTTCCCTGACATGTGCTACTGAGGAAAAAGTGCATGGTGTAAGTTTATTGATTGTGCTGCTTCAACCAATGAGAATTGGTGTATCAAAATACATCGGAATTAAAAATAAAAGCACAAAAGGTAATAAATTGACCCCCATTCACTTCTCTACAGAAAATGCAAGTTACAACTTACTGTCAATAATAAATATAAGTTACAACTTACTGTCAATAACAAATGCAAGTTACAACTTACAGTCAATAACAAATGCAAGTTACAACTTACTGTCAATAATAAATGCAAGTTACAACTTACTGTCAATAACAAATGTAAGTTACAACTTACAGTCAATAACAAATGCAAGTTACAACTTACTGTCAATAACAAATGTAAGTTACAACTTACTGTCAATAACAAATGTAAATTACAACTTACTGTCAATAACAAATGTAAGTTACAACTTACAGTCAATAACAAATGTAAGTTACAACTTACAATCAATAATAAATGTAAGTTACAACTTACTGTCAATAATAAATGTAAGTTACAACTTACTGTCAATAATAAATGTAAGTTACAACTTACTGTCAATAATAAATGTAAGTTACAACTTACAGTCAATAACAAATGTAAGTTACAACTTACTGTCAATAATAAATGTAAGTTACAACTTACAGTCAATAACAAATGTAAGTTACAGCTTACTGTCAATAACAAATGTAAGTTACAACTTACTGTCAATAACAAATGTAAGTTACAACTTACTGTCAATAACAAATGTAAGTTACAACTTACAGTCAATAACAAATGCAAGTTACAACTTACTGTCAATAATAAATGCAAGTTACAACTTACAGTCCATAACAAATGCAAGTTACAACTTACTGTCAATAATAAATGTGCACTTTGGCAAATGGATTAGATAATGCAATGTGCCAATTTTCATCTGAATGAGACTATGCAGGGCACATTACCTTCCCAATCACTGATGAATACATCACATTTTTGGATTTATTATTTTTTTGGGAGTCTTATCAAAACAACTGTGATATATTCTATTGGAATTATTAACTTGTGGTATTTTGAAACAGTCAATATATGTTAATATTAACCTGTGGTTTTGGATTGGATGGTCGCCTCCATGATATTGACAATGTCATCCTCTGAGACTTCCTTTTCTTTGGGAGGGATGATTCCCTTCGCCCGTAAGACGTCATTCCATTCTGTGTCAGCATTTGGATCCTTAAAATGGTAGTAAGACATCATATGATACAAAGCATTTGTTAGCTGTACTAATAAATTTGGGGTTTCAAAGGGGTGTGTGTTGTGTGTTTGTGAGCGCAAAATTCCCTTCTTTACAGATCTGTAAAGCATTTAAGATGGGAATTGTGTTGGGACACAACACTGTCTTTAGCACAAGAATATATTTAGATGCCCCCTGAAGGGACAGAGATTACGAATTAAAACTTAAGTGACATAACACATGGCCAGTGATGTTTCCTGGGGCTTCAACAGTCTCATTTAAAGTCAGCATTTTGCAAATTTCATGGTTGTTATAATGACCTAGTTTGCCAATACAATCTGTCATTGGTCATATGCTGTCTGATGTCCGACACTGTTCTTTGCCACAGATTACTCTGTTTACCTTATGACATCACGGCAGGTCAAAGGTCAACACCACATGATCTTACCTTCGTTTTTCCTGTTTTTTATCTTATTTCCTTTATTGAATTTATGAGATGGATGATTGACCTTTTGCTATTTTCACCTTTTCCACTGTTAACTTTAACAGGAAAGGGCCGTGATTCAAAAGAAGGGTGTGGTTAATTGTATACTCTCCCTTCCTGTTTCATTTCATGTCATAGACCAGCCCTTGAAACTGACAGGTAAAAGAACTGTCAAGAGATAGAGATTCTAGCCTAGAGATTCAAGGGGTTCGTGTTCAAATCCCTATCTAATCCGTTGCATTTCTCCCTTTCAGTTTAATAAAATGTTTTTACTAAGGTACTGCATCATTATTAACCCCATCTTTACTGGGAAGCCCCCCTCCTCCCCCGAAAAGCGAGGCGAATCTGCTTTTCCCTATTACAACGTTGTATACGAATCACATTTCTAACTTTATACTGTGTAACGTATTTATATGGCAGTCCTTGTATTGGTTACCTGCATGTTCTCCAGAAGCCGGGTACAGTGCGAGGTGAAATTTCGGTGGATATCCTTCAGGGGTTGTCAGTTGACACTGCTAAATAGTCGCTGTGAGTGTTTGGTTGTATATTAACGCTTACAATAAATTTATCCTGATATTCTTAGTATCTTACTCACTACATGTGTTTTAACCGGAAGCGGCTGTTTTGACTGTTTTCATTTCCTTATATGGAAATTTAAGATAAATATGAAACTGTTATGGTCAAAATGACTATTTCCGTAAAAAATAATGAAAACTAAAAAATCTATCCAGATATACCATATATTTATGTTGTGTTAGTTTAAATTCTTTCTGTCTATCATTTCTAAAACTTAATCAATTCACAATTCAACAACTTATTATTTTTTGTCTAGTTGCTAAATCCGGAAAATATACCGTAATTTCTATGTTTTGAATTTATATGCGCTGTCTTACTTCCTGTTATGAAATTTATGTCTGTCAATGTCTGAGACAGGACACGTATGATTAACGCATGACGCCGATTTTATCTTCATAATGACATTCTCTAAGATCTCTTACCGTATGAAGTTTCTGTCCAGTGAAATTTTTTTCAGATAAATTTGGTAAGTGTATAATAAATCGAAAGTTTATAGAGCAATTCAATGTTTGCAGATCAGTAGCATGTTAACAGGCTTTCTGTTGCATATACAATCTACCCGGGATGATATTTCTTCAGTATCCACAAAACTTCAACTCACTGAGGGGGCACTTGATGGCACTATTCTAGAACAGGAAATAAAGTTTCCTCCATTTTTTACCTCATAGGGATATACAATCTTAAATTATTTTTGCTTTTTGTATATTTTCTTGTTTTGTTTGTTTGTTTTACGTCCCATTGAGAATTTTTCACTCATATTGAGACCTCACCAGCTGTAGGTGAAGTACCACAAATTTAGACCTATGCTTAGCACTCAGGGCCGTAGCAGTCAGGGTTCTTTAACGTGCCAACGCCTACCGCGACACGGGACCTCCGTTTTTAAGGTCATATCCGAATGACACCGTGATTCTCACTTCTAAATCCTGAGCATTTTTCGTCTTAAGTTTGACATGGCCATGGCACGAGCGGGGCTCGCACTCACAACCTCCTGGTTACAAAGCGAATGCTCTAACTACTGTTTATTTGTGTTGTTTTTGTATTAAATGTTATTCAAAGGCCATAGCCTCCAAATACACAGAATATTTCAGTAGATAGTAAATTAACTGAGGGAGGAGATCTTTAAACTGTTGACACCAAACAAATTTTAATTTTGTGTGATCCACTTCTCTCTTCTTTATATCCTCCTATTTCCCGTGTTTCATGCTTTTCACAAATAGACAAATATGGTGACAGGGTTGTCTTTCCCCCTCTGCTCTCTCTCTCTGTCTCTCCCTCCACACACAATAGATTTCTTTCCTTTATATTGTCTAACCCCACATACACAAACACATTTGTATTTAAGCTTTATATACTCTTTGTTCTTTGTCAATTTCATATTTACTTTAAATTTTGAGAGGTTTTAAATTATGTTGCTTATTTTTAATCCTTTTTATTTAGGCTCCTCCATTTACAATATGGCTTGCTGAGGTTGAAGTCAACAATGGCTGCCCTGTGTGGGCATCCATTATTCTCGCATGTAGCTGGCATCCAGCATCTTCATAGAAACATGGCAAGCTGACTCAGGGAGCCAGATATATTGATCATCTATTTATTAATTCATATAGTGCAATTTCCTGTTTTATTTTCCTTTTCTTAAATATATTTTTAAATTTGGACACTTGCGATATATTTCTAAACAATGCCTATAATCTATGACCTTGAGTGCGGCCCAAAGTGCCGCTCTAGGAACCACTCTTATGAGTTTGTGGCAGCTATTACTAAGTGCAATCTGAAGGAGATTCAGGCATATTCCAGACTCTGTTACACGTCAGGACAGCACTGTGACATGTTTGGTAGATCAGCTCTCCACATGGCCGCCTCGTGTGGAAAGGTGGATATTGTGGAATGGCTGCTAGAGGAGAAAGGTGGAGATCTGACTCTGAAGGATGCAGAGTCTGGCTGGACTGCCCTCCACAGAGCAATGTTTTACGGGCAGTTAGCTGTGGCTAGACTTCTCATACAGGTAGGTGTACCTTTCTAAACATATTGTTTGTATCACTTAGAAATAACACAGTGATTGGCATACCTCTATCTGTTATGTTGCTCAATGGTGACCCCCTAGAAGCATAACTTTGATCTTGTTTGTGTCTGCTGTGTGAGGGTTGTTTTATACACAAGATCACTGATGCCCTCATGTATGAAACAACGAAACACACTAGTAGTTATAACTCTAGATAATAGGCAGCGAATAGACTTAAATATCATGAAATGGGCATTAGCAGGTTCCCATCCTTGACTTCGATGATAATTATATACAATATGTGATAGGTATAATGTTTCATTTTTAGATCTACAGACATATTCTTAGACAAACTTGAAAATATACCATATATGCTTGCATCTAAGTCATTTTTGGGGGGGGGGGGGGTGAGGGGGAAATTGTCTCTGAGGTCCATGTCCAATGTATATGTGTACTACAAAAAAGATAGAGTTCAAAAACAAACTAAAAGATCTAAATACTCTTATACCATAATCAAATTCAGAAGTGGTTTTAGTCAGTAAGAAAAATGAACACTGCATTAAATGAAAGTCTGTCTCTATACATATGACCTTCTTCTTCTTCTTCCAAATAATGGCCACGATCAACATATTGATTATTCTGCCATGTGGGTGTGCATGTAATTAGTGTTAAAAAAAAAATGGTATACATGTTTAATCACTGAAGCCTTAAAGGCTACAAGTGACGGTGCTGAGACTGTTTCTGGTGGTAGTGAATTCCAGTCCCTGATGGTTCGCAGGAAGAAAGAGTATTTGTGGTAGTCCTTGACCTCAACTGTTCAATGTTTCAGTACACCAGTGACCTGTATACTCGGGATCATCTTGGTTTAAGTCCACTGGACATAGCTATGAAGGACCAGCCAGCTCACATTTCGTATGACAAAGCAGGTATTTAGTTACTCCTGGGCTTCTGATATATAGATCATCTTGATCCATGTCCTCAGTGAGTAATACTTGACATGATATATCGAGAATTATTTTTATCACACAACAGTACTGTTTCCGGGGTCATAATGCAGGTTCAGAAAAATGACGAACTCATAGTACAGGTTGATAACAATACAAATTATGTAGGGTCATGTGAGGTCAACACATGCTGACAGAGATACAAAAGTTTCATTTCAAATGTTCTTCATGCCTATCATATTTATTCCCATTTCATTTGCTGTTACTGTATAATGACACAGCTAAAAATTAAAATCGTAAAATTGAAATTTCAATTCAGTTATAATGTTGAAGTGTATATCTCTGGATCTTATTTCTTCCGCTCAAGGACATTTTCAGACAACGCAAAGAGGCCGAAAATCACTGCCTTAAACAGAAACGTGAAATGGAAAGTAACTAAAATATGTGTTTATTGATAGTTGTGTGATAAATGGAATCTTACACTCATGCTTATGACATAAGAAATTTATGAAATTCGTTACTAGATTTAAATATTTCTCTGCTCCTCGCCAAGGCTCGGGAAATATTAAATCTAGCAACTCATTTCATAAATTTTATACGCCACTCGTTCAAGTTCCTCTGTTACTGATTATTTGTCGTGTGACATTAAAATGATGAGAATTTTCGATGAAATTGTTTTGTGTGAATCACATTTGATGTTCTTTTCACATGAAATTCATGTTAAAATTTTCACGTGAGGGATATGGATTCTGTGGCAAAATTCTTCATATTCATATTAAAGGGATATAAATGTATTTGTCAGTTTGTGCAAGAAGTTGTATAACCTTTTAATGCATCCATAAATATATGAGTCTTCACATTATACTATGAGGATTTAGTGTTTTAACCTTTTCAACAGACCTATCAGATGTTTACACCTGGGGTGACAACACCAATCTCACCCTGGGTCATGGCAAGGAGCAGAGAAGGGGCCACCCAGACGTTGTGGAAGAATTCAGGAAGAATGGAATCAGTGTGAAAGAGGTAAAAGTTTAAACAGGGCATTGTGGGAACAAAAGCAGGGTTTGCAGGTAAGCTGCGAGGTAAGCACAAGTTAGTTATAGTGTACCACTGGATTCCAGATAGAGAGCTCTGCAGAACAATTATTTTTGTTTTAACTTTTGTCACAAGCAGTCTGGAAGACATTGGCTATTGGGAATTTACAAATTGCCATTTTCTTTCTGAATGTAATAGTAAAGAAAGAATTGAAGACTTGGTTGTTATATTATAGGTAGTTCTGTGTAAGTATCACACAGTGTTTCTGACCGTGAATGGACAAGTGTATACATGTGGACATGGTCAGGGAGGGCGGCTTGGACACGGGGATGAACACACCTACATGGTGAGTACAGTAAAGTAGGGTTAAGATTACTGTCTATAATATATCACTGTCTGTAAGGAATTATTGTCTGGAAGGAATTTACTGTCGGTAAGAATTTATTGTCTATAAGGAATTCCTGTCTATGGGAATTTACTGTCGGTAAGGAATTCCTGTCTGAAAGGAATTACTGTCTATAGGAAGTCACTGTCTGTAAAGAATTGCTGTCTATAGGAAATTACTGTGTATAGAAATTACTGTCTACAGTGAATTAATGTCTGTTTTTAATAATTTTCTGTAATGAATTATTGTTTTAATAAATTGACAGTAAATGTTTGTTGTGATTTAGTGTCTCTGGTGGATTACTGTCTACAATGCATTAAGTTGATCATGGTGATTCCTGTGTATAACTGCACAGTCAAGTATTGAGGATAAATCTGATTGACTTGTACCCAGAAGTAGCTTCTTTTATTTGTTAGGTGCCTAAGCTAGTGGAGACACTGAAGGGTTTACACTGCAGCCAGATTAGAGCCTCACGGGATCACACTGTGTTCCTCATGACCGAGTAAGGACATTGTAGATGTATTTCATTTGACAGTGTAGTTTGTCATGGGTTCACTTATGTATGATTGCAAAATGGGGGTTAAATCAAATCCATTCTAAGCAAGTAACAACTGAATTTCTGCTAGATGTCATACACACCAAATATACATTTTTACAGTATATTTTAAGTAGGTCATATATCCTAAGTAGGTCATATGAATGCTCATATAGTAATCATTTTGGCAGAGCCTTCTTTCAAAGTTTTAAAACCAAATTAAATCTTTTTTATATTCAGTTTTGTCCAAAAGCATTTAACACAAGGCTTATGGTTCCATGTTTTGACTATGGCTAGCTTATTTTCTATTTTTTAGTGGCTCGGTGCTTTCTTGTGGATTAAATGACAGTCACCAGCTTGGACAGCAATCTACAGTTCCTAAATCTCTAATCCCCAAACAGGTAAATCTCTAATCCCCAAACAGGTAATCTTTAATCCCTAAACAAGTAAACCTCTAATCTACAAATAGATAAATTTCTTATCTCTAATCTACAAATAGATAAATTTCTTATCTCTAATCTACAAATAGATAAATTTCTTATCTCTAATCTACAAATAGATAAATTTCTTATCTCTAATCTACAAATAGATAAATTTCTTATCTTTAATCTAAAAATAGATAAATTTCTTATCTCTAATCTATAAATAGATAAATTTCTAATCTCTAATCGACAAACAAGTAAATGTCTAATCTATAAATAGATAAATTTCTAAACTCTAATCCCCAAACAGGTAAGCCTTTAATATACAAAGAAATAAATCTATAAATAACTCACAAACAGGTAAACCTCTAATCCCCAAACAGGTAAATCTTTAATATACAGACAGATAAATATCTAACCTACAAACAGGTAAATCTTTAATATACAGACCGATGAATATCTAACCTACAAACAGGTAAATCTTAAATGTACAGACAGATAAATATCTAACTACAAACAGGTAAATCTTTAATATACAGACAGATAAATATCTAACTACAAACAGGTAAATCTTTAATGTACAGACAGATAAATATCTAACTACAAACAGGTAAATCTTTAATATACAGACAGATAAATATCTAACTACAAACAGGTAAATCTTTAATATACAGACAGATAAATATCTAACTACAAACAGGTAAATCTTTAATATACAGACAGATAAATATCTAACCTACAAACAGGTAAATCTTTAATATACAGACAGATAAATATCTAACCTACAAACAGGTAAATCTTTAATATACAGACAGATAAATATCTAACCTACAAACAGGTAAATCTTTAATATACAGACAGATAAATATCTAACCTACAAACAGGTAAATCTTTAATATACAGACCGATGAATATCTAACCTACAAACAGGTAAATCTTTAATATACAGACAGATAAATATCTAACTACAAACAGGTAAATCTTTAATATACAGACAGATGAATATGTAACCTACAAACAGGTAAATCTTTAATATACAGACAGATAAATATCTAACTACAAACAGGTAAATCTTTAATATACAGACAGATAAATATCTAACTACAAACAGCTAAATCTTTAATATACAGACAGATAAATATCTAACTACAAACAGGTAAATCTTTAATATACAGACCGATGAATATCTAACCTACAAACAGGTAAATCTTTAATATACAGACAGATAAATATCTAACTACAAACAGGTAAATCTTTAATATACAGACAGATAAATATCTAACTACAAACAGGTAAATCTTTAATATACAGACAGATAAATATCTAACCTACAAACAGGTAAATCTTTAATATACAGACAGATAAATATCTAACTACAAACAGGTAAATCTTTAATATACAGACAGATGAATATTTAACCTACAAACAGGTAAATCTTTAATATACAGACAGATGAATATCTAACCTACAAACAGGTAAATTTTTAATATACAGGCAGATAAATATCTAACCTACAAACAGGTAAATCTTTAATATACAGACAGATAAATATCTAACTACAAACAGGTAAATCTTTAATATACAGACCGATGAATATCTAACCTACAAACAGGTAAATCTTTTAATATACATACAGATGAATATTTAACCTACAAACAGGTAAATCTTTAATATACATACATGTAACGGGATTTCCCGGCATAAATAGACGAAACACAATTTGGTTTTCACATCATTATATATTCTGGTAATAATCTGGATTCAATGAATAGATAAATATATTGCCCTGAAATATACATAATAAATATTATGTATAATTGTATATTTCAATATCTATTAATTACTAATGACTTTAAGTTAATATGAAATAAATCAATGTTCTTTCCCTTTAAATTACACATCAGAAATCTATATATCAAAATGATCACTAAGGGAGGTAACTCTAAAATCATTTATGTACATAATAGAGATCCTATAAAGAGTTATCTTTCCATTATAATTTTAACTGAAAATATCCTTAAAAAAAATACAGATGAACATACCAATTTATGGAATTAGGCACACTGCTTTACAATAATGTACAGCAATCAGAATTTAATACGTAGATAGTAAATTTAATAATAAATATATGTTCTTCACAGAAATAATATATTTCATGTAATAATTAATATAAATTTCATTCTCTATAAATATTTCAATACAAAATATTCCAATATAAATACGATTAAAGGATCTCAGAAAATTCATTGAATTCATGTACATCTGCTTCATAAAGATTTACTTCAATATATATTTCTTTTCTATCAAAATAATAAAGTACTTATCTGAAAAGTTGATTATTAGTAAAATGTTAAAAACTTACATTTGTCAAGGTCTTCCAGTTTCAGGTTATTCAAAATTATAAAGTTGTTCAAAATGTATAGTCATATAGGCAGAATTTTGCAAAAGGTCTTTCTTCTAGAACTCGTAGATGAAAAGTGTTCACCCAACAATGACCATAAAGTTTCAACCAATAAAATCAAACTAATTCAAATATAGACCAATGAATGTTGAATGTCTGTAAATGTGTGTGTGGATCCAAAGGGAGTGTATGGCTATTACTAAATACCCAAATTAGTAAAATAGAAGAAATAAATTTAATTCTGTAAACCTATAAGTTTTAATACTAGGTTTTAATTATTTGTTGATCTTCATATCTATTTATCTATATATATCTATTTAAATACTCTTTTATCATTTTTATGATAAAAGTACATCTACTACATACAGATAAATATCTAACTACAAACAGGTAAATCTTTAATATACAGACAGATGAATATCTAACCTACAAACAGGTAAATCTTTCATATACAGACAGATAAATATCTAACCTACAAACAGGTAAATCTTTAATATACAGACAGATGAATATCTAACCTACAAACAGGTAAATCTTTAATATACAGACAGATGAATATTTAACCTACAAACAGGTAAATCTTTAATATACAGACAGATGAATATTTAACCTACAAACAGGTAAATCTTTAATATACAGACAGATGAATATTTAACCTACAAACAGGTAAATCTTTAATATACAGACAGATGAATATTTAACCTACAAACAGGTAAATCTTTAATATACAAACAGATGAATATCTAACCTACAAATAGGTAAATCCCTACTCTACAATACTTTGGGTTATCTATTTTGTGTGGGTACTTAATATCGCAAAATGACTCATACATGTCAAATCATGAGAGCATAAATTCATGAGTGATCTGTTGATCATGTGATTTTACTTGTATTTTAGCAATATGAAAATGAAAGTGAATAAAAAGGGTGTTGCACAGAAGCAGTGTCTGGAATTTAAGCTCTCTTGACTTATAATGAACTGTCATCCATTTTAAGCTCTTATTACCTAGCTGCCATTTCAATACCTCTAGGATTCCCCAGTACTGAGGGCAAGTGCAAAACAATTTATGTGGCCGTATACCATAGTGTAAACATGATTTTTAAAATTGTGAATTCAAAAAGTAAAAATTAAATTGTTTTATTTTTTTTCGGAGTATCAGACACAATGTATATAGTTACGAGTGTATCAAATATTTAATATTCTATAGTTCTACAGTTTAAAAGCTCTCATACCTGTAAGTTTCATTTTCTACACCACCTTCCCATGACACTGGCCGCAAAAGAAAATATAGAAAGTTTAATATGCATTAATAATGTTCAACAAAATTTACACGCACCTGAAAACATTGATTTACCACAGCAATTTGTTACTGGAATACATATTACACGTAGCTTATCCACTCAAACTGTTTAATAGTTTATTTTCCTTGTTTGGCCTTTTTCTTTGAAATCTTTACAAAGTTCACAAAGGTTTTTCGTGAAAGACTTTATACCTCCTTCAACACCTTTCACTCAGAAAAGCATGCAAGTTCTCATTAGCAGCCTGGATTAATAAAACACAGGTATCACCTGCTGTATGCGGCATGTTTATGTGAGTCTCATTCACATCGTTTATCACATAAACAAATTATACAGTGTCCACATTGGAAATTTATTTCAAACTTGGAAGACATTTGACATAAAATATTTCTGATAAGAAAAAAAAATTTAGCTGAAAAATGTAATATGAAAAAAAGATCTTTTGTCTGTGAGGGATTTGAACCCAGTTGTTTTAAAGAATAAAAACAATTTTACATTTAAAAGTTGACAACCTTACCCACTGAATCATGAAGTAGACCATTAATGCCTATGGAAAGTTACTGTACAGATGAAGTAAAAAATAATATTAGTGAAATTGTTTTAATTTAATTTTTGAAATTTACTAAAAATGCCTATGTCAAACAAAATTTCAGTGCAACAGTTTTTTAGTGGAAAACTTGAAGAACAAGTTCATGCTAAATGTATTATGTTTCACGGAGGCAGTTTTTCTGAATTTCGGGGATACCCCTCTATTTAACGCTAAAAATCATATACTAAAATTATTTCAGCTAATTCTTGTCAATACCCATCTTCTAAACTTATTTTCAAAAATGTTTGAATCAAGAGATAAGTTCCAATTGGTTTTGTATGTTTGAGTAATTTTTTATGAATCTTTCATGCGAAACCTTGAGGGAAATTAACTTGAGATGTGCAACACCTTTATTTCTTGAGTGATGATTCTTGCGAAATTATGCAATAATAAATTCCTTCTGTAAATTTAGGAAATTACAGTACACAGACAGGTAAATCTTTAATCAACAAACAGGTAAACCTTTAATCAATAAACAGGTAAATCTTTAATCAACAAACAGGTAAATCTTTAATCAACAAACAGGTAAATCTTTAATCAACAAAGATGTAAATCTCTAATGACCAAACTCATAATTTTTATTACAGACCTCAAGTCATAGAAATATTCTTTTTTGCTGAAATTGCTTGTCATGACATGTTTTCTGTGAAATCAAGTAAGATGCAGATTATCAGCAAGTCTGTCACACTAACTTGAAATTGAATCATGATGAACAGCAGGTGTGGAACAATCAAGATCCCTCTCTGTTGAAAGGCCATATCCGCCAAGTGTAGGCCTAAATTTTGCAGCCAGCAATTTTGATGTCTCGATATGAGTGAAAACCCCTCGAGCAGGACATTGAAGGATATACAACCAATCAACATGTATCAATAAAATCTATGTACCAATTCATTGCTGAACATAATACACATTGAGAGGTTGTTTTCTTGTTGCAGGTAACTGGTAAAAACATCAAAGGGAAGACTATTAAAGGTGTGTGTGTCGGACGATTTCACACTGTGCTGTACACACGTGAGGCTGTGTACACGTGTGGACTGAATGCTGGACAATTAGGTATGGCTCTATGGAAGATTAGCAGTGTAACAGATTCTGACTAAGTATACCAAACAAAAGAAAAGGAGAAAAACATTCGAATTTTAAAAACGTTAACATATTTAAAATTAGTTTTAATTTCGGTAGTGAGTAGAATACATCTAGACTTATTAGATTAGTTGTGTTCAGTACCATACAGATCATTGACATTTGTAAATTGTTACTATTTTTAGGCCACCCTAAGGGAGCCGAGAAGCAGACCCAGCTACGACAGGTCTCTAACCTCAACCATCCTGACATAAGAATCGTCATGGTGTCATGCTCTGACGCTGCGACTGTCTGTCTGACGACACATGGTGATATCTACGTCCTGCACGAGTACCAGTGCAGGAAAATCGCATCCAAGTATGTACTGTATCTACAGAATGCTCCCAAAAGTCTGTACTGTATCTACAGAACACTCCCAAAAGTCTGTACTGTATCTACAGAACACTCCCAAAAGTCTGTACGGTGTCTACAGAATGCTCCCAAAAGTCTGTACTGTATCTACAGAACACTCCCAAAAGTCTGTCCTGTATCTACAGAAGACTATGTATCTGCTAATGATTCGAATATGATCTGGAAAAGCATAAATAGGAAATCATCTGATTTTGCGCTTATAATGTGTATTCAGTTGTCAACATGGTGTTCAACCCCAAAACATAAAAACACTTGATTGTATTTACAGATTAAAATGTTTAACTGATTTCTCACCTACATTTAAATTCAATGAAAGAAACAACTGAGATTCTGACATACTATGTGAAAACGATTGAGATTTTCACATATTTAATTAAGAGTCTGACATGTTATGAGGAAAACATGAAAGAGAAATCCATTTTAGATTCTGTTGTATTACTCTGGAAAAGAAAAATTTAGATGATGACCGTATTAAAAAGTTGTTTTGTTTTTGTTTTACAGGTGGCAGGACATCCGAGAGATTTTTGTCTCTGGAGGAAATCTGGATCACATGTCTGATTTTGATGTACTGAGAGAGAAAGGCGGAACAGAACTACGCATTGTACTGCTGACCTCGACAGGAAAGGTCAGGAACAGCAACATACGACTGTAGAACTTTAACATAGCCAAACAAAAACCGGGGTCCAGTTGTACAAGTTAATCAAAAGTCGTCAGATTATGATATATATTGATTTAATGATAAAGATTAATTGTTAACAATGAAATTTTTGTGTAACTTGATACTGATTAATAGATCATGTTCGTGAATAAATTATCATTAATTGATTGAAAAGATTTGTGAAATGTGTTGAAAAAAAGTAACTTTCTGATTTCACTTCATATCGACCTGTAGACATTTGTTTGGCATGCTGCCAGTCCAAGCCTGAAGCGATGTCGCTGGGCAATACGACGTCAGATAACTGTGGCTGATGTTGCTCTCAGTACCAACAATGTTGCTATAGTAACAGACAATGGGGAAGCCTTTGTGGGGAATTTTGTACCAAAGAAAAGTGGAAAGGAAAATATACAGACAGCTAAAGGTAAGAAACGACACACAAAAAGGTAAAGGTAAGGAATAAACATATAAACAGTGTAAGGTAGGGAAAACACACAGACAGTTAAAGGTAGAGAATAAACTCACAGACAGATAAAGGTAGAGAATAAACTCACAGACAGATAAAGGTAGAGAATAAACTCACAGACAGTTAAAGGTAGAGAATAAACACGCAGACAGTTAAAGGTAGAGAATAAACTCACAGACAGATAAAGGTAGAGAATAAACACACAGACAACTAAAGGTAGAGAATAAACACGCAGACAGTAAAAGGTAGAGAATAAACACACAAACAGTTAAAGGTAGAGAATAAACACGCAGACAGTTAAAGGTAGAGAATAAACACACAGACAGTTAAAGGTAGAGAATAAACACGCAGACAGTTAAAGGTAGAGAATAAACACACAGACAGCTAAAGGTAGAGAATAAACACGCAGACAGTTAAAGGTAGAGAATAAACACACAGACAGCTAAAGGTAGAGAATAAACACACAGACAGCTAAAGGTAGAGAATAAACACACAGACAGTTAAAGGTAGAGAATAAACACACAGACAGTTAAAGGTAGAGAATAAACACGCAGACAGTTAAAGGTAGAGAATAAACACACAGACAGCTAAAGGTAGAGAAAAAACACACAGACAGATAAAGGTAGAGAATAAACACAAAGACAGTTAAAGGTAGAGAATAAACTCACAGACAGATAAAGGTAGAGAATAAACTCACAGACAGTTAAAGGTAGAGAATAAACTCACAGACAGATAAAGGTAGAGAATAAATACACAGACAGATAATGGTAGAGAATAAACACGCAGACAGTTAAAGGTAGAGAATAAACACACAGACAGTTAAAGGTAGAGAATAAACACACAGACAGCTAAAGGTAGAGAAAAAACACACAGACAGTTAAAGGTAGAGAAAAAACTCACAGACAGATAAAGGTAGGGAAAACACACAGACAGTTAAAGGTAGAGAATAAGCTCACAGACAGTTAAAGGTAGAGAATAAACACGCAGACAGTTAAAGGTAGAGAATAAACACACAGACAGTTAAAGGTAGAGAATAAACACACAGACAGCTAAAGGTAGAGAAAAAACACACAGACAGATAAAGGTAGAGAATAAACACACAGACAGATAAAGGTAGAGAATAAACTCACAGACAGATAATGGTAGAGAATAACACACAGACAGATAAAGGTAGAGAATAAACTCACAGACAGTTAAAGGTAGAGAATAAACACACAGAGAATAAACTCACAGACAGTTAAAGGTAGAGAATAAACACACAGACAATTAAAGGTAGAGAATAAACACACAGACAGTTAAAGGTAGAAAATAAATATACAGACAGTTAAAGGTAGAGAATAAACACACAGACAGTTAAAGGTAGAGAATAAACTCACAGACAGTTAAAGGTAGAGAATAAACTCACAGACAGTTAATGGTAGAGAATAAACACACAGATAGATAATGGTAGAGAATAAACACACAGACAGTTAAAGGTAGAGAATAAACACACAGACAGTTAAAGGTAGAAAATAAATATACAGACAGTTAAAGGTAGAGAATAAACACACAGACAGTTAAAGGTAGAGAATAAACTCACAGACAGTTAAAGGTAGATAATAAACTCACAGACAGTTAATGGTAGAGAATAAACACACAGATAGATAATGGTAGAGAATAAACTCACAGACAGTTAATGGTAGAGAATAAACTCACAGACAGACAATGGTAGAGAATAAACTCACAGACAGATAATGGTAGAGAATAACCTCACAGACAGTTAAAGGTAGAGAATAAACTCACAGACAGATAATGGTAGAGAATAAACACACAGACAGTTAAAGGTAGAGAATAAACTCACAGACAGTTAAAGGTAGAGAATAAACTCACAGACAGATAATGGTAGAGAATAAACACATAGGCAGTTAAAGGTAGAGAATAAACTCACAGACAGATAATGGTAGAGAATAAACACACAGACAGTTAAAGCTAGAGAATAAACTCACAGACAGTTAATGGTAGAGAATAAACACACAGACAGATAAAGGTAGAGAATAAACACACAGACAGTTAAAGGTAGAGAATAAACACACAGACAGTTAAAGGTAGAGAATAAACACACAGATAGATAATGGTAGAGAATAAACACACAGACAGTTAAAGGTAGAGAATAAACACATAGGCAGCTAAAGGAAGAGAATAAACACACAGACAGATAAAGGTAGAGAATAAACACACAGACAGATAAAGGTAGAGAATAAACTCACAGACAGATAATGGTAGAGAATAAACTCACAGACAGATAATGGTAGAGAATAAACTCACAGATAGATAAAGGTAAAGAATAAACACACAGACAGATAAAGGTAGAGAATAAACTCACAGACAGATAATGGTAGAGAATAAACTCACAGACAGATAATGGTAGAGAATAAACAAACAGACAGCTAAAGGTAGAGAATAAACTCACAGACAGATAATGGTAGAGAATAAATACACAGACAGTTAAAGGTAGAGAATAAACACATAGGCAGCTAAAGGTAGAGAATAAACACACAGACAGATAAAGGTAGAGAATAAACTCACAGAGAGATAAAGGTAGAGAATAAACTCACAGACAGATAAAAGAGAGAATAAACTCACAGACAGATAATGGTAGAGAATAAACTCACAGACAGATAATGGTAGAGAATAAACTCACAGACAGATAATGGTAGAGAATAAACTCACAGATAGATAAAGGTAGAGAATAAACACACAGACAGATAAAGGTAGAGAATAAACTCACAGACAGATAATGGTAGAGAATAAACACACAGACAGATAATGGTAGAGAATAAACTCACAGACAGCTAAAGGTAGAGAATAAACACACAGACAGCTAAAGGTAGAGAATAAACACACAGACAGCTAAAGGTAGAGAATAAACACACAGACAGTTAAAGGTAGAGAATAAACACACAGACAGGTAAAGGTAGAGAATAAACACACAGACAGATAAAGGTAGAGAATAAACACACAGACAGATAATTGTAGAGAATAAACACACAGACAGATAATGGTAGAGAATAAACAAACAGACAGATAAAGGTAGAGAATAAACTCACAGACAGATAATGGTAGAGAATAAACACACAGACAGATAAAGGTAGAGAATAAACACGCAGACAGTTAAAGGTAGAGAATAAACACACAGACAGTTAAAGGTAGAGAATAAACTCACAGACAGTTAAAGGTAGATAATAAACTCACAGACAGTTAATGGTAGAGAATAAACACACAGATAGATAATGGTAGAGAATAAACTCACAGACAGTTAATGGTAGAGAATAAACTCACAGACAGACAATGGTAGAGAATAAACTCACAGACAGATAATGGTAGAGAATAAACAAACAGACAGCTAAAGGTAGAGAATAAACTCACAGACAGATAATGGTAGAGAATAAATACACAGACAGTTAAAGGTAGAGAATAAACACATAGGCAGCTAAAGGTAGAGAATAAACACACAGACAGATAAAGGTAGAGAATAAACTCACAGAGAGATAAAGGTAGAGAATAAACTCACAGACAGATAAAAGAGAGAATAAACTCACAGACAGATAATGGTAGAGAATAAACTCACAGACAGATAATGGTAGAGAATAAACTCACAGACAGATAATGGTAGAGAATAAACTCACAGATAGATAAAGGTAGAGAATAAACACACAGACAGATAAAGGTAGAGAATAAACTCACAGACAGATAATGGTAGAGAATAAACACACAGACAGATAATGGTAGAGAATAAACTCACAGACAGCTAAAGGTAGAGAATAAACACACAGACAGCTAAAGGTAGAGAATAAACACACAGACAGCTAAAGGTAGAGAATAAACACACAGACAGTTAAAGGTAGAGAATAAACACACAGACAAGTAAAGGTAAAGAATAAACACACAGACAGATAAAGGTAGAGAATAAACACACAGACAGATAATGGTAGAGAATAAACACACAGACAGATAATGGTAGAGAATAAACAAACAGACAGATAAAGGTAGAGAATAAACTCACAGACAGATAATGGTAGAGAATAAACACACAGACAGATAAAGGTAGAGAATAAACACACAGACAGCTAAAGGTAGAGAATAAACTCACAGACAGATAAAGGTAGAGAATAAACTCACAGACAGATAATGGTAGAGAATAAACAAACAGACAGATAAAGGTAGAGAATAAACACACAGACAGATAATGGTAGAGAATAAACAAACAGACAGATAAAGGTAGAGAATAAACACACAGACAGATAAAGGTAGAGAATAAACACACAGACAGCTAAAGGTAGAGAATAAACTCACAGACAGATAATGGTAGAGAATAAACTCACAGACAGATAATGGTAGAGAATAAACACACAGACAGATAATGGTAGAGAATAAACACACAGACAGATAATGGTAGAGAATAAACAAACAGACAGATAAAGGTAGAGAATAAACACACAGACAGATAATGGTAGAGAATAAACTCACAGACAGTTAAAGGTAGAGAATAAACTCACAGACAGATAATGGTAGAGAATAAACACACAGACAGATAAAGGTAGAGAATAAACACACAGACAGTTAAAGGTAGAGAATAAACACACAGATAGATAAAGGTAGAGAATAAACACACAGACAGCTAAAGGTAGAGAATAAACACACAGACAGTTAAAGGTAGAGAATAAACACACAGATAGATAAAGGTAGAGAATAAACAAACAGACAGATAAAGGTAGAGAATAAACACACAGACAGAAAATGGTAGAGAATAAACTCACAGACAGTTAAAGGTAGAGAATAAACTCACAGACAGATAATGGTAGAGAATAAATACACAGACAGATAAAGGTAGAGAATAAATACACAGACAGATAAAGGTAGAGAATAAACACACAGACAGTTAATGGTAGAGAATAAACACACAGACAGATAAAGGTAGAGAATAAACTCACAGACAGCTAAAGGTAGAGAATAAACACACAGACAGTTAATGGTAGAGAATAAACACACAGACAGATAAAGGTAGAGAATAAACTCACAGACAGCTAAAGGTAGAGAATAAACACACAGACAGCTAAAGGTAGAGAATAAATACACAGACAGCTAAAGGTAGAGAATAAACACACAGACAGTTAAAGGTAGAGAATAAACACACAGACAGCTAAAGGTAGAGAATAAATACACAGACAGATAATGGTAGAGAATAAACTCACAGACAATTAAAAGTAGAGAATAAACTCACAGACAGATAATGGTAGAGAATAAACTCACAGACAGTTAAAGGTAGAGAATAAACTCACAGACAGATAATGGTAGAGAATAAATACACAGACAGATAAAGGTAGAGAATAAATACACAGACAGATAATGGTAGAGAATAAACACACAGACAGATAAAGGTAGAGAATAAACACACAGACAGTTAAAGGTAGAGAATAAACACACAGATAGATAAAGGTAAAGAATAAACACACAGACAGATAAAGGTAGAGAATAAACTCACAGACAGATAATGGTAGAGAATAAACTCACAGTCAGATAATGGTAGAGAATAAACAAACAGACAGCTAAAGGTAGAGAATAAACACACAGAGAATAAACTCACAGACAGATAATGGTAGAGAATAAATACACAGACAGTTAAAGGTAGAGAATAAACACATAGGCAGCTAAAGGTAGAGAATAAACACACAGACAGATAAAGGTAGAGAATAAACTCACAGAGAGATAAAGGTAGAGAATAAACTCACAGACAGATAAAAGAGAGAATAAACTCACAGACAGATAATGGTAGAGAATAAACTCACAGACAGATAATGGTAGAGAATAAACTCACAGACAGATAATGGTAGAGAATAAACTCACAGATAGATAAAGGTAGAGAATAAACACACAGACAGATAAAGGTAGAGAATAAACTCACAGACAGATAATGGTAGAGAATAAACACACAGACAGATAATGGTAGAGAATAAACTCACAGACAGCTAAAGGTAGAGAATAAACACACAGACAGCTAAAGGTAGAGAATAAACACACAGACAGCTAAAGGTAGAGAATAAACACACAGACAGTTAAAGGTAGAGAATAAACACACAGACAGGTAAAGGTAGAGAATAAACACACAGACAGATAAAGGTAGAGAATAAACACACAGACAGATAATGGTAGAGAATAAACACACAGACAGATAATGGTAGAGAATAAACAAACAGACAGATAAAGGTAGAGAATAAACTCACAGACAGATAATGGTAGAGAATAAACACACAGACAGATAAAGGTAGAGAATAAACACGCAGACAGTTAAAGGTAGAGAATAAACACACAGACAGTTAAAGGTAGAGAATAAACTCACAGACAGTTAAAGGTAGATAATAAACTCACAGACAGTTAATGGTAGAGAATAAACACACAGATAGATAATGGTAGAGAATAAACTCACAGACAGTTAATGGTAGAGAATAAACTCACAGACAGACAATGGTAGAGAATAAACTCACAGACAGATAATGGTAGAGAATAAACAAACAGACAGCTAAAGGTAGAGAATAAACTCACAGACAGATAATGGTAGAGAATAAATACACAGACAGTTAAAGGTAGAGAATAAACACATAGGCAGCTAAAGGTAGAGAATAAACACACAGACAGATAAAGGTAGAGAATAAACTCACAGAGAGATAAAGGTAGAGAATAAACTCACAGACAGATAAAAGAGAGAATAAACTCACAGACAGATAATGGTAGAGAATAAACTCACAGACAGATAATGGTAGAGAATAAACTCACAGACAGATAATGGTAGAGAATAAACTCACAGATAGATAAAGGTAGAGAATAAACACACAGACAGATAAAGGTAGAGAATAAACTCACAGACAGATAATGGTAGAGAATAAACACACAGACAGATAATGGTAGAGAATAAACTCACAGACAGCTAAAGGTAGAGAATAAACACACAGACAGCTAAAGGTAGAGAATAAACACACAGACAGCTAAAGGTAGAGAATAAACACACAGACAGTTAAAGGTAGAGAATAAACACACAGACAGGTAAAGGTAGAGAATAAACACACAGACAGATAAAGGTAGAGAATAAACACACAGACAGATAATGGTAGAGAATAAACACACAGACAGATAATGGTAGAGAATAAACAAACAGACAGATAAAGGTAGAGAATAAACTCACAGACAGATAATGGTAGAGAATAAACACACAGACAGATAAAGGTAGAGAATAAACACACAGACAGCTAAAGGTAGAGAATAAACTCACAGACAGATAATGGTAGAGAATAAACTCACAGACAGATAATGGTAGAGAATAAACAAACAGACAGATAAAGGTAGAGAATAAACACACAGACAGATAATGGTAGAGAATAAACAAACAGACAGATAAAGGTAGAGAATAAACACACAGACAGATAAAGGTAGAGAATAAACACACAGACAGCTAAAGGTAGAGAATAAACTCACAGACAGATAATGGTAGAGAATAAACTCACAGACAGATAATGGTAGAGAATAAACACACAGACAGATAATGGTAGAGAATAAACACACAGACAGATAATGGTAGAGAATAAACTCACAGACAGTTAAAGGTAGAGAATAAACTCACAGACAGATAATGGTAGAGAATAAACACACAGACAGATAAAGGTAGAGAATAAACACACAGACAGTTAAAGGTAGAGAATAAACACACAGATAGATAAAGGTAGAGAATAAACACACAGACAGCTAAAGGTAGAGAATAAACACACAGACAGTTAAAGGTAGAGAATAAACACACAGATAGATAAAGGTAGAGAATAAACAAACAGACAGATAAAGGTAGAGAATAAACACACAGACAGAAAATGGTAGAGAATAAACTCACAGACAGTTAAAGGTAGAGAATAAACTCACAGACAGATAATGGTAGAGAATAAATACACAGACAGATAAAGGTAGAGAATAAATACACAGACAGATAAAGGTACAGAATAAACACACAGAGAGATAAAGGTAGAGAATAAACACACAGACAGCTAAAGGTAGAGAATAAACACACAGACAGTTAATGGTAGAGAATAAACACACAGACAGATAAAGGTAGAGAATAAACTCACAGACAGCTAAAGGTAGAGAATAAACACACAGACAGCTAAAGGTAGAGAATAAATACACAGACAGCTAAAGGTAGAGAATAAACACACAGACAGTTAAAGGTAGAGAATAAACACACAGACAGCTAAAGGTAGAGAATAAATACACAGACAGATAATGGTAGAGAATAAACTCACAGACAATTAAAAGTAGAGAATAAACTCACAGACAGATAATGGTAGAGAATAAACTCACAGACAGTTAAAGGTAGAGAATAAACTCACAGACAGATAATGGTAGAGAATAAATACACAGACAGATAAAGGTAGAGAATAAATACACAGACAGATAATGGTAGAGAATAAACACACAGACAGATAAAGGTAGAGAATAAACACACAGACAGTTAAAGGTAGAGAATAAACACACAGATAGATAAAGGTAGAGAATAAACACACAGACAGCTAAAGGTAGAGAATAAACACACAGACAGTTAAAGGTAGAGAATAAACACACAGATAGATAAAGGTAGAGAATAAACAAACAGACAGATAAAGGTAGAGAATAAACACACAGACAGATAATGGTAGAGAATAAACTCACAGACAGTTAAAGGTAGAGAATAAACTCACAGACAGATAATGGTAGAGAATAAATACACAGACAGATAAAGGTAGAGAATAAATACACAGACAGATAAAGGTAGAGAATAAACACACAGAGAGATAAAGGTAGAGAATAAACACACAGACAGCTAAAGGTAGAGAATAAACACACAGACAGTTAATGGTAGAGAATAAACACACAGACAGATAAAGGTAGAGAATAAACTCACAGACAGCTAAAGGTAGAGAATAAACACACAGACAGCTAAAGGTAGAGAATAAATACACAGACAGCTAAAGGTAGAGAATAAACACATAGGCAGTTAAAGGTAGAGAAGAAACACACAGACAGGTAAAGGTAAAAAATAAACACACAGACAGATAATGGTAGAGAATAAACACACAGAGAGATAAAGGTAGAGAATAAACACACAGACAGCTAAAGGTAGAGAATAAACTCACAGACAGATAATGGTAGAGAATAAACACACAGACAGATAAAGGTAGAGAATGAACACACAGACAGCTAAAGGTAGAGAATAAACACACAGACAGATAATGGTAGAGAATAAACACACAGACAGATAATGGTAGAGAATAAACAAACAGACAGATAAAGGTAGAGAATAAACACACAGACAGATAATGGTAGAGAATAAACTCACAGACAATTAAAGGTAGAGAATAAACTCACAGACAGATAAAGGTAGAGAATAAATACACAGACAGATAATGGTAGAGAATAAACACACAGACAGCTAAAGGTAGAGAATAAACACACAGACAGTTAAAGGTAGAGAATAAACACACAGACAGCTAAAGGTAGAGAATAAATACACAGACAGATAATGGTAGAGAATAAACTCACAGACAATTAAAAGTAGAGAATAAACTCACAGACAGATAATGGTAGAGAATAAACTCACAGACAGTTAAAGGTAGAGAATAAACTCACAGACAGATAATGGTAGAGAATAAATACACAGACAGATAAAGGTAGAGAATAAATACACAGACAGATAAAGGTAGAGAATAAACACACAGAGAGATAAAGGTAGAGAATAAACACACAGACAGCTAAAGGTAGAGAATAAACTCACAGACAGTTAAAGGTAGAGAATAAACACACAGACAGTTAAAGGTAGAGAATAAACTCACAGACAGTTAAAGGTAGAGAATAAACTCACAGACAGTTAAAGGTAGAGAATAAACACATAGGTAGGATTAGATTAGGTGAAGTGATTGGCTGATGGTGTAATTTCTGTCAGAAGTGAATGAGGAAGGATTAGTTTTCTCACATTTTGTCTACAGTGTATTGAGTGAATGAAGGAGCTTTGAGAAAATTCTGAATTATGCAATTATTTTAACTTAACTTCAAAGACTAATTGGGCAGTTAGTAGAAAGAGCACATCTGAAAAATGATTTCTATTTATATGTGGGGTAAGAAGGGCGATATCTGCTTTGGTAGCATGTTAGCCTTGGCTAATACACCAAATCAGTCTATTTAAGGCCTAGTATGCCTTAAAAAAATGTATCTGAAGGTGAAATAAACTGTACCTGAAGGTGAAAAATATTGATTTTGAAGGTCATCTGAGTAGTGGTTCATGATTCAGAAAGCAGATGACGATGACAGTGAAGAAAGGGAATGATAACTCTGACATAAGCCATGTGTTTTAGAAATGAGTGGGTTCTTCATCTTACACTGGGACATTTTATATATGTTTTTTTTCTTAGATATTTTACGTGAATAAATGAGATCACTGTCATGTTACATACAGAATATTCAAAATAAATAAAACGTAACAAAGAATATAATTACTGTCAATCGATTTTACTGGGCTTGCTGACAATAGCTGATATGTTAAAATCAACATGGGCGGTCTTTAAACAGTAAATAAAATAAGTAAAATCTGGATGCACAAATCTTAAAGTTAGATTGGCAAAATGTTAAGATCAAGAGGTAACTTCATTCACTGTATCTTTATAATGACTGGCTTATATCGGTGTTTTCTGAAATATCGGTTTAGATTTATACTGGTATAACTTACACCAGCAATGATACCCATGACCTGTTGACCTCATAATAACACTAGAAATAGCTGTGGAAGTCTTTGCCCTATGTTTGGTATTGACACATCTTCATATTTTGCTCAGAAAATGGCTAAAAATAATCCTTTTATCCTATATTCCACATCATCCCTGTTTTCTGAAAATCATTTTAAACTAAAATAACAAACCATAAACCTTCCCCAAGAGAGAGTCTGTAAATCTAATCAAAATTTGAAGGAAACAATGCAAATTTTTTTCATCATACATTGTAAAAAAAAAATATATATGATCATTGTGATGTCATAATCAATGACAGAAAAATCTCACACTACTGTCTCCCAGGGATAAAGTCCGTCTCACAATACTCATCACACAAGGAGATATGATAAATACAATCTGTGTATATAAAGTTTTACTTATTTGATACTAGAGCATGAGAAAAATGACTTTGAGTTACGGCTGATTGACCTACTACTGAAAGATGAAGCTGAGGACGTCATGCTTCGCCGACTTCCTGAAATCCATCGAGGTACACGGATCTTTATGGACTCTAAGGGACATAACTTCTGTGTGCTGCAGTCCGTCCCCAACTCATGGTAAGATTGTGTAACCCTGTATGTTACAGTCCGTCCCTAACTCATGGTAAGATTGCGTAACCCCGTATGTTACAGTCCGTCCCTAACTCGTGGTAAGATTGTGTAACCCTGTATCTTACAGTCCGTCCCTAACTCGTGGTAAGATTGTGTAACCCCGTATGTTACAGTCCGTCCCTAACTCATGGTAAGATTGTGTAACCCCGTATGTTACAGTCCGTCCCTGACTCATGGTAAGATTGTGTAACCCTGTATGTTACAGTCCGTCCCTAAGTCGTGGTAAGATTGTGTAACCCTGTATGTTACAGTCCGTCCCTAAGTCGTGGTTAGATTGTGTAACCCTGTATGTTACAGTCCGTCCCTGACTCATGGTAAGGTTGTGTAACCCTGTATGTTACAGTCCGTCCCTAAGTCGAGGTTAGATTGTGTAACCCCATATGTTACAGTCCGTCCCTAACTCATGGTAAGATTGTGTAACCCTGTATGTTACAGTCCGTCCCTGACTCATGGTAAGATTGTGTAACCCTGTATGTTACCGTCCGTCCCTGACTCATGGTAAGATTGTGTAACCCCGTATGTTACAGTCCGTCCCTGACTCATGGTAAGATTGTGTAACCCTGTATGTTACAGTCCGTCCCTAACTCGTGGTAAGATTGTGTAACCCCGTATGTTACAGTCCGTCCCTGACTCATGGTAAGGTTGTGTAACCCTGTATGTTACAGTCCGTCCCTGACTCATGGTAAGATTGTGTAACCCTGTATGTTACAGTCCGTCCCTGACTCATGGTAAGATTGTGTAACCCTGTATGTTACAGTCCGTCCCTAACTCATGGTAAGGTTGTGTAACCCTGTATGTTACAGTCCGTCCCTAACTCATGGTAAGATTGTGTAACCCTGTATGTTACAGTCCGTCCCTAACTCGTGGTAAGATTGTGTAACCCTGTATGTTACAGTCCGTCCCTAAGTCGTGGTTAGATTGTGTAACCCCGTATGTTACAGTCCGTCCCTGACTCATGGTAAGATTGTGTAACCCTGTATGTTACAGTCCGTCCCTAACTCATGGTAAGGTTGTGTAACCCTGTATGTTACAGTCCGTCCCTAACTCATGGTAAGGTTGTGTAACCCTGTATGTTACAGTCCGTCCCTGACTCATGGTAAGGTTGTGTAACCCTGTATGTTACAGTCCGTCCCTAACTCGTGGTAAGATTGTGTAACCCTGTATGTTACAGTTCGTCCCTAACTCATGGTAAGGTTGTGTAACCCTGTATGTTACAGTCCGTCCCTGACTCATGGTAAGGTTGTGTAACCCTGTATGTTACAGTCCGTCCCTGACTCATGGTAAGGTTGTGTAACCCTGTATGTTACAGTCCGTCCCTGACTCATGGTAAGATTGTGTAACCCTGTATGTTACAGTCCGTCCCTAACTCGTGGTAAGATTGTGTAACCCTGTATGTTACAGTCCGTCCCTAAGTCGTGGTAAGATTGTGTAACCCCGTATGTTACAGTCCGTCCTTAAGTCGTGGTAAGATTGTGTAACCCTGTATGTTACAGTCCGTCCCTAAGTCATGGTGAGATTGTGATATGTCATAACTCATGGTAAGAGTGAGTCGTTATGTCATAACACATAGTAAGGGTAAGTCGTGATGTGTTGTAACTCTTAGTAAGAGCGAGTCATGATGTGTTGTAATCATGGTAAGAGTGAGTCATGATGTCATCACTCATGATAAGAGTGAGTCGTGATGTGTTGTAACTCATGGTAAGAGTGAGTCATGATGTGTCGTAACTCACACAGAGAGTGAGTAATGGTGTGTGATAAACCTTGATAAGGTTATGTGGAAGTCATTTTATTCAATGCAAATTCTTTTCATCATACATTGTAAAAACAAATATGGGCTCTACATTAAGTCACTGGGCTCTACATTAACTCACTGGGCTCTACATTAATTCAATGGGCTCAACATTAAACTTGAAACTTGAAACTTGTTAATTTGATTAAACGCCAAAACTATATATGAAATACATATTCTATGGCGTTGTACATGAATAATAAAATCTATGACATTAAGTCACTGGGCTTTACATTAACTGACTGGGCTCTACATTAAGTGACTGGGCTCTACATTAACTGACTGGGCTCTACATTAAGTCACTGGACTGTACATTAAGTCACTGGGCTCTACATTAACTCACTGGGCTCTACATTAATTCAATGGGCTCGACATTAAGTCACTGAGCTTTACATTAACTGACTGGGCTCTACATTAACTGACTGGGCTCTACATTAAGTCACTGGACTGTACATTAAGTCACTGGGTGTACTAATTGCTGTGCGGTTCTGTCAGTTAATATCTTTCATAATAGTCTTCATGTTCAGTATATGAGAAATGAGAAACATGATGATTAAAAGATGATACCCTACTTTTGAAAGGTCTAAAGGTGAAAGGTTAAGGTCACAATGAATTCTATGGCAAGTATTGTTCACTTGCAGGCTGAAGGTGAATGATAGACAGCTACGAAGTTTGATTTCACTGGGTCAGAGGTCATGTTCAAATCAATGCTTGATATTTTCATGATCTTAAGATTTCCTTGATGTTACGGATGGCATTTTTTAGTTTTCTTTTTATGAAAACATCGTTTTCAACATGATACAAAAATTAAGTAAACACGCTTTTCTTTGTCTTTTTTTTGTGGTAGATCTTAGTCATTCAGTAACTTTTTTTATTTTCAGTGTAACTGATGTTCCCAGTGTCAGCCAATCAGAAATGTCATTACATTTCCAGCAGCTGTTGGATGAGGGTGATGAGTTTGATATGATCCATGACATTGTTCTGAAGGTGAGGTGATAAGAACAGCAGGCAATACAATGTCCATGTGGGCAGTGCAATGCCCATGTGGGCAGTACAATGTCCATGTGGGCAGTACAATGTCCATGTTGGCAGTACAATATCCATGTGGGCAGTGCAATGTCCATGTGGGCAGTACAATGTCCATGTGGGCAGTGCAATGTCCATGTGGGCAGTGCAATGTCCATGTGGGCAGTGCAATGTCCATGTGGGCAGTGTAATGTCCATGTGGGCAGTACAATATCCATGTGGGCAGTGTAATGTCCATGTGGGCAGTGCAATATCCATGTGGGCAGTGCAATGTCCAAGTTGGCAATACAATATCTAGGTAAATATAATATCTATGTAGGCAATGCGATGTCCATATAGGCAATATAATGTCCATTACACAATATAATATCCATGCATGCAATACAATGTCCAAGTGAAAAAATAAGCTTTTCATCTTCGTAGATGTCACATTTTAAAACAAAATGTAATGGTTTAATTCACATTAGGTCAAAGGTCGAAGCTGGGCAGCACACAAGTTTATTCTTCTCAGTCGCAGTGATCTTTTCTACAAGTTGCTTGCTGAGGTCAAAAGAAAGTCATCGGAGGATCAGGCCACCCTGGAAATTCCAGATGTGAACCCCGAGATTTTCCATCAGATGTTGACGTACATATACAGTGACACATGTGATCTACTGCGGGTCGGGGCTGTGTTTGACTTTAAGCCAGTTCTGACAGAGAGAGACTATAATGGAAATGACTTTGATGAAGATGGTCTCAGTTGTATGAGAGGAAAATCAGCATATGAGGTGACACAGAAAAAGAAGGGAAAAGAAAAGAAAAACATGAAAACAGTAAAGGCTGATAAAGATCCTGTTCAACTCCTACAGGACATGGCCAAGCGATTCGGAGTGAAGGGGTTATCCAAAAGGTACAATTATTTGATTCAAATCGATCAGAATTTCAGCACAAAACATCTGGATACGTTCAGTGGGATGGCTCAGAATGCTAAGCACTGTACACTGTGTACTGCTCTGTGTCAGTTGTATGCTGTATGAACTATAGTTGCAGTTCTTCATAAATTGTTCCCAGAGTTCAGTAATGTCTTATCTCTCTTTCAGATTTCAGTAGAATTCCCACATTCTGAAACCTATCAAGCCATTACTATGGCATTTCTTGTTGCACATACAAGTAAAGAATTGATATTGTTGTTGACAGGCTGGAGGGCTTGCAGTACGTGAACGGTCGAATAGATGGGAAGTCTAAACAACAGACAAGGGCACCACTCAGACTGGAACGATCCAAGCTGTAAGTTTTGCCTTGCACTTGAAATCTTCACCCTTTCCTAACAAAAATTTTCTTGTGGGAGGAATTTTCTTGTCTGTTTTTTTTCTGTGGTCCAGTTAATTTTGTATGTTGCTTTAGTTTGATGATGTTCTTTGATAATTTTGCACAACTGTTTGACAGTGAATCTATTTTGAAATGGGATTTAACTTTGTTAATCATTACCATATAATTATTCATAATTATCTATTATACATACACCAAGCGTGAATTCAGACTATTCTATTAAGCTTCTGTTTTACAATTTTTCAGGATGGATCTTTGTGATGTCACAATAATGAGTCAGGATGGAACAGCGATTTCTTGCCACAAGTGCATATTGGTGGCGAGACTGGAGTACTTCAACAGCATGCTCAGTAGTGGCTGGGTAGAGGTAATATTAGTACTATTTCTGTAGATAATAATTGCCTTCTCCGTTATGCCAGACTCTGAGATCCATGGTTTGATTTTGTCCGTTACTTCTGTGGACAAGTTCTGTATCTGATTTTGCTCATTATTTCTATAGATGAGTTCTATGCTTGATTTTGTCCATTATTGCTGCAGATAAGGTCTATGCTTAGTTTGCCCATTATTTCATTACTAGTAGATGTTCACTTTAATTTTTGTGGAGGAGTTCCATGGTTAATTAGTTTGATTCATATATTTTTTTTAATTACTTGGTTAATTTTGCCCCATTATTTCTGTAACCAAGTCCCTTGCTTAATTTTGCCCATTATTTCTGTAAGCAAGTCCCTTGCTTAATTTTGCCCATTATTTCGGTAAACAAATCCCTTGCTTAATTTTTCCCATTATTTCGGTAACCAAGTCCCTTGCTTAATTTTTCCCATTATTTCGGGAAGCAAGTCTCTTGCTTAATTTCGCCCATTATTTCTGTAGACGAGTTCCACACAGGCCCTGACATTACCTGTTCCTAGTGATTGTCTGAAGATCCTCATAGATTTCCTCTACAGAGACCAGGCCCCTGCTGTGACAGGTATGTATATATACCTGTATAGGGAATTATAAAGCAGTTAAGTTACACCTGTGCAGAGAAATAGAGATCAGGTAAGTTACTTGCATCTGTACAGAGAAATGAAAATTGTAGCATTACAAACAAAAACTTGAAACTATGCATGTATTTTGTCATTTTCTAACTGCCTAACAGCATGCATTCTCTGTTGATCCTATTTTCTGGCTGCATTTATCTGTTGATCCTGTTTTGTGGCTGCATTTATCTGTTGATCCTGTTTTGTGGCTGCTTTTCTCTGTTGATCCTGTTTTGTGGCTGCTTTTATCTGTTGATCCTGTTTTGTGGCTGCTTGTATCTGTTGATCGTGTTTTCTGGCAGCTTTTATCTGTTGATCCTGTTTTGTGGCTGCTTTTGTCTGTTGATCCTGTTTTGTGGCTGCTTTTATCTGTTGATCCTGTTTTGTGGCTGCTTTTATCTGTTGATCCTGTTTTGTGGCTGCTTTTATCTGTTGATCCTGTTTTGTGGCTGCTTGTATCTGTTGATCCTGTTTTCTGGCAGCTTTTATCTGTTGATCTTATTTTCTGGCTGCTTTTATCTGTTGATCCTATTTTCTGGCTGCTTTTATCTGTTGATCCTGTTTTGTGGCTGCATTTATCTGTTGATCCTGTTTTGTGGCTGCTTTTCTCTGTTGATCCTGTTTTGTGGCTGCTTTTATCTGTTGATCCTGTTTTGTGGCTGCTTGTATCTGTTGATCGTGTTTTCTGGCAGCTTTTATCTGTTGATCCTGTTTTGTGGCAGCTTTTATCTGTTGATCCTGTTTTGTGGCTGCTTTTATCTGTTGATCCTGTTTTGTGGCTGCTTTTATCTGTTGATCCTGTTTTGTGGCTGCTTTTATCTGTTGATCCTGTTTTGTGGCTGCTTTTGTCTGTTGATCCTGTTTTGTGGCTGCTTTTATCTGTTGATCCTGTTTTGTGGCTGCTTTTATCTGTTGATCCTGTTTTGTGGCTGCTTTTATCTGTTGATCGTGTTTTCTGGCAGCTTTTATCTGTTGATCCTGTTTTGTGGCTGCTTTTGTCTGTTGATCCTGTTTTGTGGCTGCTTTTATCTGTTGATCCTGTTTTGTGGCTGCTTTTATCTGTTGATCGTGTTTTGTGGCTGCTTTTGTCTGTTGATCCTGTTTTGTGGCTGCTTTTATCTGTTGATCCTGTTTTGTGGCTGCTTTTATCTGTTGATCCTGTTTTGTGGCTGCTTTTATCTGTTGATCCTGTTTTGTGGCTGCTTTTATCTGTTGATCCTGTTTTGTGGCTGCTTTTGTCTGTTGATCCTGTTTTGTGGCTGCTTTTATCTGTTGATCCTGTTTTGTGGCTGCTTTTATCTGTTGATCCTGTTTTGTGGCTGCTTTTATCTGTTGATCCTGTTTTGTGGCTGCTTGTATCTGTTGATCGTGTTTTCTGGCAGCTTTTATCTGTTTATCCTGTTTTGTGGCTGCTTTTATCTGTTGATCCTGTTTTGTGGCTGCTTTTGTCTGTTGATCGTGTTTTGTGGCTGCTTTTATCTGTTGATCCTGTTTTGTGGCTGCTTTTATCTGTTGATCCTGTTTTGTGGCTGCTTTTATCTGTTGATCCTGTTTTGTGGCTGCTTTTATCTGTTGATCCTGTTTTGTGGCTGCTTTTATCTGTTGATCCTGTTTTGTGGCTGCTTTTATCTGTTGATCCTGTTTTGTGGCTGCTTTTGTCTGTTGATCCTGTTTTGTGGCTGCTTTTATCTGTTGATCCTGTTTTGTGGCTGCTTTTATCTGTTGATCCTGTTTTGTGGCTGCTTTTGTCTGTTGATCCTGTTTTGTAGCTGCTTTTATCTGTTGATCCTGTTTTGTGGCTGCTTTTATCTGTTGATTTAACTTACTGTCTGTAAAATGAGGAACATTACAGATCAACTCCAAATCCTCACTGCCTGTAAAATGTTGAACGTAATAAATTAACTCCAAATTTTCACTGCATGCAAAACAAAGGACATTAACAAATTCTCACTGCATGTAACACCAAAGACATTACAAATCAACACTAAGTGATTATGATTTCATGTGGTTAAAATTAACTACATTTATTTTTAATTGTGTAATAATGAATTGAAATTCAAAAGAAGAAGCATACTATTACAAAGTGAGAATTTAGAGTTGATCTGTAATGTTGATCATTTTACAGACAGTGAGAATTTAGAGTTGATCTGTAATGTTGATCATTTTACAGACAGTGAGGATTTAGAGTTGATCTGTAATGTTGATCATTTTACAGACAGTGAGAATTTAGAGTTGATCTGTAATGTTGATCATTTTACAGACAGTGAGAATTTAGAGTTGATCTGTAATGTTCCTCATTTTACAGACAGTGAGGATTTAGAGTTGATCTGTAATGTTGATCATTTTACAGACTGAGAATTTAGAGTTGATCTGTAATGTTGATCATTTTACAGACAGTGAGGATTTAGAGTTGATCTGTAATGTTGATCATTTTACAGACAGTGAGGATTTAGAGTTGATCTGTAATGTTGATCATTTTACAGACAGTGAGGATTTAGAGTTGATCTGTAATGTTGATCATTTTACAGACAGTGAGGATTTAGAGTTGATCTGTAATGTTGATCATTTTACAGACAGTGAGGATTTAGAGTTGATCTGTAACGTCCTTGTAATGGCTGACCAGCTTCTGGTGACTAGACTTGTACAGATCTGTGAAGTTACGCTCAGTGAACTCGGTGAGTAACTATATCACATGTCATCAAAGGGACATGGACACAATTTTAGCTGAAAATTTTAAAATTTTATTTTTTCCATTTTTAATGTTTACAATGCTTAACAAAAGTATTTCTAATGAACAACTAAAATTGAATGTCAGTTGTTGAGTTACAAGTGAGATACAGCACTCACAATTCATCGCTATGTAAACAAAGCCCGTGCCATGTTTTTTCTTTTTTTACACATAGATTGCTTAATAGAAAATACCATGTTTAAAACAAAATGAGATATGATAAAAACCAGAAGCTGTTTAATTGTGTTCTGAATAAACTTGTAAATTGAAAAACCTATGTAAACAAAAAATGGTATGAGTGTTGTTTATGTAACAAAGAATTGTGATGTCTGTATTTCTTATGTAACTTGACATCTAACATTCAAATTTTCGCTAATTCATTTCACCAATATTGTATTTTTGATGTTTTGAACCAAGGTCTCTCAAGGTCATTTTGGTGAGGTCAAGGTCACTCGGAACATATACCTTTGTATGAGGAGGAAAAAGTGCCTTATTTCAACAGTTTTTTAATAGTTATTGATCATATATCACACAAATGAGTAATAGACAATGGCTTTCAGACATAGGTCACTAAGGGTCATTTTGTAAAGGTCATTGTCACTCAACATATGCCACATGTATGAAAAAAACCCTTCATTTCAACAATATTAATAGGCATTGATTGAGTCATTCATCGTATGAAGTAGTTCATCGGTTAGATGCAGTTTGGGGAGCATCCATCAGGTTTACTGATATTCCTGTTTTATTACTTACAATGGGGGATACAGGAGAGTTGTTGGAAATTTTCCACTCTATATAATGCTAATTTATTTTATCAGTAACAATGAAGAATGTGGGAGAGCTGTTAGAATTTTCCACTCTGTATAATGCAGAACAGCTGAAGGCTGTGTGTCAACAATACATTGTCATTAACCTTGCAGCCATCATGGAAGGCAGGTGGGTGTATTCTGAATCACACAATACTCTGTAACAAGAGAGAGCCATGATATATTTAATCTGTAGCACAGGCAACAATATTTAATCTGTAGCACAGGCAACAATATTCAATGTGTAGCACAGGCAACAATATTTAATCTGTAGCACAGGCAACAATATTCAATCTGTAGCACAGGCAACAATATTCAATCTGTAGCACAGGCAACAATATTTAATGTGTAGTTTTACCGTACTGTGTTTTACTGTACTGTGTTTTACTGTACAGTGTTTTACTGTATTGTGTTTTACTGTACTGTGTTTTACTGTACAGTGTTTTACTGTACTGTGTTTCACTGTACAGTGTTTTACTGTGTTTTACCGTACTGTGTTTTACAGTACTGTGTTTTACTGTACTGTGTTTTACCGTACTGTCTTTTACTGTACTGTGTTTTACTGTACTGTGTTTTACTGTACAGTGTTTTACTGTACTGTGTTTTACTGTACAGTGTTTTACCGTACTGTGTTTTACCGTACTGTGTTTTACCGTACTGTGTTTTACTGTACTGTGTTTTACCACACTGAGTTTTATTGTACTGTGTTTTACTGTACTGTGTTTTACCGTACTGTCTTTTACTGTACTGTGTTTTACTGTACTGTGTTTTACTGTACAGTGTTTTACTGTACTGTGTTTTACTGTACAGTGTTTTACCGTACTGTCTTTTACTGTACAGTGTTTTACTGTACAGTGTTTTACCATACTGTGTTTTACTGTACTGTGTTTTACTGTACAGTGTTTTACTGTACTGTGTTTTACTGTACTGTGTTTTACTGTACAGTGTTTTACTGTACTGTGTTTTACTGTACTGTGTTTTACTGTACAGTGTTTTACTGTATTGTGTTTTACTGTACTGTGTTTTACTGTACAGTGTTTTACTGTACTGTGTTTTACTGTACTGTGTTTTACCGTACAGTGTTTTACCGTACTGTGTTTTACTGTGTTTTACCGTACTGTGTTTTACAGTACTGTGTTTTACTGTACTGTGTTTTACCGTACTGTGTTTTACTGTACTGTGTTTACTGTACTGTGTTTTACCGTACTGTGTTTTACTGTACTGTGTTTTACCATACTGTGTTTTACTGTACAGTGTTTTACTGTACTGTGTTTTACTGTGTTTTACTGTACTGTGTTTTGCCGTACTGTCTTTTACTGTACTGTGTTTTACCATACTGTGTTTTACTGTACAGTGTTTTACTGTACTGTGTTTTACTGTGTTTTACTGTACTGTGTTTTGCCGTACTGTCTTTTACTGTACTGTGTTTTACCATACTGTGTTTTACTGTACAGTGTTTTACTGTACTGTGTTTTACTGTGTTTTACTGTACTGTGTTTTACTGTAATGTCTTTTACTGTACTGTGTTTTACTGTACAGTGTTTTACTGTACAGTGTTTTACTGTACTGTGTTTTACTGTACAGTGTTTTACTGTACTGTGTTTTACTGTACTGTGTTTTACTGTACAGTGTTTTACTGTACAGTGTTTTACTGTACTGTGTTTTACTGTACTGTGTTTTACTGTACAGTGTTTTACCGTACTGTGTTTTACTGTACTGTGTTTTACTGTACTGTGTTTTACCGTACTGTCTTTTACTGTACTGTGTTTTACTGTACAGTGTTTTACTGTACTGTGTTTTACTGTACAGTGTTTTACCGTACTGTGTTTTACTGTACTGTGTTTTACCGTACTGTCTTTTACTGTACAGTGTTTTCCTGTACAGTGTTTTACCGTACTGTGTTTTACTGTACTGTGTTTTACTGTACAGTGTTTTACTGTACTGTGTTTTACCGTACTGTGTTTTACTGTACTGTGTTTTACTGTACTGTGTTTTACCGTACTGTCTTTTACTGTACAGTGTTTTACTGTACAGTGTTTTACCGTACTGTGTTTTACTGTACAGTGTTTTACTGTACTGTGTTTTACTGTACTGTGTTTTACCATACTGAGTTTTACTGCACTGTGTTTTACTATACTGTGTTTTACTATACTGTGTTTTACTGTACAGTGTTTTACTGTACAGTGTTTTACTGTACAGTGTTTTACTGTACTGTGTTTTACTGTGATTTACTGTACTGTCTTTTACTGCACTGTGTTTTACTATACTGTGTTTTACTATACTGTGTTTTACTGTACAGTGTTTTACTGTACAGTGTTTTACTGTACTGTGTTTTACTGTACAGTATTTTACTGTACTGTGTTTTACTGTACTGTGTTTTACTGTACAGTGTTTTACTGTACAGTGTTTTACTGTACTCTGTTTTACTGTACTGTGTTTTACTGTACTGTGTTTTACCGTACTGTGTTTTACCGTAGTGTGTTTTACTGTACTGTGTTTTACTGTACTGTCTTTTACTGTACTGTGTTTTACCATACTGCAGTTTTTGACTGAAGACCTATTTCCAAAAGTGACACAGTTCTTTTGTGTTTTACCTCAGAATAAACTTGTGTGATGACCAGCACAAATCACTTATAATCAATTCCAAGATTTATTTCCAGGAAAATGTAACCAAGAAAAAAAAGACTGACAATAAACCAAAATGAAGTTCATAATAAACAGTGTTTGATCTGTTGTTTGTTCACTGTTGAGCGAATCCCACACTAGAATAATTAAATTGTCACAGATCAGCCATTAATTCCAATAAGTTAGGTCTAATCCTGAGACACTTTGTAGAGTGTTTGTGGAGTACATATTGACACAAAGTATAAAGTCTATTTCTGCAATGTACTAAAAAAAATCTTCAGGTAGAACAATCCTTTTCTGGAAATTGTATAATGGAGACACACAGGTATAATATCATTTTCCTGTTGAACTCTTATAAACATTGTTCTAAAAATAGAATGTCTAGAATCTTGTCTGGGACACAGGTGTCAATCAAGTACAAATGTATTACACAACATTTTCCACACAATTCCATTGTGTTTTAGGCATTTAGATATTACTTTTATGTTTTAGGTATCTGTGCCATACTTTAATGCTTGATGTAGTAGTTTTAAGTATTTAAACAGTACTTTTTGTATTTTAGATATCTAGACAGTACTTTTTGTATTTTAGATATCTAGACAGTACTTTTGTGTTTTAGATATCTAGACAGTACTTTTGTGTTTGGGTATTTAGACTGTGTATTTTTGTGTTTTAGGTATTTAGACTGTGTATTTTTGTGTTTTAGGTATTTAGACTGTGTATTTTTGTGTTTTGGGTATTTAGACTGTGTATTTTTGTGTTTTAGGTATTTAGACATGGTTAGTGATGATGTAATGATTGCATTGACAAGATACTACCATGATAAGGTATGAATTTAAATAAAGGTAGAAATATATATGTGCAAAAAAACTGTTGCAAATGGAGCTTCACATGCATGTAGAATTGGGTTATCAGTCTCACATCTTTGTGTTTTGACAGGTTCCATGCATGAGTCGCCGTGTAATTACCCCATTTTCAGATGGTCCCTCCAAATCCTTCGTGGAGGAGCTGACTGATGAATCTTCACAAATCAATGAAAGTCTGTCGGGCGACTCCATAGGAAGGAAGTCCAAGAATCGGAGACGACGAAGCAGGATTAAGAGCACATCAGAGGACGATGGAAGGAGAGACAGCCAGACAGATGAAGGCAGCAGGAGAGAGAGAAAGATGGATAGACAGATATCTATCAGTTCAGAGAAGAGTCTTTTTTCAGATGAGGAAGAGGAGAAGCCGATTGTGGTAAGTCTTTGTAACTAGATCCATTTAATCTGATGACTCTGTATAAACTGATAGCTCCAAATAAACTGATATCTAGCTAGCTGTGTGTAATCTGATATCTAGCTCTGTGTAACCTGATATCTAGCTCTGTGTAACCTGATATCTAGCTCTGTGTAACCTGATATCTAGCTCTGTGTAACCTGATATCTAGCTCTGTGTAACCTGATATCTACCTCTGTGTAACCTGATATCTACCTCTGTGTAACCTGATATCTAGCTCTGTGTAACCTGATATCTACCTCTGTGTAACCTGATATCTAGCTATATGTAAACTTATAACTAGATCTTTGAACTGATGACTAGATCCTTGTAAACCGATTGTGGACTGATATCACACACCCTGTAAACTGATACCACACACCCTGTAAACTGATACCAGACACCCTGTAAACTGATACCACACACCCTGTAAACTAATACCACACACCCTGTAAACTGATACCACACACCCTGTAAACTAATACCACACACCCTGTAAACTGATACCTCACACCCTGTAAACTAATACCACACACCCTGTAAACTGATACCAGACACCCTGTAAACTGATACCACACACCCTGTAAACTAATACCACACACCCTGTAAACTGATACCACACACCCTGTAGACTGATACCACACACCCTGTAAACTGATACCACACACCCTGTAAACTGATACCACGCACCCTGTAAACTGATACCACGCACCCTGTAAACTGATACCACACACCCTGTAAACTGATACCACACACCCTGTAGACTGATACCACACACCCTGTAAACTGATACCACGCACCCTGTAAACTGATACCACACACCCTGTAAACTGATACCACACACCCTGTAAACTGATACCACGCACCCTGTAAACTGATACCACGCACCCTGTAAACTGATACCACGCACCCTGTAAACTGATACCACACACCCTGTAAACTGATACCACACACCCTGTAAACTGATACCACGCACCCTGTAAACTGATACCACGCACCCTGTAAACTGATACCGCACACCCTGTAAACTGATACCACACACCCTGTAAACTGATACCACACACCCTGTAGACTGATACCACACACCCTGTAAACTGATACCACGCACCCTGTAAACTGATACCACACACCCTGTAAACTGATACCACACACCCTGTAAACTGATACCACACACCCTGTAGACTGATACCACACACCCTGTAAACTGATACCACGCACCCTATAAACTGATACCGAATACCCTGTAAACTGATACCGAACACTGCACACCCAGTAAACTAATACCAAACACCCTGTAAATTGAAACCTAACACAACATGAGGTCACACAGGAAGTAATCACCCAAAGATTGAAATCATACTTTACTTTCACTTTTCACTGTGAAAGCTGATGTGTGATTTAAGAACTTTCTATCAATAAAATCATTACATCATTAATACATTAAAAGTATCAAAGTGTCCTCACTAATTACTCATGTGGGATTTACACACTTGCTAATTACTCATGTGGGATTTACACACTTGCTAATTACTCATGTGGGATTTACACACTTGCTAATTACTCATGTGGGATTTACACACTCGCTAATTACTCATGTGGGATTTACACACTTGCTAATTACTCATGTGGGATTTACACACTTGCTAATTACTTGTGTGGGATTTACACACTCACTAATTACTTGTGTGGGATTTACATACATTTTGATTTTGTTAATTGAATATGCTGTTTGACAATGTTATGACAAGGCAATAATTGATTTTAGACAGTTTGATATATCTATGGTGCTCCTTTTTTAAGCAAAATAAAGAGCTACTACAAGGATTTGGAAGTTGATAAATATATATATATATATATATATATATATATATATATATATATATATATATAAAACTGTATGTATATATAACATGTCACAGAAGGTGAAGATAGATTTCTCTAACCGTAGACCTAGAGCAAAACAATTACCATATATTCTACTGGACATTAAGCTTCAAAATATGGAATTATTCAGATAGGAGGTAGGAAAAACAGAAGATATTATAACATGCTTTTATCCAATGTATCATCTAATATTCCATAAGGACAGTTATAGTCTACACAGGGTATTGTGAATAGTGAACTAGATACATACTACACTTTAATCCATTTGAATGATTACTGCAAGATGAAGATGTGAAAATATGACTGGTTTTTATGTAGGAATCAGCAGTCAAACTACTCTCTGATCCAGTGTCTATCCCTGCATCTAAAGAGAGTCTTCCGACTGAGTCACATCATGGATCCTGGACAGTGGCACCAAAAACTTATCAAAAAGCTAATAGTCTACCATCAAAGTCACATGCTACATCACCTCCGGGAGTGAGTCTCAGAGAGATCATGGAGGAAGAAAAATGTAGTCGTCAACCTGAGTTAGTGTCTATGCATGACGTGTCTTGTACAAACAAACCACATAAACCAAAGGAAAATAAACCCACATCCATTATGTACAAATGAAACAAAGAAAAAAAAGCATACTCACAGCATATTTATGTTTATCTTTCATATTTCTATTTCTTGTAATTTGCATATAATCATTCTACTCTTTAAATGTAAACTTTGGTACTAGATGCATGTAGATAACAAAATGAAGAATCGTGACATGGATTGATTTGTATTTTAGAGTTCAGATAAGAAATAAGAGGTTTTTCTGGAAAGATGTCAAGAGACCACAAAATCAGGAGAGGAAATCTCAGAGTAAAGGAAAGGAGGAAGATGTGGGCACAGTGAAAAGTCCTACCCCACAATCTGACTCATGGAACACCCCTCAGCTCAACACTAAGACCACATCTCCTAAAGCCCCATGGTACTTACGTGATTGTTATAATTCAGAAAAGCTGCAGCAAAAGCTTGTAATTTCCTGCATGTCTGTGATGGAAGTTTGTACTAGTCTAGACAAAAAAAATCTAAAATAACTGGAATTCTGTACTTGTGTGACAGTCATTTCACATGACAGTCATTTCGCATACATTTGAACCCCGTGGGGATCCGGGTTGTTAGAATAGATCCTCAGCACCCCTAGCTTGTTGTAAGAGGCAACTAAATGGGGCGGTCCTTCGGATGAGACCGCAAAAACCAAGGCCCCGTGTCACAGCAAGTGTGGCACGTTAAAGATCCCTCCCTGCTCAAAGGCCATAAGCACCGAGCATAGGCCAAAGTGTTGCAGCCTTTCACCGGTAATGGTGACGTCTCCATATGAGTGAAAGATTCTCAAGCGGGACGTTAAACCATATATAATCAATCATTCATGTATTTGAATTGATCAGATTTCATTATCAAGGATTCCATGGGTACACTATCCAATGAATTTTATTCAGAAATGTTATACAAAATTTACATGACATTTCAATTTTAAAAAACACTATCTCCTCCACTATATCCTCATAATTATATCCCATTGAAACTGTAAAATCTTGACAATCCATGAAAAGTGGTCCCGATAAATTTCATTAATTTCACATACACCAAAAAAAAAAAAAAAAAAAAAATTGAGAAATTAACCATATTTCATTATTTTCTGTGATTTGGCATAAATTACAAACAGTATTCCCAAATAGAGACACAAAAGAGAAATGCTTTGTCCACATGCTTAATATTTGTATGTTAGAAATTGAATTGAAATACTGTCACAGTACATTTAGTACCCAGCGGACAGCACACACATAAGTACTGGTGTATGTGAGTACATGGCAGCACTACTGTTTTGTAGGGGAGGTGTTCATCAGAGCGTAACATCCTTTAGGGACCTGATCATGGAGGACAAGAACCAAAGCTGTCACCCCGAGACAAAGCACTACCCCACACTGACAATGCCCCAGAAATCTCACAAACAGGTGTTCAGGTATAGTAAAGTCACAAATCACCCCGAGACACCCCACACTAACAACAAACTAGAAATCTTAAAACATATGTTGAAGTACAGTAGATGTAGAAATCACATTAGCATGCATACTTTAACCACTGAGCCTACTCGTTCATACAAATACCAGTTTCAATAGTTATGTAGTAGAATGTTTTCGTCTTAACTTGGAGGTTGTGAGTTCTACCCCTGCTCTTGCCATGGCGACATTAAACTTAAGACGTAAACATAGGTAGTGATTGCCTCTTTACCAAATGCTAGTCAGAAGTCAGCATTGCGGATCTTTCGGATATGACCTTAAAAATGGAGTCCTGTGTTGCGGCAGGCATTGACATGTTAAAGAACTCTCACTGATATGGCCTTGACCTTGACCATGAAGCATATACATATATCTGTGGTACTTTGCCTTCAGCTCGTGACATCTCAGTATGAGTGAAAAATTCTGAATGTAACATAAAACAAACAAATAACCAAAACAGAAACAGGTCTTGAAACATACAATTGGTGTATTGACATAACAGTCTTGTAAAAATGTTTACACCAATATTATACAACAGATGTTATCTATATGATGAAAATAAGACCAAGGTTTTCCTCTACAGTTGGGGACTTCCCCAGACATCAGGGCCACAGAAAGCAAGCAGACAAAAGTCAGTGGAGGAGCCCCCCTCCACCAGTCCCCAGACAGCAGACAACCCCTGGAGCCGGGCAAGTAGTGTTCAATCTCCAACAGCGCCCTCTGTCAGCTTCTCGGACATTGTCCACGATGAGATTCAGAAAAGAGAGAGTCTTGTGAGAGTGACCAGTAAACCACTGGGCCTTATACAGGTAACAGTCTGTGTAATGGTATATGCCTGCATTGTATATAGAACACTGGTATACTGAAATCAGTGTTTTCGTTCCTTTAACAAAATATGGATGAAATAAATGACTAGGATGCTTGTACAATGGTTTTGTTCATTAAACAAATCATGTCATACTTTCGTTATTGATATACCTCCATATTACAACATACGTAAACATTCATTTCTGAAAAAACCATGTCCTGGTAAAGATGTTGTAAAGCAGTAGAGGAAGATGTGAGCTATATACGTTGTGCATTGTTTTATAGATAGAAGAGCTGGCTATACAGGAATTACTACAGCATTACAAGGCTCTTGACAACATGGACGAACACATCACAGTGGAGAGGGTGCCCCGGCAAATGGCTACACCTCTCTGGACCTCCAAATCCAAATCTGTCACACTCCATTGATTTTTGAAATAGGCATACCTTTGTTAACCTCCAAATCTGTCTCGCTTCATTGATTAGTGAAATAGCCACATCTCTTTGGAGCTACAAATCCAAATCTGCCACACTATAGTGATTACTAATTTGGCAACACCTCTCTGGATCTATATATCAAACTTTGTTATGCTCCACTGATTTTTGAAACCTGTATATCGAAATATGTCCGTGATTGATTACTAAAATTACTAAAATACCTGAAGATCCAGAAACCACATCTCTTTGGATCTCAAGATTGAAATCCATCACAATCCATTGTTTAAAGAAATTGCCATGCCCCCCAAGATGTCTAGCTCTGTCATGCTCCAGCAATCTAGGAAATGGCACTATTTCTGTGGATTTCCACATTGACCACACAAATAAAAATAATGATGTGTACATGGATACTACAATGATTTCAGAAATAATGGTTTTGCCTCTCTTGATTTCCAAATTTGTTACACACATTTGATTACAGAAACTCTTTGCCAAGTTATGAAACTTGATATCAGTTTAGTATTTACCTTGTCACTCGGCACACCTAGGCTGACTACATCTTACCTCGGTTAGATGAAAGTTTACCGGCGTTGACCGAAGTTAGCCGAGTGTTTGCCATGTTACAGATATAAATGTTCTGTATAATTTACAGAACCATGTGTTATTTGTCTTGATATTAAACACGTTTGAAATATCGAATGGTGAAGTTAACAATGTGTTGATCGTAATCATAAATCTTAAAGAAAAGACATATACAAGTTCGAGTGTAGGGCAACACGGACCTCCGACAAAGCGAAGGTAGGATCAGGTGCCATGGAGGAGTAAGCATCCTCTGCTGACCGGTCACACCCGCCGTGAGCCCTTAGTCGAAATTAGGTATACAGGAATACCCGTAGTCAAAGATAGTATGAAAAATGACAGTCTAACAAAGGGTATGTTTGGGGTTTTTTTTTTGTTTGTTTGTTTATAGCCGCCTGAGCAATTTTTCAGCTATCCGGCGGCTGTCACCATTACCGGTGACAGGGCTGCAAATTTAGGCCTATGCTCGGCACTTAGGGCCTTTGAGCAGGGAGGGATCTTTAACAAAGGGTATGAAACAAATCATTCAACATATGTCCCAGAGTCACTTTGTAATCGCAAACAAGGTCATTATAGCGACCGTAAAATTTGCGAAATGATGACTTCAAATGAGATTCCTTATATCCCGGCAACGTCAACTTTTTTGTCAGTAGATGACATGTTAAACGATGTTTTTTCTCTGTGAATGCCATCATTCTCATTCCTATGTTGATTCAGTGAACTCGTAAGAGTCTGCCACACCTGCTTTATAAGAGGGCGAGTCAATAAGTATCCAGCCTATCCCATTTCCGATTGACCGCGACGGTCACGATTTTCATGTCTTGTTTCAATATATGTATTATACCTGGGTACAAAATTGCACGCGTATCGGGTCATTCTAAATAAGATATTGAATGTCAAACATGACTAGTGATGCAAAGGCATGCTTTTCATCCAAAGTTGAGTGCCGTTCTGAAATTCGGTACTTGTATTTAAAAGGTAAACATGCCAGGAAATACACGGTGAATTAGCTGATGTTTATGGGTTTTTTGCTCCATCTTATGCTCGGGGAAATTCTGGGTAGGGAAATTCAGATACGGCAGAACGTCTTTAGAAGATGAAACCAGGTCTGGTGCCACCGACGAAGAAATGTGTAACAACGTTCGGGATCTGGTATACTCTGATAGGCGAATTCAGGTGGAAGAAATAGCCCAGGCATTGAGCATTTCTCATAGTAACGTTTCAACAGTTTTAACATAATCATTTAGATATGCGGAAGTTAACAGCCTGTTTGGTCCCCTAATCCTTTAGCAATGAGCACATGATAACCAGCGCATTCTTGAAGTATAGTAGGTCAAAGGATGGTTTGGTAACTGTAGCTGAGATTTTGATTCATTATTATCAGTCAGAGTCGTCAGTGGATATGACCGGGGTCCCCTGGGCCAAAGAAGTCCAAGACGCAACCATCTGCTGGCAAAGTGGTGGCCACAGTGTTTTGGGACGCAAAAGGCATTATTATGTTGGACGTTTTACCCAAGAGAAGGACAATAACTTGAGTGTACTTTGCAAACTTGCTAGAATAGCGGAGAACCGCCATCCGTGAAAAATGCTGAGGTAAACCCTCTGAAGGTGTTTTGCTGCAACAAGACAACGCGAGAGTCCACACTTGCAAAGTTGCAATGGATGCTGGAAAGCAAAACGGTTATGAATTAATACCAAATCCTGCCTATTCACCTGATCTAGCTCCTAGCGACTTCTATTCCCAAACTTGAAAAAGGATATCCATGGACGTTATTTCCGGTCTAACGAAGACGTCGTGACGGCAGTTGAGGATTGGGTCAATGGAAAAGATCCCGACTTTTTCGGTTCAGGGTTAATTGCACCTTTACACCATTGGTCAAATTGCATCACACTAGAGGTAAATTACATCGAAAATGGATCCAAATAAGTTAGGCTTGTCACTCATTGACTCACCTTCGTACCTAGATATTTTATTGAATTAAATGTTAATGACAAATTAATAACTTTATGAGAAAAGGGTAACTTCATCTTCTCCATCATCCATTTATCATATTTAAATAGCAATGTACCATTATCGCTTGCGTGTAGTGTTTATATCTAACATAAAACATAAACGGTACCAATTCTGATATCTCTCAACTGATTTGATATGGAAGAACATGTTCTGCCTATAATCATTTTTGGGGAATTTTTTAAATCAGCAATATAACGCATAGGGAAAGGTATGTGTAATCGGTAGAGTGACATTTTGATATAGAGTATATCATACTATGAAGTAATTCTGCTGCTGATATGTTTGGTTGATTGATTAATTGTTGTTTTCCGCCATACTCAACAATTTTTCAGTTTTCTGGTGGCGTCCAGTTTTTATTAGTGGAGGAGAGAACCTAGATGCAATGTACCCGGTAAGAGACCACCGACCTTTCGAAAGTAAACTGGCAACTTTCTCAAATATATCGGCGGGAGCGGGATTCGAACCCGCGCCGACTAGAGGTGAGAGGCCTTGTGATGTTTGGTGTTTCGTACCGTATACCTTTTTAGTACATTTTTAGTACCACATGTGTATGGAATTTACGTAGTGGATGAACGAAACGCTTCATACAGGTATGTTCTGATTGCGTGCATGCGGACAAATTTCTTACTGGCTTAAATGTCCGTCCGAAAGATTTCAGAACTGAAACAAAATTAATCTCTATGGCAGCGGTGTGAGAGAAGCTTCCATAGATGATGAAATAAAAAAAGAAATTATATTTCTGACTTCTTTGGGAAGTAAATCGGGAGCACCGGACACTGCGTTCTAAATGTCGAACGAAAGACTCCAGAACTGAAACGAAACTAATCTCGATGGCATTTTGTGAGAGAATCTTGGATATGATGAAATAAATGATAATCCACAAAACGTTCGTAGAATTTTTATTCATTGTGTATATAGAATTTAGCTCCTGTTGTGGTGGAGGCTGAGGCTATTTGACAAGATACCATGTAGTTCCCGCCATTATCCCATGTTGTGGGGTCTAACTCGGACACCATGAAATTAGCCGTGTTGTTTTGGTAAATATGTCCGAAAGCGATAAACCGGACATAACGCCAGGACAAGGGAATGATGACTGTCATGGAGGAGGAGAAACTTATGGAACCATTCTGGTGGATTTTGAAATCTGGAAAACATTTATGAGATCTCATTTGTGTACAGTGCGCTCTTTTTTCAATTTCACTTCTTTGCACTTTGGATTTTACTCCTGTTTGTATGGTTACGGTAATCTATCTTTTAATTTCTGTGGAAACGAGGGAATTATTCATATTCGTTCTTGCCTATTCGATTTTTGTGCAATCTGATTAAAATCAGATCCTAAGACCCGCTCACGTAGATCGCTACATAGAAACGAGGGGAGACCGAATTTAAATAGCCCCCTTGTTTCCACAGAATTATTTCTCTCTAATTCTGTTTGAAACTTCCAGAATACAAATAATTATATTCTATTGTCGAACAAAAGTTTAAAAACTGGCAAAATCCGAAGAAGTTACCTCTTACGGTGTCTCCGAATGACCCATCCCGACATTTGCCGGAATCTGGCGAACATTTACAGCCTCCTAAATTCACGACCCACCGAACGTCCTCACCGGAAATTAGCATGGTGTGAATTTCATTGAATGACGTCAGCTGCTTTTGCTCTGAATGTGGTTTTACCCATACACTGTGGAAATGCGATAATTTTAATCGTGAAAAAAGGTGTGGTGGTAAATTATTTCTTGTACATTATAATGAAGCATAATCAAGTTCAGATAAAAATAAATCGATTTCTCCCTTTTTTCTGGGGGGGGGGGGGGGGATATGTCTCCCATCTTAACCGAATTATATGATATATGGAGGACAGCGCATGCGTGTATTTGTAGTTTATCAGAAGTGTGTAACGTTAGTGTCCTTACCTCCCCTCTCCTCTTGTCCAGTTACAAAATATCCCTCCCACGTCACCAGTATTGTTTACAAAGAACCCAGGTTTTCCCCAAAATATCTCGGCCACGCCATTGGTAATCCATGTCGACTGTATTTCCTCATTTAAATCTAAAAAAACCCCACATTTATACAAAGTAATGGAGGATTTTTTCAATGTCATTATAACGAATGTTGCAAAAACTATTTTATTGTTCGCTGTATTTTTAATCTTAGAGACATTTTGAAGAGAGAGAGAGAGAGAGAGAGAGAGAGAGAGAGAGAGAGAGAGAGAGAGAAAACAAATACCATTAGGATTCTCATCTGTGTATCGTACATGGCTGAAAAATGTTACTCCTGTGCCTTGTCCCGTGTCTTTGATGACTCCAAACAAACTGACTGTGCCACCAAACACAGGGTTGTCTTCCCTTGACTTCCCAGTAGATGGCTGGCAGCTGGAAGTGTCAAAGAAATACCGCACGTCCGATCCGTTGGCGAGATGGGAAATCAGAGAATTGTAGGAATGGAGTTTAATTACTCTAATAAAAATTAAAAATGATGTGACGAAATAACAGAGATTTCACTGAAAGTGTACGTCTTGGAAGAAAGGGGGGAGGATATAATTTGATTGTACTCATCAATATTGATTGATCTAACGAATGGAAGTCTCAATCTCAAAACCTAAAATAATAATAATAATAATAAAATGCGAATTTCAGAATCTCAATTAGACCCTCATAATATTTCTTTTATTTCTTTTTAAATTTTTCACTCATATGGGGACGTCACCATTGCCAAAGAAGGGTTGCAAAATACAGGCCTTTGCTCAGCGCTTACGGCCTTTGAGCAGGGAGGGATCTTTATCATGCCACACCTATTGCAACACGGGGCCTCGGTTTTTACGGTCTCATCCGAAGGACCGCCCCATTTAGTCGCCTCTTACGGCAAACAAGGGGTACTGGGTTTTTCCAAATATTATAAAGCAGGTACAGTTGTATAGCCTGTGTTTGGCGGTACAAGGTGTACAGTTGACTTTGGTGAGTACAATTTTGGTGAACTGATTTTTATGTCATTGAGATACAATGTAAACGTGACAGACTCATTCATGTATATTGTATAATATGATACAGATTATGATATGACTATGTATATAGAATAAGTTATTTTATACACATACGTTGACTATTTGATAAAAATGCTTAATATGTAAGGTAATACAATCTAAACATGCAACAAACATAACATTTGATCAGTTCCCATTGAATTGGTCGGTGGTACATATTGATATTTTTGCCATGTATCTTTTAATTTTATTGGTGTAGTAGTTTGTGTTCTAGTTTTGGTCTTTGAGATCTTTCCCTCCAAAACTTGTTTCTTTGTGATCAGTCTTAATTTAGTTTTAGAAGGAGAAAATCATTGTAAACCTTGCATTTTGACAACAAGACATTGACTGACAATTTCCTCTGATAAGTTATTAACTTATTACTAATGCCAATCGTTCTATTCTGTAATTCATTTACTAAATGTTAAATCAGTAATTTTGCATAAAATTCCCTTTTTAGCACATTCCTTGAATAAATAATAAGTGAGAATGAGACTTGTATAATGTAAATATTTCTATGAGAGTAATGTGTTTAGCTTGTCCCACTGTGATATATTTCAAAGATAAAAAATATATTTCAAAATTTACAGAAGTCTTTAGACATAATTAATTTATAGATGAGACCTGTTTAGTACTGTCTAAAACAGTGTTACATTCACAAAAGTCGATTCCCATAGAATGGTATGCACACCATGGTTTTATTTATTTCAATAATTGATAATGTGAGTACATATCACAAGGATATCAATTGTTAAGGCTTTGTTATAAAGTACGTGACTCGTGAGATTTATTATGTGATAAATACATGTATGTAGAGTTGTGGCCCTTGATGTAAATCACCCATGTAATACTATCGTGTATTATATACAATTATTACTGTGAAAGTAAATAGTCAGGTTTTATATAGCATATTTTATTATTATTGTTACACATTGTTGATGTAGGGTTTGGATAATTGATGATCAATTGATGACATTTTGATACGGTATAAACTGTTTAGACGTCTGGTCGAGAATCCAAAACAGTTGTTCTCAGCTGTCATTCATTAACGGGAAAATATGCTACACAATCAAACGCTGATGTATACTATTAAAAAAGTAGGGGGTACTGTATTGTGTGATCAAACCATTTACATATACAAAGGGATTCGAAACCGTGTTGTATAGTTCCTTAAGGAGGAAGCATTTCCAAGAAAATTCATCACCCAAACACATCAATCACACTCTCACGATCTGCACGGGATGCTACTAATGATCAAGGGTGTTATGCCACAAATGTGCATGCCTCTGAAGGAAGATTTGAAGAGAATGTATCAGATTATCAGTTGTTGAAGTCGTTAATTAAACAGAGAACATGCGCCGTCTAACACAGGATGCGAGGTTACGTGCCCTTGGCATGCTACAGGTTGGCACAAGACAGGTCACTGTGGGAAGGGCAGTGAATGTTTCCCAGGTTGTTATCAGCAGATTTATGGTCCAGACATCGTGCTACAGGGTATGTTCAGGATAGACCACCATCCGGTAGACCAAGGGCAACAACTCAGGCTCAGGACAGATTCATCCGCACTACTCCCTTGAGAAATCGTCTGGTAACAACAAATCGGATAAGGTCTCCACTTCAAAAGGATACTGGCTTGGTAGTGAGTGGCCAACTGGGGGGGAGGGGGGTTTACCCGCTACTGACTCTGTTTCACAATGGTGATAAATTTGCTGTGTGACCCTGTGTTGGTGTCGACACTTATTCTGGAGATTCTGTCCTTTTTGGACTGTACACAGGGTTTCGAATAAATTGGCAAATGTTTCCTTGATGTTTTTTGTCATTTGTTTCCTTCCTGACCTCTTGATCAGTATTTCATTGTCCTTGTAAATCCTATATCCCCTACTGTTTGGAATAGTATATTAAAATCTAGGGATTTTTCTTTTTGTGAATGCTTGAAAATTGCCAAAATTATACATCCACCAAAAACCAGTCACACGGTATGTGTGATCTAATTAAATATGACTGTTGCGTCGGATTAAGTCTGGTACAAAGGAATAAAAGGTAACATAACAATGTTTACAGTATTGTTTACAGCACTGTTTACAGGATTGCTTATAGTTATTAGTAGAACAGCTTATCTTCGATGCCATTGATTGCAAATTGTAGTCATAAAATGCACCAGAATTGAACCATCTTTAAAAATAACGAATACAAAGTAACTGGTATAAATTCAAAAAATTCCGCAAACGTTAGCGGAGTTTAAGAATGGATTAAATCAATACAGAGTTTAAAATACAACTCACGTTTGAGAATCCACAATAAGAAATGATGATGTAAAGCATAGAAATATTAAGAAAGCCATCACCTTTGTCACAGAGTAAAAATAGAAAGTTGATCAGGGACCAGAAACTGAAGACAATGCCGGGCAGTTCGGTCGTAAAGTCTTACCATGATATAATCTTTGTGTGTCAGGTCAGTGGATCTCTGTAAAACTGTACTCACGTGATAGTGCATGCACTGGTATTAATAGTGTTAATCAAAAAGTTGAATGACCCCTTCTGACCGGGATACTAGAGGAAGGCTTCGTACGTGAAATATGGACAAACAGCAAAGAACAAAAATTCGAGAAGTACAAAGATGACTTAATTGCGTGTATGGAAAGACTAGGACTGCTTGTCAATGGGAAGGGAAAACCTCGCGTGGTTCCCAGTGTGCCAAAAATAGATTACACAGAGCAAGAGAGAGAGAGAGAGAGAGAGAGAGAGAGAGAGAGCGCGCAAGCTGGGCTCAACAACTCAGAAAACGTCTCTGCTGTATTTTTTCACTTTAGTTTCTTACCTTTGTTATTAAATCAGTAATTTTGCATAAAATTCCCTTTTTAGCACATTCCTTGAATAAATAATAAGTGAGAATGAGACGTGTATAATGCAAATATTTCTATGAGAGTAATGTGTATAGTTTGTCCCACTGTGATATATTTCAAAGATAAAAAATATATTTAAAAATTTACAGAAGTCTTTAGACATTATAATTAATTTATAGATGAGACCTGTTTAGTACTGTCTAAAACAGTGTTACATTCACAAAAGCCGATTCCCATAGAATGGTATGCACACCATGGTTTTATTTATTTCAATAATTGATAATGTGAATATATATTACAAGGATTATCAGTTGTTGAAGTCGTTAATTAAACAGAGACCACGCGCCCTCTAACACAGGATGCGAGGTTACGTGCCCTTGGCATGCTACAGGTTGGCACAAGACAGGTCACTGTGGGAAGGGTAGTGAATGTTTCCCAGGTTGTTATCAGCAGATTATGGTCCAGATATCGTGCTACAGGGTATGTTCAGGATAGACCACCATCCGGTAAACCAAGCGCAACAACCCAGGCTCAGGACAGATTCATCCGCACTACTGCCTTGAGAAATCGTCTGGTAACAACAAATCGGATAAGGTCTCTACTTCAAAAGGATACTGGCTTGGTAGTGAGTGGCCAACGGAGGGGGTTTTACCCGCTACTGACTCTGTTTCACAATGATGGTAAATTTGCTGTGTGACCCTGTGTTGGTGTCGACACTTATTCTGGAGAATCTGTCCTTTTCTGACTGTACACAGGGTTTCGAATAAATTGGCAAATGTTTCCTTGATGTTTTTTGTCACTTGTTTCCTACCTGACCTCTTGATCTGCATTTCATTGTCTTTGTAAATCCTATATCCCCTACTGTTTTGGAATAGTATATTAAAATTTAGGGATTTTTCTTTTTGTGAATGTTTGAAAATTGCCAAAATTATACATCCACCAAAAACCAGTCACACGGTATGTGTGATCTAATTAAATATAACTGTTGCGTCGGATTAAGTCTGGTACAAAGGAATAAAAGGTAACATAACAATGTTTACAGTATTGTTTACAGCACTGTTTACAGGATTGCTTATAGTTATTAGTAGAACAGCTTATCTTCGATGCCATTGATTGCAAATTGTAGTCATAAAATGCACCAGAATTGAACCATCTTTAAAAATAACGAATACAAAGTAACTGGTATAAATTCAAAAAATTCCGCAAACGTTAGCGGAGTTTAAGAATGGATTAAATCAATACAGAGTTTAAAATACAACTCACGTTTGAGAATCCACAATAAGAAATGATGATGTAAAGCATAGAAATATCAAGAAAGCCATCACCTTTGTCACAGAGTAAAAATAGAAAGTTGATCAGGGACCAGAAACTGAAGACAATGCCGGGCAGTTCGGTCGTAAAGTCTTACCATGATATAATCTTTGTGTGTCAGGTCAGTGGATCTCTGTAAAACTGTACTCACGTGATAGTGCATGCACTGGTATTAATAGTGTTAATCAAAAAGTTGAATGACCCCTTCTGACCGGGATACTAGAGGAAGGCTTCGTACGTGAAATTTGGACAAACAGCAAAGAACAAAAATTCGAAAAGTACAAAGATGACTTTAATTTCGTTTATGGAAAGACTAGGACTGCTTGTCAATGGGAAGGGAAAACCTCGCGTGGTTCCCAGTGTGCCAAAAATAGATTACACAGAGCAAGAGAGAGAGAGAGAGAGAGAGAGAGAGAGAGAGAGAGAGAGAGAGAGAGAGAGAGAGCTGGACTCAACAACTCAAAAAACGTCTCTGCTGTATTTTCACTTTAGTTTCTTACCTTTGTTATTAAACCATCGATTGGTTGTCTGTTGCTTTTCTTTTGATAGTTGGGAACCCTTAAGAAATTGATACAAGGATGATGCTGACATCCGCCTACAAGTGTACTTGCCTAACAGTGATACATAGCTCGACAAGAATGTTACATGGGAAATCAGAGAGAGGGTAGAAGAAGAGTTGCATAAACTGTCCAAGACTTTCCATAAAAAAACATCGAATTATTTCAGTTCGGAGTTTACTGCATGTCGAAAAAAGGAGGTGATTTCATTTAGGAGGACAAAAGGAAAGAACTCACCTCCAATGTTTGTCCTATCCACGAAACAGGAGCTCGTGAAATAAAGAGTAATGAATTTCTCTGGTAGTCGAAGACGCAAGATAATCCTTTTGATTTGATAGGAAATATTTTAAGAACATATCCAGTTCTTCTGAAAAAATATCTATGTAAGATGTATTTAGATGTGGAGTAAAACTTGAATAAAATAATATTACATACCATGATTAATAGCACAGTTACGGATAACATAAATGAAACTATATCGATCACAATTCTATGGAATATTAGTAAAAGAACAATGTTTTCATTTTACAGAATCGGAAAATAACTTATCTGGAAAAAAAATCAGAAGAGGACATTAAATACAACTTTCCCTAACACTTTCTGCATAGGAACAGTCACTACCTAAATCTGAAACGCCTTGTTTGACGCGGTGTATAAACGGTACGAATATCTGTATTTTGGTTGATTGATTGATTGTTGTTTTCCGCCACACTCAACAATTTTTCAGTTATCTGGTGGTGTCCAGTTTATATTGGTGGAGGAGAGAACCCTGATACAATGTACCCGTGAAGTGACCACTGACCTTCCGAAAGAAAACTGGCAAACTTTCTCACATATATCGGCGCGAGCAAGATTCGAACCCGCGCCGACTAGAGGTGAGAGGCCTTGTGATTTTGAGCGCGATGCTCTAACCACTCGGCCACGGAGGCTCCTTCAATATAAGGAAATGTAATTCAGGTTGAAACGGTTACGTATGCATACTTCTTTTTTTTTTTATACAAAACTTAATTAATCATTTCTTTTCAGTGATGTGTGTAATTGAATTTCATTTTCACTCTGGTTTTGTTGTTAATCAATATTTCACTTTATTCTTGTAGATCATGTATACAGCTTTCATGTAGCGTGGAATATTATTGAAGAATTAGCATTGGCTACTTTTTGCTACTTTTGATTGTCTGGTCGCTTTATTTAATCTCAGTTGTATTATTTCTTTTAATCTTTGTTTAATAAACGTTTGGACATCAACTAATCGAATTGTTTACCAGTATTTTAAAAGCCATGGTCCATGAGTCAGTGATTGTTGTGATAGGTTTGGCGTCTCCATTTTCAGATGTTGCATCAGCGGATATATCACAAAATATACATCACTAAGAAAGATTTTTCCCCCCATTATTCCTGAACATCGAACGAAAAATTAACTTCATTGTAACAATCACTGCAAATGAGAGCTAACTGTTATAGAAAATCAAAATATCTGTTTGCATTATATGTTCGTGCATCTCAGTAGACAGGGACAAGCTTCGTAATCCAGAGACGAATATTTGAGTCTGGTATCTTATATTTGTTATGGGCTTTGGGCAGGGAGGGATCTTTTACGTGTCACACCTGCTGTAACACGGGACCTCGACTTTTCCGGTCTCATCCTAAGGACCGCCCCATTTAATCGCCTCTTACGACAAGCAAGGGGTACTGAGGATTTATTCTAACAACCCAGATCCCCACGGGTTGAGGGATATTAAAATCCTGTGTCAAACATGTCAAAACAAAAATGCATACCATCTATCCTTCTGAGTTTAGTAAATCAGAAGTGATAAGAGAGTTAGATAGGTTACACGAGGACTGTGTTCTGGTTCCAGCTAACAAAGCTGGCAACAACATTGCATTTGTTTGTACGGCGCATTATTACAACTGTATTCTAAAGATTTTTGCAAATTTTTCAGTTTATACCTGAAGTATAACTTTTTTTTAAAATTGTAAAGTCGGGACATGTTTATTGAAACACCCTGTACTACTACCTTTTTAATCTTATTTTCTCATATATTGACGACAAAAGTTATTTTTGTCAACAAACAGGTGTTAATTAATCGTCATGCCTCGATTTCAAAAGATGGAAAAATTATAATTTTAAATGACCTGCCTCAAACAAAAAGTAATTCTATTTTACCGTGAAGTAAATCAAAAAATGAACTACAGCATGTAATAAAATGTGTAACTGTCTAGATGACTGCAATAATGACACTCACTGCAAACAAATCTTTTTCTCAGACATGATTACAGTAGACACTGAGTTATGTTGATATTGTGAGTAAAATGAATACGTTTTAACACACAGAACCCAGGTGATAGAATTTCTTTTCTGTTCTTCGGATATCTCAATTCTATTTCATAAAATGGGTGGAAATTTGGTAGAACTAAATATTTTCCAACTTTCAAACATCAGAAAAAAATGTATGTAATTAAAACATTGGAGATTTGATATTTTCACCACATTCAACCAGAATAAGCCAAGACGTATTTATAAACTTGTGCATTGCCATTTTTCGTTGTAGCAAATGCCCTTAATTCACTCTTTAGACAACTCGATTTAAAAATATTCATCTCATTTAGACCAGACAACATTTTGTCTAGTAGTCTACAATTCTGCATACTGTCGCTGCCAGAAAAAAGATCATACTTTCAAAGTCATTTCACCAACCATAGTTTCAAAGTCCATTAAGCAAATGTTCTTATTTAATGGGAATCAGGGTTAAAACACCCCTGATGTGTTGTAAATAGATGATTAAATAGGACGGTCCTTCAGATGAGACCGTAAAAACCGAGGACCTACGTCACAGCAGGTGTAACATGCTAGAAACATTTCCCTTCTCATACGCTACAAGTGTCATACAAATTTTAAGAGTAAAATTTTAGCCTTTCAACAGCAATGATGACGTCTCAATATGTCGGTGAAAGATTCTTGAAAGGGACATTAAACAACACATAGACAACCAACCAAAAAACCAAATACTGCTTATATGTTGGTTTGAGAATATTTTGCTTAATATGTAGAAATATCAACATCTGTAGGTGGAGTGCCATAGATTTTATCCAGTCTCAGGGATGTAGCAGTGTGGGTTCTTCATCATGCCAACACATACCGTGGTTTTAAGGTCATGTTTGAAAGACCTGTGACTTTCACTTCTAATGTTGTATTATTGGCAGCGAAATATTTAATTTTAGTTGATCTGCACCATGATTGAGAAAAGAAACTGGGATTGAAATTTTTGGATGGGTAACTGGAAATAGTGTTCAGATGGCAAGTCGTACCTCTAACAGCTCCCTCTATAGGTAACAAAAATATGAATGTTCATATGACAAATATATAAAACTAATGAAAACTTAAACCACACCTATGGAACTTGAAAATATTGGTCAAAATTCGAATGTAAGTGTGACAACAAATATTTCACTATTTTGCATCCCGTGTACCCAAGTTTACATCATTCTGATGTTACATAAAATTCGTAAAAAGTATGTAAACCATATTTTCGTAACCATATAATCACTTCTCAATAAACGCAACTGTACCAAAAATCGCCAAGTGTTGTAAATTTGCTAAACATGATGTCAAGATGCACAGCTTACATCAACTGTTTTATATTATCCATGCGGACTAAATGTCTATCGGTGGTTAGAGCGTTCGCTTCGTAACCGGGAGGTCGTGAGTTCGAGCCCCGCTCGTGCCATGGCCGCGTCAAACCTAAGACGTAAAAATAGGTAGTGATTGCTCCTTTGCCAAACGCTCGGCATTTAGAAGTGAGAATCACGGGTCTTTCGGATATGACCTTAAAAACGGAGGTCCCGTGTCACGGTAGGCGTTGGCACGTTACAGAACCCTCACTGCCACGGCCTTGATCGCTAAGCATAGGTCTAAATTTGTGGTACTTCACCTACAGCTGGTGACGTCTCAATATGAGTGAAAAATTCTCGACGGGACGTAAAACAAACAATTATGCATCAAGATGTTTTAAGATGCTTTGACAGATCTCTGCCTCGTATAATCTACGACACAGGGGCTCATTATTTACGCCAGGGAACACAATCACATATCAGGCATATCACGAGCTCATTGTGTCTTTCTACGACGAAACAACACCTCACACTTCAAATTTCTCATTAAGTATGCAGTAGAACACAACCTAGTTTTGTCACTAGCTCATAAGCTCGCGGATAATAAAATAAGATAGCGTTATCCTGTGACATAACGTTTCACCCTTCCAGTATCTCATTATATACTTGAGAGAGAGCACACCATCATTGAATCACATAAGTGAATAAACTGTCATTCTATGATGTAAGAACACGCCGCCATACAAGTTTCGTATTATTTACGTTAGGATACACAGCATGGACGCATCACTAGCTCATAAAATTGCGCAGAAAAATCTAGGCCTATGCTCGGCGCCCAGGCCCTTTGAGCAGGGAGATATCTTTATCGTGCCACACCTGCTGTTACACGGAGCCTCGGTTTTTGCGGTCTCATCCGAAGGACCGCCCCATTTAATCGCCTCTTACGACAGGCAAGGGACACTGGATACCTATTATAACCTGACTCGTCACGGGATTAAAACATTTTTCTGGTATGATGGTTGAATAATAGATTAAAACAAAGATATTATATTCGAATTAATGATTTACCAAGTAAACATTACCCTGTTCATACTGAAATACATTTCTCTCTAGGGAAAAAATGGTGTGCTTCATTGCTGGATCCGCCTCTCAACCCAGTATACAACCCCCCAAAAAATATTGTGTAACATAATATTAGATGACGTCACCACACATCGACATGTGAATCGCGAGTTGTCATTTGCTTGTACAAAGGCCTACTTTCTTGTGTCAGGTTTACTATTAATGGCAATGTTGCATGCAAAGGTAAGTTTCATGAAGTAGAAATTGTTGCATTTTCTGATATTTGAAGACTTATTTTTGGTACGCCTAAACAATGTAATGCAATCGGAGCTGAGTGATTTTAAGCAACGAAATACGCATTACATGCATAGCCTACATATATTTCCTCTCAATGACTACCTTTGCAATTTTGATAAATATGTTCCGTAGGACTAAGATGGCTGCCTTCACACTTCGACACTTCGCGTGGTTGCTAAGTGAATCACTGCGCATCTCAGGTGACTTGTATTTCAAAGAATTTGTGTACATTTTGATTCACGGATTATAAAGCGGAAACCACCCAAACCAGGCTCTACTGGATGATATGCCCCAGAATTAAAGTCATTCCTTAACTAAATACACATCTTCGCAAACCAAGGGTTTTACGTCCACTCCGCTCCCCACAAACTCTTGGCAGATTACGCCACGAAAACTATGGCCAAGTTTTCATTGGTTCCAATGAAATGATAACTTCCATTAAAAAGAAACATGAGTGTCAACAAGTCAAGTATGAGTGATATTTAGGAACAAGTTTCGGGATCGATCTCCACAATGGAATTGTATTGGTTGTGTGGGGTTCAACTGAAAAATCTTACGGTATTTTTTTCAGCTTTATTTAAAGCCTTCAAACTGTCAGATTTTTAAAATTTCTGTCCCTGTCAAAATGACAATCTTTCCCAGTATATTTATTATGCGTGCTTCAACAGGCTAAACAGGCTAAGAAAATTTGATTATGACCTCGATAACAAAGTTCTGAAAGCCGAAAAGTCAACCATACTGCAAGACTTTCGTTATACATATACTTTAAAGTATGAATATGGGAGGTGCAAAATAAACTGGAATTTCCTCTTACTATGCTGATGTTTCCTATTCTGTTGCTAGCGATATTCTCGTCCCTTATTATTTTTTTTTTATAGCGCGTAATTGGTCTGCCGTTAATTCTGTAGTAGATTTCGTCATAATAGTTTACATTTATAACGAACAGTTTCATGAAAGCCATTACCTGATTGGCTAGATTATCAAGTTCAAATTCAGAACGTTCGCTAGGTGTCGCCGAAAAACCCTTGGGTGGCCAGAATGATAAAACTCCTTATACTTCTCATTGTTTACGCATGGAAATTCAGCATGGTTGCGTCACTAGTTCATACCCTCGGAGTTACTAAGATAACAGAGTTATTTTATGACATAACGACGCCTCACTGTTGAGGTATCTCATTATGTAAGTAAGAAAGCACAACATCGCTGTGTCATACACTCGTGCAGTGAAAATAGCAATATTTTATGTCATAAGCGCTTCACTCATCACTAGCTCATACACTCGTGCAGTGAAAATAGCAATATTTTATGTCATGAGCGCTTCACATATCACTAGCTCATACACTCGTGCAGTGAAAATAACAATATTTTATGTCATAAGCACTTCACTCATCACTAGCTCATACACTCGTGCAGTGAAAATAGCAATATTTTATGTCATGAGCGCTTCACATATCACTAGCTCATACACTCGTGCAGTGAAAATAGCAATATTTTATGTTATAAGCGCTTCACTCATCACTAGCTCATACACTCGTGCAGTGAAAATAGCAATATTTTATGTTATAAGCGCTTCACTCATCACTAGCTCATACACTCGTGCAGTGAAAATAGCAATATTTTATGTCATAAGCGCTTCACATATCACTAGCTCATACACTTGTGCAGCCATTTTGAACAGTGTCACTGATACCCCAAAAAAAGGATATTAGGGACTCATAACGATTTAGAGTTTCAAATACTAATTTCAATGAATAATGATTCATTATAGTACAAAGATTATACAGACATGTCTTTGTAAAATGCACAGCACTTCTTATGTCTATTTTCATCCAAATCACATCAATAAAGGTGTTTGACGATTTATAATATTGATGTTAATTTGGATATGATAGGCATGTTTCTGAATTCGTATCGGCATATCTTGGGAAGTATATGGAATTTTGAGATCAACTTTGGTAGTAATGTAGATTGGTTATATGTGATCATTTTAGAATACAGCGTAGAATTTTATACCAGTTGGTTGACTGATTTTTCACCGGCAAACTTAGGTACCCTATATTTAGACTTCTACACCTTTACTTTTTAATAGTAAATTCCAACCCAACCGATATAATGGTCTGTGACTCTGGTACGAAAAACAAAGGTCTATTCATGTGGAATAAACATATGAAATATTAATCTTGTTTCTCACCATCCAAACGTTACGAATAAAGTGAAAGTTTAAAACAAACAGACAAGACAAAGACAATATATCATCGATTTGAATCGCGAGGGCATAGAAAGGTGATAGTTGAAATGTGTGATAATTAGTTGATATAACATTTCCTGCCGTATCCTGATTCTCTCGTTTATAACGAAGCAGTGACCTGTCAACTGGGGAAGGCAAGGTTCCGTATTTCATGAATGAAAACTTTTCATATCCGGTTGTGTTGCACGCTGTTTCCGGTCAGTACGCCTGCACTAGGCAGGTATCTACTGTGATGGACATGTCCGCTAATGACTGCTGCTTAGATATAATAAATATGTGATACTGTAACGTGAAAATTAAGGAAAAAAAATATTCGATGAAATTCCAAAAATGAAACCATACTTCTCGCTGCAATAGAACGATTGTATCGTATCCAACTCAATGAACAATTTTGTAGACAAAGGATAATTCTATTAAAAATTACAATGTAATCTCTTTCTCTCTCTGTCTGTCTGTCTGTCTGTCTCTCTGTCTGTCTGTCTGTCTCTCTCTCTCTCTCTCTCTCTCTCTCTCTCTCTCTCTCTGATCCATTCTAGATCCACGACAAGATTTTATATTTTGTAAGATAAAATGTACATTTTGAGAGAAAATAAGATTGTACAATTTGTAACAAAAATAAGATTGTACATTTTGTAACGAAATAAGATTGTACATTTTGTAACGAAAATAAAATTGTACATTTTGTAAGAAAGTAAGATTGTCCATTTTGTAAGAAAGTAAGATTACATACCATACACTCTGGTCTCTGTTGTTAGGGCGGACACCTCGCACGTTTCATTTCGACCTGTTGTGCAAATTTGGTCCTAAATATACTAAATTTTAAGTCTTTTGAAAATAAAAACATCACAGAAAATCTCTCTCTCTTTCTCTCTCTCTGTCTCCTTCTCTCTCTCTCTCTCTTAATTCCCAACCACATTTATTTTAGCAGCGTGTCATCAGCACGTTAGGCCGCTCCGGCATCCAAGCAATACATACGAGTTTTTCTTTCATTCCTTTCTATCTATCTACGTATGTGAGGATAATGTGGCAGTTCAGTATATACTGGTTTATTACATTGAGTACATACTCACCGTCCTCTGGATGCCTCACTTATACGTGTACAGTGCTGCGAAGACTACCGTTCTGGAGAAGCCGTCCCCGTATGATATTCATACGCTCCATGCCAAACGAAAATCAGACAGGGGGTGGGGGTGTAAGTGCAGTGGTTAGTCAGGATTCGATCGGTGGTGGCATGCTAGCTCAGTTGACAGAACACCTGACTAGAGATTTAGGGGGCCCGGGTTTGAATACCAGTCTGGTCCATTTCATTTTCTTCCTTCCTGTTACGTTTTGGTGCCGTAGACCAGCCCCTGGAATTGACAGGTGAATATGCCTGCCAGGGGATAAACATCCTGGGTTGATGTCTTCAAATGAAATTAAGACTATTTAAGCAAGGAGTCTGGGTTGATGTCTTGTTGTTATATAAGTAATGCTGCCGATTTAGATACAGTCAACAAACATGGATACCAGTGGCGGATCTAGCGGTAGATTACAACATCCCCCTCTTTGCCTTGGTTGATAATTATTAAGATACCTTTCTTTCTTTTTTTCAGTTTTGGGGTGGGGGGTGGTGGTGGATGGATGGATCGAGGTATGTTCGTGCTACCTTCACTGATTTTTTTTTATAGGGACCGCCCCTATATTAAGTACATAAACAGGAAAATACACAGAAGAACCAAGGTGAAATGCATTCACCGTGTACAGTGAAAGGCGAGTGGAACAAACGTCAGTCCTATCGTGACAGAAAGTGTCCACTTCGTTACATAAACAACATCGCTCAAAATCTGCATCCGCCATGACGCTGTTCGTCAATCAAGCGGAACCGTTTATCTAATGGTGACGCAGAACACAGTGAATGTTGTTACACATGAACACGGCTAGTCGTTCATTAGATTGATCAACTAACCAAAAACGACCAACACATAATGGAGACAGTACTCGTATTTCGTGGAATTATTTTATTCTCTGTGATTGTCTCCCTTTACGGAATTCCAAGAGAAGTTGTAACTTCTGTAGGTAAGTAATGTGGTAACCTTGTCAATTATTCAAATTTGTTGTAGGAATTTCGAATTTATAATCTTAAATTACCAATCAAAAAAGAGGGGGGGATTGCTCAGGTTAGTTCTACATTATAATTATTGCAGGGGCGGTGACCCATACAAAATTATGAAGAAAATCTAAATCATACAGCTTAATGGGATTGATTCATTTATAGAATGAATCAAGGTCACATCGTTAATTGCAGGATTTAATATTTCTATGTAGGTATATACTCAACCTTTACGTATTAATGATACAGTGTTTTTTTTAAGTTATACAATATATCTTTACATATATGACATGGACGCACTTTCATTATTTCTCATATTCTTAACAAAGCAATCAATTTCAAAGTATGATTAATCAAGCTGATTTGCTATAAAACATATCTAGAATGTGATGGTGATTTTTTTTGTTTGTTTCAGGTAATGGTCGAGTCAAACGGACACTTATATTGGACGGAAGGGCAGCACGAGCGTCCCCAGTATTGACCAGTGGCGGCCACTCGGATGAAACTCTCCTCCCCATCGGGAAGCAGACAGCCAAATCCAGACGAAAAGTGAGCATTTCTTACTATACCCAAATGTGTGTGTGTGTGTGGGGGGGGGGGGGGTTTGTTTTTCATCTCACTACTGGTGTAATAACGTTTTCTTTACTCAGAATTTAGTGTCTTTGTCCATATTTCTCTGTCTCCATGGTAATGAAAAATTCTCAAACATTAAACAACCAATCATATTTCTATTTTAATGAACAGACAAAATGTGACTCTTCTGACCTTAATTCTGCCTTATGTAGACAAAGCTCGACATCTTAAATTTGCACGGGCAAGAAATTGCTTTAAATGATACATTTTACCTGTTGAAATGAGATGTAGATCTGCAAAATTTTGTAAACAATAATTTACATCAATGTTTGTTTACACAACATATAATCAAACATTTGTAATGTTTGTCTTTTTAGTCAAACCCTTAAACACATTAGATAGTAGATTTTGAACACTAAAACATTTAAATAAAATGTTGGATAAAATTATGAATCAATCCTTTTCAAGCGTTTTATTTGAAATTACCCCTGATGGTGAAAATGGGTTTGGTGATTTATAATTTCACAGACATCCCACCAAGATATCACAAAAACAAACACTCAGACATTCATAATCTCACAGACACCCCACCAAGGTATCATAGAAAACAAACACTCAGAGATTCATAATCTCACAGACACCCCACCAAGGTATCATAGAAAACAAACACTCAGACATTCATAATCTCACAGACACCCCACCAAGGTATCATAGAAACAAACACTCAGAGATTCATAATCTCACAGACACCCCAAAAAGGTATCACAAAAACAAACACTCAGACATTCATATTCTCACAGACACCTGACCCCGTGAGGATCCGGGTTGTTGGAATAGATCCTCAGTACCCTTGCTTGTGATAAGAGGCGACTAAATGTGGCGGTCCTTCGGATGAGACCGCAAAAACCAAGGTCCCGTGTCACAGCAGGTGTGGCACGTAAAGGATTCCTCCCTGCTCAAAGGCCATAAGCGCCGAGCATAGGCCTAAATTTTACGGCCCTTCACCGGCAATACTGACGTCTCCATATGAGTGAAAGATTCTCGAGCGGGACGTTAAACAATATATAATCAATCAATCCATCAACAGACACCTCACCTAGATATCACAGAAAGAAACACTCAGAGATTCATAATCTACTCTTCCCTTACTCATAAGATAGTTACAAACAATGTTTTTGGTTTTCACATTAGTCGTGCTGATAATATCCTTCATAGCTTATGAAATCGAACGCACCAACCGGAAGTTTACAATCCACAAATTATTGATATGTAACACATATTTAGTATATCTAAATTAGTCACGGATTTCTTCTTGCAATTAGATTTTGATTTGACCCGAGGTTTAACAGGCAATACTGATGTACAGTATCCAATTTATTTCTCGGGTGGCCACCGAATACGTGTAATTTTCATACATCTACATTCATATTTACATCTGCATTATAGGCACATATTTGACCAAACTGTATTTGCCTAATTTACACCCCCCCCCCCCCCCCCCGCTAGTTTTAACTGTACAGTTCTTTTTCACTGTTTTCAAACCTCTTATCAAATTTATCCGCGGTATAATCTTAATCATCCTGAGATGCATAATTTTCATTAAATGAAACGACGCTATTAATGTTGGCATTCGTCTCTTAAGTTATTATGTTTTTATTTTACATTATAACAACACACACACACACACACACACACACACACACACACACACACACACACACAAACAAACACACAAACACACACACACACACGCACAAACACACACACACACACAGAGAGAGAGAGAGAGAGAGAGAGAGAGAGAGAGAGAGAGAGAGAGAGAGAGAGATGGTATATAACTATTTGTTTATCAATATCGCACATAGCTTTTATGGAATGCCTCTTTTTGAACATTTCATATTATATAAGTAAAGTATTTAGTTTGTAAAGAAATCAGGGTTTTCCACGTTTTCTGTTCTGACATAAGATCCAAAAATAAAATCTCTTTTAGAATACCTAACATGAATATGAGTGTTATTAAAGCAAAAAATATGAAAATCATATAATACATCTTGTATTTCTTTACATTCCCATAAACTGTGCTCAATAGTTTCAATATTACAAACAGTAAACAAGTTTGTATCTTTAACTTTAATTACATTTTCAAAAAAACGTTGGTGGATAGAATTGTTGTGGATTATTCAAAATTGAAACCATTGAAGTTTTGTATTCTTGATAAGCTTAAATGGGAGAGAAAAATATTCTCCCAGTCTTCTTCGCTTTGGCAATTAATACATACACGTACACATACACACTAACTGTGGCAAATATGACCAAATATTACACACTCGCAAACTAGAAAATACGCAGAGCTTCACTTCAGTGTCAGTTGACATTCTAGGTAGGGCGTCACAAGAAGAGATGGAGGAGAGATTTGGAACATGAGATTCGGTCCGGGGATATTTTTGACAAGCAGGTGAGATAATGCAACGTCTCAAAATAAATGTAATTACAAAATTAAAAAAAGAGAAATCAATAAGAATCCCGCAATACAAAACAGAATAAAAATCATTTTCATAAGTGGCATTCTGACATTGATGTGTATGATAAACGACTCATTAGCGATATTGACATTATTCCTTAATTCCAGCAGTTGTAAGACATGTGGGTCTGTAGATCACAGTTGTTTTTGCATTGATCAATGCATTTTGTACTTATGAAATTTGAAACTAAAACCCTTGCAGAAGCGATGATGGACATGGGGGGAAAAGAAGATGGGGGGGGGGGGGGGGGGGGGGAGGGAGGGAGGTAACTTACCTGTGGCATGTACGACAAGATTCAAATGATGACGGAATTTATGAAATGAGTAACATACCTTTGATTACATTGTTACCCCAGCTCATTTCTCGTTTTATTTATGTGACTACAAAAAAAAAAGTTTCATTTATTCAGCATGTGGATATTAGATATAGAAAAATAAAGAAAAATATCGAAACATGTGGTTTTTTTTGTTCCAACATATATGTTAGAAACATGCAAAATAAGTTTAGATACGTTTTTCTACCAATTCTCTACTTATTTTCAAGCCTCTTTACATTATGAATTCCAGAATATCGATCCCGATTCAGAAGTAGCTGGATTGATAGAGGGGATGTTTGTTGAAATTAATGGAACAGAATACCAGGTAAGTTACTTCATATAATGTAATGTAACAAAACATCAGGTAACAAAAAATGTAATGTAACAAATATCAAATAACACAGAATGTAATGTAACAGGTAATACAGAATGCAACGCAACAGAATATCAGGTAACACAGAATGTAATATATCAAAACATCAGGTAACAAAGAATGTAATGTAACAAATTTCAGATAACATAGAATGTAATGCAAAAAACATCAGGTAACATAGAATTTAATGTAACATAATATCAGGTAACACAGAAGTTAATGTAACAAAATATCTGGTAAAACAGAATGTACTATTTAACATCAGGTAAATAGAAATAAATAATGTAACATAATATCAGCCAACACAGAATGCAATATAACAAAATATCAGATAACACAGAATGTAATATAACAAAATATCAGATAACACAGAATGTAATATAACATAATATCAGATAACACAGAATGTAATGTAACAAAATATCACGTAACACAGAATGTAATATAACAAAATATCAGATAACACAGAATGTAATATAACATAATATCAGATAACACAGAATGTAATGTAACAAAATATCACGTAACAAAGAATGTAGCGTATCAAAATATCAGTAAACACAGAATGTAATATAACATAATATCAGATAACACAGAATGTAATGTAACAAAATATCACGTAACAAAGAATGTAGCGTATCAAAATATCAGTAAACACAGAATGTAATATAACAAAATATCAGATAACACAGAATGTAATATAACATAATATCAGATAACACAGAATGTAATGTAACAAAATATCACGTAACACAGAATGTAATATAACAAAATATCAGATAACACAGAATGTAATATAACATAATATCAGATAACACAGAATGTAATGTAACAAAATATCACGTAACAAAGAATGTAGCGTATCAAAATATCAGTAAACACAGAATGTAATATACCACAATATCAGATAACACAGAATGTAATGTAACAAACTATCGCGTAACGGAGAATTTAATAGAACACGATATCGGGTGATACTTCTTAACAGAATAGCAGTTAATGAAGTAGAATATTATGTTGAACAGAATATCTGGTAATAAATTGGACAGAACTTCAGGTAAAACAAAATATCAGCTGGAAAAACAGCATCTTATTATAGTGGGAAAAAATGTCAGCTAAAACCGGAATGCATGTAACAAAGATATGTTTGTGAAACATTATGCCACCGAATTACAGCAAAGTGGAACACATTTTAGTGAATAATTTTCTGCGTTGGTCAGAGGTTGATGTCAAGGTCACAAAAGTTTACAAATTTGGTACCAATGGAGAGACCTTTTCTCAAGAAATGTATATGCTATAAATAATAGCAGTCCCCTTCGGTTCAAAAGATTTGGCTTGTATTAGATTTTTCTAAAAATAAGTGAAAGGTCACCAGGTAAAAAAAAAATGGTGCCAAGGTCTTGCCACAAGAAATACACATACCAAATATGAAAGATCTACACCTTTTATTGGAAAAAATAAGACTAGGGTGACAGTAGTCTTGCTTTCTTTCGAATTTTCTAGAGGTAGTTCAAAGGTCAATGTGAAGGTCACTAGGTCAAAGATGTTGGCGTCAACGTAAAAATGTACCAAATATGAAAGGTCTACCTCTTATGGTAAAAAAAAGATGTGACCAATGTTGAAGTTTTTGTCACAGACTGACGGACGGACATGCCAAAAGCTATATGCCTCCGAAACTGATATCGGGGGCATAAATATCAGGTACAGTAGAGTATCAGATGAAGTAGAAATAGAGTTATCGGGTTATCAGATAATAAATGAAACAGGTCATCAGAGAAACCAAGTTTTAAACAGATCCGAATATCAGGTAAATCGGGTAAAAAAGAAGGAACTAAATATCTGGTAAATCAGGTAAACCATGGAACTAAATATCAGGTAAATCAGGTAAAAGATGGAACTGACTTTCAGGTAAAATAGTAGAACTGGATATAAATAAATAGATTAAAACACAAGATGTGATATTAAACTGTAAGAGAGAATTAAGAGAAGCATCTGTTTGTAAAAGACAAGTCAGACGAACCATTGTTTGCATTGTAGTCGAAAATTGACATGGCACACTCCAAAAATCATCAAGGAGAGGACATGGATTCTCATCGTTATACACATCACCAGAAGGTCATCAGAGGACTAGAGTCTGAATACGTAAGAATTAAATTCTAGTCATCAGAGGTTTAGGAATCGTAATATGGAAGAACCAAACAAATAAAGATGTAGAATAATTCGTAAGAGGCAGTCAGAATATGAAAGACGCGAACAAAGAAAGGTGTAGGGTAATTAATTTGTAATTGATTTGTAAGATTCGATCATTCCATGATACCTGCTTGTTGGGACTCAATTTGGAGTAGTGGTCACCCTGAGATAGAATAAGCTCACCTGGAACTTAATATTGCCATGGAAACCAGGGCATTTAGTGGCGATGACTTCAGCATTTTAGGACGTTGATAGAATTCCACAGAACTAGGCAAAGAGTAAAATAAATCTCACAGGACTTATGTAAAACTCTTATAGAACTTATGTTAAAATTTTGTGTCTTAATCAAATTCTTCAGAATTGATGACATCCGCGAGACTAGTTTTGGTGCAAATAACTGTAGTTGGAATGTCAATATTCGAGGTTTTTGATTCCTGTTTTTTAATTAATGAACATTTTGGAATTTTCTTTTCTATGAAGAAATTTAATATTCATTTATTTCATTTGTGTTACATTTATGATTTTAACACTTATCTTTTGTTTACATTAGGTCAATGAAATAATCAATTACATTATGATCCTTTGTTTTGTTTACATTAGATAAATGAAATAAACAATTCATTATAACACTTTCTTTTGTTTACTTTAAGTCAATGAAATAAATAATTCATTATAGCCCTTTCTTTTGTTTACATTAGGTAAATGAAATAAACAATTCATTATAACCCTTTCTTTTGTTTACATTAGGTAAATGAAATTACATTATGATCCTTTGTTTTGTTTACATTAGATCAATTTTTCTCGAGCGAGACGTTAAACAGTATTTAATCAATCAATGAAATAAAGAATTACATCATTACATTTTGTTTTGTTTACATTAGGTCAATTTTTCTCGAGTGAGACGTTAAACAGTATATAATCAATCAATCAATCAATCAATCAAATAAAGAATTACATCCTTACCTTTTGTTTTGTTTACATTAGGTCGACGAAGCGGATAAAAGACGGCGGAAGCGGAACTTCATCCTTCCTGAACAATATTTCTGGCCCAACGGCATCGTGCCGTACTACATCGACCCCAATCAAGGTGACCGGCTGCTCTACTGTTCCGGTTATATCCTCCACTGACCTACATCTGGTGTGGAGAGATGTTCCGGTCATATCCTCCACAATATACTGACCTACATCTGGTGTGGAGAGATGTTCCGGTCATATCCTCCACAATATACTGACCTACATCTGGTGTGGAGAGATGTTCCGGTCATATCCTCCACAATATACTGACCTACATCTGGTGTGGAGAGATGTTCCGGTCATATCCTCCACAATATACTGAGCTACATCTAGTGTGGAGAGATGTTCCGGTCATATCCTCCACAATATACTGACCTACATCTGGTGTGGAGAGATGTTCCGGTCATATCCTCCACAATATACTGAGCTACATCTGGTGTGGAGAGATGTTCCGGTCATATCCGCCTTAATATACTGATATCCATTTACCTGTGCGGTTTTAATTGCAAGTACATTTATTAACTTTCAATGTGGACGAGCTAGAATGATTCCCAAATACTGACGCTGACGTTCGCCTCTTTTTGTATTGGATAACTCCCGTGGGGATCTGGGATAGAATAGATCCTCAGTACCGCTTGCTTGTCGTAAGAGGCGACTAAATGGGGCGGTCTTGCGGATAACACCGCAAACACCGAGGTCCCGTGTTACAGCAGGTGTGGCACGATAAAGAACCCTCCCTGCTCAAAGGCCATAAGCGCCGAGCATAGGCCTAAATTTTGCAGCCCTTCACCGGCAATGGTGACGTCTCCATATGAGTGAACGATTCTCGAGCGGGACGTTAAACAATATTTAATCATTAATCAATCTAGTGTGTCAGGTCTAAATTTCTTAAGTCTTTTTTTTTTTCTTAAAAGAAGGAGAAATATGTAGAGCGAACGAGATAGAGACAGTGAATTTATGATTAATTAGTTAAATAAAATGAGAAAGTGTGCCTTTTCGTTTCAGGTTCCTGGTTTCGTTCAATGGTTCTCAGCGGTATAAATCAGGTGATGTCCTTGACCTGCATCCGGTTCGCACCGCTTGGATCCAGTCTTGCTAACTCAGTGGGTCACGCTAACCACGTGTATATCTTCTCATCTGGGTGAGTTCAGTTGATAATTTCCTTTGTTTATACTGTACAAACATGAATCCTATTACATAAGGCTACTTTTCCAAAATTTTCTATACAGCCTTCATCTCGACATTTAGATACATCGACATAGTTTTATCTACTGACAATTGCACTTTCATTCATCCGTTGATTGACTGATTGTATTTGGTTAACGTCCCTCTCGAGAATCTTTCATTCATATGCAGAGGTCACCATTGCCAGTGAAGGGCTGCAAAAATTAAGCCTACGCTCAGCGTTTATTGCCTTTGAGCAGGGAGGGATCTTTATCGGGTCACACCTACTGTGCCTCTTATTTTTACAATCTCATCCGAAGGAATTCCCCATTTAGTCGCCTCTTACGACAAGCAATAGGCATTAAGGACGTTGATGTCATATTCACCATTGAACACAAAGTAAAAGACATCACAATGTCTCCACTATGTGATCCATACCTGGATATAATTCAGAAAAATGAACCGGTTGTTGTATCTCAGTGGTAGAGCGTTTTCTTCGTAACCGGGAGGTCGTAAGTTCGAGCCCCACTCGTGTCATTACCACATGAAATCTAATGTTAATATAGGTAGTAATTGCTTCTTCGTCAAATGCTCGGCATTTAGCAGTGAGAATCACGGATTTTGGATATGACCTTAAAAACGGAGGTATGTGTTGCAACAGGTTTGGCAGGTTAAGGAACTCTCATCGTTATGGCTCTGAGCACTAATCATTGGTCTAAATTTGTGGTACTTCATCTACCGCTTGTGACGTCTCAATATGAGGGAAACATTCTCAACGAGACTTAAAAGAAACAAACAATCAATCAATCAGAAAAATGAAATAACACGTTTGACTTCATTTTTTTTGTTTTTTGTTTTTTGTTGCAAAGCCTGTAGCCGCTGTGAGTTAGAGAGCATATGTACCCTGCAGTGCATATTCATTATCAAATGCTTTATAGTGATAGAATATAGGCGGCAGATCGCCCAAATGTTACTAACTTATATGTTTTTTTTATGTACAGAGGATGCTGGTCTTACGTTGGCATGATGGGGTGGGGTCAACAACGTCTAAGTCTGCAGAACTCGGGTTGTGTCACAGTAAGTCACGTGTGTTCTCGGGAATACGAAATCGGACTTTGTCAAAATCGGTCATACGTCGTGTTGGGAATACGAAAAACGTGTCTCCTCTGTAATGAAAATGTGTGTTTTGTCATGGTAAATCACAGTCTTCTGGGTAATGTAAACTCGTCTTACGTCATCATATGTCACGTGATGTCTCAGTAATGAATCATGATGTGGCACAGTCACACTGTATGTCTTCTTGGAAATGAAAATCCATGCTTTTGCCGCGGTAAGTCATGTGACTAATCGGTCATGAAAAGTAGGGTTGTCTCGTACTATATCCTGTCTTCTTGCAAATGCAAAGGCGGGTAGTGTCATGGCAACTAATTTGTCATTTTGAGAATTACAACTAGCGCTTTGCCATGGTAAGTCACATGTAATTTTAAGGTGGAAAACGTACAGTTACAGTAATTCACGTGTTCATCGGGAATGGAAAATCAAGACGGTTAGAGGTAGGTGATTTGTCTCCCCGGGAATGAGAACTTAGCATAGTGAATTAGATGTCTTTTAAAAGATGTATTCTCGTCTTTTGTCAAGGTAAGTCACATATCTTTCTGGAAATAGATATTCAAGTTGTGTGAAAGTACACATATGTTCTCAGTAATGAAAAATAGAAACTATGTCACGGCAAGGCACGCAACTTACTGGAAACGTAAAATGAAATAAAAAAAACTAAGCATGTTAACACGATAAAGACCCCCCTACTACGCGCTCAAGTATCATGCACAGGTCACAATTCATCACGACAACATTTCAGCTGAAACTGGTGGCGTCTCCCTAATTGTGAAAATATTTCATTGAGATGTTAATATATACTGACTCACAAATAATAATGATAGATCAATAAAACAAATTTCAGATGTTATATTTGTAAGTTTCAACTTCCATGAGATTTTTAAAAATGAATAAACTTGTTTTAGATACCAATCATCATTCATGAGTTAATGCACGCTATTGGGATGGAGCACGAGCAGTCCCGAACGGACAGAGATAATTACGTCACAATGTTATGGTCGAACATCCAGGGTGGGACTGGTAACCGAAACATGTATAAAATCCAGACTCGGGACAGGACGCCGTACGATCTGGCATCAGTTTTACAATACAGACTGAACGTAAGTTTGCTCCTCATTCTTTTCTTTGTTTTCTCACAAGATTATGATGTGTTGTATATGTCCGGTTGCCGGTGGTTTAAGAGTTTTCATCTTGACCAGGACGTCTACCATTCAAACGCAGCTCGTTCCATGACTGTGTCAAACCCAAGAATAATCAAAGGATATTTTTCCTTCGTCAAACGCTTGGCATCAGTGAAAATGATCTCTGTCCAGACCACATGTTCACCCATGTGGATAGCATGCTTCGAAAACAGTTGGACAAATCATAGCTATACTCAGATATCGTCCGAGTTAGAATAGTAATCCTTGTTTCTCGTAAGAGGCGAGTAAATGGGGCGGTGATTCCGATGAGACCACAGAAACCAAGGCCTTTTGTCATAGCAGGTGTGCAACGATAAAGATCCCTCTCTGTTTAAAGGCCACAAGCGCCGAGCATAGGCCTAAATTTTGCAGGTATTGATGACATATGAGTGAAAAATTCTCAAGCGGGACGTTAAACGATACACAATTCACCACCTGACCTTCAACATTACTGATACATGTATTATTATATCTGTTAATGATATTTATTTACGTTACTGATAAAATGTAGAAAAGAAATCATTATGAATAGATAATCAATTTAAGCTAAATTTCAAATGTTTTCATTTTTATAGGCATTCGCTCTCAACTATAATTACCCTACAATGACGGTAAAAGACAACCGTTTATCGTTCCTGGCGGACACTGCTATAGGACTCATGTTCTACGACACCAAAGACGTCACCATTAATTACCAATGTACCAGTAAGCCATCCTCATAATGGAGTCGTACTTCAAATAATTCGGGAGTAATGTAAAATAATATATTTTTTTTTCTTTTCAGAACAGTGCAACACATCCTTAACTTGTTTACACGGGGGTTTCTTGAATCACAATTGTCAGTGCTACTGTCCCTCCGATTTATCAGGAAATTCCTGTCAAGGAGTCGTCACTGCTTCCGGTCAGTATCTACATATGATTTCAAATAACATTTCTGAGAATTGTGAAATAAGGTGTTTGTTCATGCTGTTGTTGTATACAGGTATGAATTATTTATCAAACATTTTACTCTAGTCTAGAGCTTATATTGTCATCAGACATCATTTCTACTCATCTGTATACTCATCTGTGTACTCTATCTAATACACCACATTGTAATATAGTATGTTATACATATGCATGTATGCAGGAAGAGATCTTTTCAGTTTTCATTATTCAGTATTTCATAACTTCGGTTATGTGTTTTCCAGAATGCGGAGGCATCATCAACTTGGGAGCTGGGGAGGAGCGGACAATCACTACCCCTGGATGGCCTAACCCTTACACGCTGGGAAAGAGATGTGTCTGGGTGGTCAAAGTAAGTGTGAACGAAAAACACCTGTCAAGGTCAACTTTCAACCTTGCCGTAATTTTGCATATAACAGACATGATCAAATTTAAAAGGCTTGTGATGATCCGGGTTAGAATAGGTCCTCAGTAACCCTTTGCCGTAAGAGTCGACTAAAAACCGATGTGCCGTGTCGCAGCAGATGTGGCACGATAAAGATCCCTCCCTGCTCAAAGGTCGCATAGACCCATTCACCGGTAATGGTGACGTCTCCATATGAGAAAAATATTCTCAAGAGTGACGTTAAACAATATATAATTAATCAATAAAATTTAAAACTGCGTCAATTTAATGAATGCAAAAAAGATTACGGCTTTTGTATTGGGAATATTAGATCTAGTATCTTCAACAGAAACTTTTGGAATACTTGTCCTATGCAGACATACTACCCAGGTTTATTAGATGCCGATTCACGTAAAGAAAATTCCGCGAGTGGTCAGTAGATCCAAAGTTTTTACATTAATTTTGGCGATTAGAAAATAATTGAAAGCAACTTTATTTCGACAGTGAAGCTTCTCGCAAAATTATATATATATATATATATAAAGCTACAGCTAGTTATCAGAATTTATCATACTCTTGGTAATGATCATGTCGATTCTGTATTGTGCTATAAGATGACGTCACAATACCAGATATCAACGATCGGTCCAAAAATCCATATCATATATCAAACCAACTTGCAATACTGGCTGTATAGAATATCTATTAATCAATATTAAAAATGCAGTATATGATAAATAGAATATTACATGCTTAAATTCATATAAAATGTCATATCAGCCTTCGGGCCACAGAACACCTGAGCCTTTAGCCCTCGAGCTGATATGGGGCCACTCGGTCTGATATGACATACGATATTAATTTTAGCATGTAATATTCTGATTGATTGATTATATATTGTTTAACGTCCCGCTCGAGATTCTTTCACTCATATGGAGACGTCACCATTGCCGGTGAAATTCTGTATTACTTTTTTGTTCGCAGGGACCATCACAGAATCACATTAAGATGACCATCGACGCGTTCGCATTGAATTACCAGGGAAGCACTTGCTATCATTGGCTGGAGGTCCGATACAACCTGGCTGGCCAAAAAGGACCCAAGTAAGCCTTCAGTTTGACACGGCAATTATAATACATGGATTAAACTTTGTCTAGCTATATCAAGTTTGATTTGATTTACGTTGATGAATGTCTAAGGCCGTGTACGCATGCGCAAGAGAAGATCATCCAAAGTTGCACTGACTGGCCACAGTAGTGCCTGTCCCAACACTGTGTAGATATGCCATACGTGACATGGTTGTTTACTGCAAATTACAGATTTTGAAATTAATTAATTTGAATTTTACTTTGGAATTACAACGTTGTCTTTAATGTTACTTTTGATCATTTCGTTGTTTGGGGGAGAAACCATTATCTTTATTGCCATTCCAAGATAATGTTTCTAACTGTATCAAGACATTATCAAAGCCTTAAATATTAACTTTTATATGTACTTTGTCCTCCATTTTAAGATTGTGTGGAACTCGAAGCAGTGAGACATTCGTAACGACAGACGATGAGATTAAAAGTCAAATGATACTTAAATTTGACAGTTTGACGTCAAACCGAGCCGCCATGTCTGGATTTTCCATTAGAGTCCAGAGTTTGGATTCAGGTAACGTATGAAGCTGGTGTGCCCAGGTAAAGTTAGAAGCTGGTGTGCCCAGGTAGAGTTAGAAGGTGGTGTGCCCAGGTAAAGTTAGAAGCTGGTATGCCCAGGAAAAGTTAGAAGCTGGTGTGCCCAGGTAGAGTTAGAAGGTGGTGTGCCCAGGTAAAGTTAGAAGCTGGTATGCCCAGGTAAAGTTAGAAGCTGGTATGCCCAGGTAAAGTTAGAAGCTGGTGTGCCCAGGGAAAGGTAGAAGCTGGTGTTTTGTCAACACGAAAAAGTAAGGATATCGAACAGTAGTTAATCTCGTAAATCCTATAAAGAATACAAAATTAAGATTAGGGCAAACACGGACATGGACATGCTGGGGGTGGTATTAGATGCATAGGAATAAGCGTCCCTCTTGACCCGTCACATTTTCCATGAGCCTTATATATTCATCGGGTAAAGGGGAAAATCAATAGTCAAAATCAGTATGAAAATAATGGTCTAATAAACATCAGAAAGGAATTAACGGAATGGTAGGTTGTACTGGTGAACTAGATTGTTAGAACGACCATAGAATATATAATATGCTGACTTTAAACGAGATTGTTGAAACCACTATAACACAAGCTTATTTGTCAGTAGGCTTCCTTGATTAAAAAATGATCATACACAGATCATGCTACTGCGTTTCGTATCACTTGAGAGACATGATCACCATATGCAGGTGATAATTGAATATTTGTACAAAAATATGGAACTCCAAACCATTTCTTTTCCCTACATGCAGCAATTCCTTAGTGAATTGGCATACGATATCATTTACAAACTGCCTAAATTATCATTCTATGTTTGAAAACTATCTTAGTTAATACTAGTATATAATTATTTACTAGATTCCTGAAATCTATATTCTCTGTTTATGACCAAAGCCAAAGTCATGGTATATACAGACTACATGGCGTCTCATTTTGTGTTTGGAACCTTCTGGTTCGTTCATCTGTGGTTGGATTTAAAAGCTACTTTAGCACCCAGTGCATAATTGATTAAATGATTTTATTTACAAGCTACATTTATACCCATGGTATGTTTAAATCTCACTGATTTGTTTTGCTGTATGGTTATATTTACAGGTTGCCTTAATAACCATTGCATGTTTGGGACCTGCCGAACTTCTGACGCTGTCTGCGTGTGCTCCGGAGGATTCTCTGGATCTAGATGTGACCAGATAACAGATGGTATGTTTCTTAAGAACGCCCATTCGCTATTAGTAGGTCACGAGTCATGATGTGTACGTAATAATGCATTAATAAGTAATTTGCCATGGTGTAATGTGATTGGACACGTGTTACGGTGTAGGCGTGACAGCAAAGTCACAGGTCACGTTGTAGGGTTTAGGTGTGATACTGTAATGATATGCCATGTGTTAATATATAGACATGGTAGTACGATTATGAGAGGTCACGTGGTATGGTATAGGCATGATAATGCTGTGACACAGTCCATGGTATGATATTGCTGAGATACTGCAATGGTAGATCATTTTAGATGATTGATTGATTGATTGTTTGTTGTTTTCCGTCACACTCAACAATTTGTCAGTTATCTGATGGCGTCCAGTTTTTATTGGTGGAGGAGAGAACTCTGATACAATGTACCCGGGAAGAGACCACCGACCTCCCGAAAGTAAACCGGCAAACTTTCTCACATATATCGGCGCGAGCGAGATTCGAACCTGCGCCGACTAGAGGTGAGAGGCCTTGTGATTTGGGACACAATGCTCTAACTACTCGGCCACGGAGGCCCCCATTTTAGATGATATAGGCATGATACCGTAATGGTACATGTATGTCATGTAATAAGATCTAAGCGTGTTATGTCACACATCCCACCTCTGGTATGACCAGGGGCCCGTGTTTGCCCATCCCTCTAATTTGTATTTTCTATAGGAATTACGAGATTAAATACTGTTAGTTATCTTAGCCTTTTCACATACTCACCTGCTATCAACAGTTCAACCCAATGCGTGATGCTGAAAGTAATAAATGTTGAAATTAAGATGACATGGAATATTCTCAAGGTCTGCCTTTTTTCAATTTTAACCTTCTTTACGTGTGATAAAAATGTAGGTTCTTTATTGTTGTCAACGGCTACAAGAACACAAACCAAAAAAAAAAAAATCGTCCTCGTGGTCATATTTGAGAGACGTTCACTTTTAGTTTCTGATCTTGTCGACAAAAACTTAAACTCTCAAGTTTGACACTCCGACTTTTATCGGAACTCTAACCTGGACGAAAGGTAAAAGCTGTGGTGCTACCACTAGACCATTGAAACGAACAATTTGTAAGCTCATGAACTGGTACATGGTCTTTTATTTCAATTTATAAGAGCGGAATGAATGACATCATGTGTGTGACTTGTGCTATTTTCAGGTACCAATATGACGGCGACGTTTGAGCCCAGCGTGGGTCTCCCATTCTTACAGAATGAAGGAAATGCTTATGACTGGACTCTCAGATCGGTAAGCAGTCACTAGGCATATTACAAAAGTCAATATGACGTCATCAATTTCCAATGTGCCCTAATAATCAACTTACGAGCTGTACAGTACATTGGTGATATGTATTCGTTATGGGGAATATTAACCACGGATAAACCGTTTCATGCACTAAGATATATCAAACGTTGAATTTTTGAATTTTAAAGAAGCAAAATTTATTATATAGCCATAAAAATTCCGTGTCTTGAGTCTGTTGATTTCACAGGCCGGATCATCACACTGTTGTTGTTTGAATCTATATTACCATCCCCTGAAACAGATTGCGTCACAACAATGCAGAAACACATCTTCCTTTATCATCATTATTATTATTATTATTGTTGTTGTTGTAAACATCGACCGCGCCGCAAAGAAAAAGCGTACACAAAAAATGTTTTTACAATATGTTTTTGTTTTGATGATTTCAAATACATATTCAAAAATTCAAAGGGTGGCATATAATACTTTTATGATTACAATAGTAACTTGATCTGAAGAGACAGATCATATCGAGTTGACAGGCGCGGATCAACAGATCAAACGATGCGCGGAGCGTCGACTTTAATCCTATGATCCGTGCCTATTAACTCGACGTTATCCGACATTTCGTATCAAGTTACTGTAGTAATAATATACATGTATTCTATATTTTTCTTAGACTTATACGAATGAAATGGCATACGAAATCGAAATGATCTGATTAGCTTTTAGTGATATTAGATCCAATGATGCTTTAGAATATGTTTGAGTTTTATGTTTGCATTTACGCCGTTTTAAGGGACCTACTCCTACCAACAATACTGGTCCCTCTGGGGCACAGGAAGGTACAACCTATATTTACCTCGAATCCTCTGCACCGCACGTGCAAGGTGACACCGCAACACTAACATCATCCGCTGTGACGTTTTCGTTGTGTGAGTACATCGTTTATCAATATCTAGGGTTTTATTATGTTTCCGCTATCGTCTTTAGATTATTTCTCAGGGTTGCTTAAAATGAATAAATTCCAGATAGGATCTGACATGTTTTAATTTAGTGATTTACCAATCTTCACAACAATCAGTTCTAATGTATGCTGTCTGTTCTATAGCCTTGACCCGCTGTTTGCAGTTCTACTATTCCATGTATGGAGCCAATATGGGTTCATTAAAAGTTTATTATCAGAGCGGAACGGGGGCGAGGACATTGGCCTGGTCACGCTCTGGTGATCAAGGGGACCAGTGGAATTATGTGGAAATTGAAATCCCCAGCGTTTCCAGTTTAAGGGTAACATATGCGATAATACTTCTTCATTTATCTATTTATGATGTCTCTCCTCATCCAAGAGAAGAACGTTTTATCTGTCTGTTCGCATGTCAATCTGTCCATCTGTCATTCTCTCAGTCTGTCCGTCTGTTATTCTCTCAATCTGTCCATCTGTCATTCTCCCAGTCTGTCCGTCTGTTATTCTCTCAATCTGTCCATCTGTCATTCTCCCAGTTTGTCCGTCTGTCATTCTCTCAGTCTGTCCGTCTGTTATTCACTCAGTCTGTCCATCTGTCATTCTCTCAGTCTGTCCATCTGTCATTCTTTCAGTATGTCCGTTTGTCATTCTCCCAGTCTGTCCATCTGTCATTCTTTCAGTATGTCCATCTGTCATTCTCCCAGTCTGTCCATCTGTCATTCTCCCAGTCTGTCCGTCTGTCATTCTCTCAGTCTGTCCGTCTGTCATTCTCTCAGTCTATTCATCTGTCATTCTCTCAGTCTGTCCATCTGTCATTCTCTCAGTCTGTCCATCTGTCATTCTCTCAGTCTGTCCGTCTGTCATTTTCTCAGTCTGTCCGTTTGTCATTCACTCAGTCTGTCCGTCTGTCATTCTCCCAGTCTGTCCATCTGTCATTCACTCAGTCTGTCCATCTGTCATTCTCTCAGTCTGTCCGTCTGTCATTCTCTCAGTCTGTCCATCTGTTATTCTCCCAGTCTGTCCATCTGTCATTCTCTCAGTCTGTCCGTCTGTCATTCTCTCAGTCTGTCCGTCTGTCATTCTCCCAGTCTGTCCGTCTGTCATTCTTTCAGTCTGTCCATCTGTCATTCTCTCAGTCTGTCCATCTGTCATTCTCTCAGTCTGTTCGTCTGTCATTCTCCCAGTCTGTCCGTCTGTCATTCTCCCAGTCTGTCTGTCTGTCATTCTCTCAGTCTGTCCATCTGTCATTCTCCCAGTCTGTCTGTCTGTCATTCTCTCAGTCTGTCCGTCTGTCATTGTCCCAGTCTGTCCATCTGTCATTGTCTCAGTCTGTCCATCTGTCATTCTCCCAGTCTGTCCGTCTGTCATTCTCCCAGTCTGTCCGTCTGTCTGCTATTCTTTCAGTCTGTCCATCTGTCATTCTTTCAGTCTGTCCATCTGTCATTCTTTCAGTCTGTACATCTGTCATTCTTTCAGTCTGTCCATCTGTCATTCTCCCAGTCTGTCCGTTTGTCATTGTCCCAGTCTGTCCGTCTGTCTGCTATTCTTTCAGTCTGTCCATCTGTCATTCTTTCAGTCTGTCCATCTGTCATTCTCCCAGTCTGTCCGTCTGTCAGTCTCCCAGTCTGTCCGTCTGTCATTCTCTCAGTCTGTCCATCTGTCATTCTCCCAGTCTGTCCATCTGTCATTCTCTCAGTCTGTCTGTCTGTCATTCTCTCAGTCTGTCTGTCTGTCATTCTCTCAGTCTGTCCGTCTGTCATTCTCCCAGTTTGTCCATCTGTCATTCACTCAGTCTGTTCGTCTGTCATTCCCTCAGTCTGTTCGTCTGTCATTCTCTCAGTCTGTCCGTCTGTCATTCTCTCAGTCTGTCCGTCTGTCATTCTCTCAGTCTGTCATTCTCGCAGTCTGTCATTAAATCTATTGAACCCTTCCCCTTTTATATGGCTTATCAGATAGACTTGAAACTTTGTATAATGCTTCACTGCCATTTGTAGATGCGGATATTGAAGGGTCCAATTATTATCCGTAAAATTATAGTGGATTTAAGAGGGGTGTAGGGTGTAAAATACCTTGTGAACACTTCTCTTTATCGGAGTCCATTATGTCTTTGTTCCTGTCTATGTTTTCTCCTCTATGCTTGGAAATACATTAAGGGGAGCTTTATTGTGGAGCACTTTTAATTTGGGGAGCAGGGCGACATTTGTTTTTCATTACAAAATCAACAATCTCTAGGCATTAATCTCTTTTTTCTCATTTACTCAAATATCTGTAAGTCTCTCCGTTTGTTGGTATCTTTATTTACCGGAATCCATTTTTTCTATCTGTTCATTTATTCATTATAATATGTATTGAAGTATTTCTAACCAGTCTCTCTCTCTCTCTCTCTCTCTCTCTCTCTCTCTCTCTCTCTCTCTCTCTCTCTGTTTACATATATATCTATTATAGAATTAATTTTTCTGTCGATTTACGCTTGCATTATTTTTTTTATCTATTTATTGTTTTCATTCTTCATTTATCTATGTATTACAAGCAAACATTTATTTATCTATTTTCTACTAATCTGGGTTATTTTTTATTTCATCTATATTTACAGATTTCCTTTGACGGCGTGAGAGGAAATGGATTTCTCAGTGACATTGCTCTCGATAACGTCAAATTGTTCAGTGTCAGCTGTGGTAACATCTTCTTATATAGTCACTGCGGTGTTTCTCATCAACATTTCTCATGATTATTGTTTTAAATGCTCTGTTGATCTCTTTATGAATTGTAGATGAATATTCTTTGTATTTTCAGCATCATTAGCAACGACAACTTCAACATCTACTTCTACAACGACAACCACGCCCACCACCACCACCACGCCTACAACCACTACAACTACGCCTACCACCACAACCACAATGCCCAGCACAACAACCACGCCTACCACTACAACTACACCCACCACAACAACGCCCACTACAACAACCACTACAACGACCACAACTACTACCACTGTTTCCAGCACATTATCTTCTACCATCTTACCAACGTCAGCACCTACAATAGGTTAACTAGATAAAGATTTGGATCATTATTCATATTAAAATGATTGTGAATTGCTCTCTTTTCAAATAGTTTTACCGGTTTACCGGTCGCAGTAGCTCATTGGTTAGAGCGTTCGCTTCGTAAACAGGAGGTTGTGGGTTTGAGCCTCGCTCGTGTCATGGATGCGTTAAACCTAAGATGTAAAAATAGTAGTGATTGCTCCTTCACCAAGTGCTTGGCATTTATAAGTGAGAATCTCGGGTCTTTCGGATATGACCTTAAAAACAGAGGTCCCGTGTCACGGTATGCGTTGACAAGTTAAAAAATCTTCACTGCTACGGCCTTAAACACTAAGAATAGGTCTAATTTCGTGGAACTTTACCTAGATCTGGTGACGTCTCAATATGAGGGAAACAAACAAATCAAATCAAATAATTTTACGACAGTATCTAGTCATTTTGACATTCTGTGCACTAGTTTTAAATTTGTCATTTGCAAGAAAATAATTCCCAATTTCCATTTGAACAGATTTTTATGAATATCTGTAGTAAGTGTTTCAATGAATAAAGAAGTATGATTCCACTAGCTGAAGATTAGTACGAGTTTACCTGATTAAAAACAATACCTGTAATCGTTTCACTATTTTCAAAATCATTTCCATATCCACTGAAAGTCAGTAACATGGTGCAATTCCATAAAAAACACTGATAGATAACAGAATAAAAATCAATGCCCTTTAGAAACGTATCAGAAATCGCGATTCAAACGTTTTCATTGTGCAATAACGTATCGTTAATGTTTTATTGAAGTTCAAGCTACCTGCGATTTCGAGCTGGGAGCAACATGTGCCTTGCTCAATCTCTTCCCTCCTCCCATTGGTCAACAATCACCGGATTTATTCAGAGATGATTTTGATTGGATGCTGACAAGAACGGTAAGCAGAATGACACATTTTCCAGTGCATTGTGGAGATACTCTATCTGTTTTCTCTCTATGAATCAATTATCTGACGTCATCAGGATTGAGTATTTATAATACTTTTAAACTAAAGGGTAGCACACCCTCCAGCAACACTGGACCTACCTCAGCGTCCCAGGGGTCCCGCTACGCGTATATTGAGGCATCAAGTCCACGCCGGAGCGGGGAGCGAGCGGTTCTGAGGACCACCACGAATTTTCAAAGTTTGTATCTACTCCCTATAGTACTGCCAATTTCAAAATCATTGATGCCAAAGTACGCAACAACACCAAGAGTTTCCGAGTTATCTAGCTGTTCACAAAAGTCGAATATTCAAACAAATGTAACTTGAAAAAAAACCCACACAGTTAACTCAGACCACAGCTAATGTTAATACAGTATAAGTATACCGCATCTGTACTTATATTAATTATAGATAACCCTCAATGCTTGTCTTTTGACTACCATATGTTTGGTTCCACAAATGGTATGGGGAAACTCAAGATCTACTCCAGCAACATCAATAATGACATCACATTGCTATGGAAACGGGAGGGTAACCAAGGTAACAAGTGGGTATCAACTTCCGTTGATGTACCAGCGACAACTGGACTGGTAGTAAGTATAGGTAGAGGGATTCATCACCCTTACTTATCTATCCCGTCTACACACACACACACACACACACACACACACACACACACACACATATATATATATATATATATATATATATATATAAATAGTCGCCGGATGGCTGAAAGATTGCTCAGGCGACTATAAACAAAACAATCAATCAATCAATCAATATATATATATATAGCATTCCTCACCCAGGCCGACGTCACATATTATGTACATCGTGTTTATGGATTTTCTTATACGTTGTGACAACGGCTTCGTGAAATGTCGTCAGGTATTGTGATGATCATCACACATTAGGAGGACAAGTACATCCCTGTCAGGGTCGATACTGATCTTATTCAAGGTCCTACAAAAGTCCTTTATTCGTTCTAAGTCATCTAGGTGGTCACTCGCGACTGATAAGGGTAGAATCGTAACATTTTGTTATTTAAGAATTATACGATAACACAACAACCCCGGAAAATCTCTAAGGACTCAATTGTTTGATTGTGATGACATCACTTTTATTTCGTTGTCTATAAGCAAAGTTCGTACAATTTTCTGGCACTGTGGAGAGGGCAGAGGGCGTGGTCACCTATCACTTGCCTTTCTGTGAAATATTCAAATAGTGAACCTGTTAAAGCAGTGGCCAATAGCAGATATTTCGTGTGGCTAAATCAAAGAAAATATTCCTAACGGCGATATTCATTGAATTTACTCTGTTTTTCATGGACTATACCTGACCAAGATTGCGACATAATGTACTTAGAAGTGATCGTAATTTAGCTAGGACGGCTTCAAATGCACAGATCGTATAGAGTATAGTTTGATCAGCTTCTAGATGTTGAGACAGCCTACCGATTAGTAAACAAAATGATCGAACGTATTTCAATATGATCAGGTAGAAACACTACGAAGACTCGATTTCCGGGCTAGAATAGGTCCTCAGTTCCCCCTTGTTTGTCGTAAAAGGCGACTAATTAGGGCGGTCCTTCGGATGAGATCGTAAAAATCGAGGTCCCGTGTCGCAGCAGGTATGGCACGATAAAGATCCCTCCCTGCTCAAAGGCCTTGAGCGCTGAGCATAGGCCTAAATTCGCAGTCCTTCCCTGACAATGGTGACGTCTCCATATGAGTAAAAGATTCTCGAGCGGGACGTTAAACGATATACAAACCAAACAAACGGCTCGGTTTCTAGAGTTGGGATGAATCTTTCTCGGTGCAGAAATAATTAAATCGTGCAAGTAAACGTTAAAAATGTGTTGCGTAGGAAAATGTTATGGATTATTTCGATTTTTAAGGAATTAGAGATTGATTGATTGATTGTTTGTTGTTGTCCGCAACACTTCACAATTTTTCAGTTATCTGGTGGCGTCCAGTTTTTATTGGTGGAGGAGAGAACTCTGATACAATGTACCCTGGAAGAGACCACCGACCTTCCGAAAGTAAACTGGCAAACTTTCTCACATATATCGGCGGGAGCGAGATTTGAACCCGCGCCCACTAGAGGTGAGAGGCCTTGTGATTTTAAGCGCAATGCTCTAACCATTCGGCCACGGAGTTAGGGAAGTAACTCGACGAATTAATAATTGTGATTTACATGACATCAGAAACTTCATTTCGTGGTTTATTACGTCATACAAAATTAGAATTTAAATTATTAAGTAAATCATTCTTTACTTCCCAATCTAAGGGGACATTTTCTGGCCATGTAGTGAAGCTTAGTCCAGTGTCATATTGTAACTTAATTTTCCAGATTTTCTTTGAGGCCACAAGAGGTACTACTTATAGGAGTGATATTGCCATTGATAATGTCCGAATCACACAGGGTACCTGTGGTAAGTTGGAACGCATTCGGATAGCTAATTGAAAATCTGGTAAATCCGAGAGTAAAAAGGTCTTTAATGAAATTAAAATGTTAAGTTTCCTTACTTAGGATGCAGTACAAATCCGTGTAAAAATGGTGGACGGTGCATAGTAACACCCACTGGGTTCACGTGCCAGTGTAGCAACGGGTTCGGAGGGACAACCTGTGATGTCATAGGTAAATGTATTTTAACTTTGATAGTAAACACAGGCTGATACATACACCACTAGTAATTGAATTCTCCATTCTTATTAACAAGATCAGCGACATCAAGGTTTATCATTGGGATGTCTGTAGTATCATATTTCTAGCAGTGACACTCCACATGGTGCTTCCTTGATTTAATAATGACCTGTACTCTCTTGATCAAAATTTCAAGGTCGCATTTATCAAGAAAGTTTCCTGGGCGATATTTGAAATACTGTTTGGGTTTAAGCGAATTAACCCCACCCCCACGTGGGATCTCATTAAATTAAAGTGAGTTTGGGATGTACCCTATTTTTATATGAAAAGTTCATTAGTAGTAAGAAAGTGTGAAAACTTTGTATTTCTATTTGAGTTTTAGCAATAGATCTGCACAGGAAAAATTTATCTCACAAAATAATGGCCTTAAATATTTGAAGTTAAAAGATGAAAAATCAAAGATATCAGCTATAGCTTATTTTGTTAAAAGGTGAAAGTGACTTAACATTCAATAAATGTCACAATATATACTGACGGACTTTTAAAACGCAACACACTTTTTTTTTTTATAATTTATTCATTCGTGCTTAACCAATGAAATACACAATCCGGCACTTGGCATGCTGCAAGCGTGAGGTTGCAAGGCGTTTTAATGTCTTTCCTTGTACAGTTAGCCGGTTGTTGTCAGGGTTAGGGTTCCATCACACAGGATCCTTAAATAATCGTCTAAGACCTGATCAACCGTTTCTGACTACACCACGGCAACAATCGTTCATACGGCAACGTCATCTGTACAATAGGTTTACGGCACCTGCGACTACGGCGAGAGAAATCATGGAAGGCCTATTCATCCTAGAACCAGTTCCAGAATTTTGAAGCGCCACGGGATCCGCTGCAGAAGACCTTATAAAGGACTACAATTTAAACCTCATCACCGACGGTACAGCTTGCAATGGGCAAGGCAGCATCTGACTCAACGTCAAAATTGATGACATGTTGTGTTCTCAGATGAGTCCAGATTTAACGTTAGCAACGCAGACAGCAAATGTGGAGTTCACCGTTGTTTACATGAAATTTTGCAGACAATTGTGTCCTCGAGCGCGACAGGTTTGGAGGGGGGGGGGGGGCGTCATGATCTGCGGTGCTATTAACCACAATTTTCGTTCACAACGGGTCGTTTTGAATGGAACCCTCCCTGCTAGGAGGTATGTGGACGAAATTCTGCAGCCTGTTTTAGCATCATTAATGCAGCAGCATAGGCAAGGAAATTGGTTAATTTTCCAACAGAACAATGTGCGCGCACATACGGCAAGATTGACACAAAACGTTTTTCAAACGAACGTCATTGACGTCCTTGATTATCCCGCTTTATCCCGAGACTTGAACCCAATCGAGCATTTGTGGGACGAGCTGGGGAGATGTGTGCACAGCCGCCAGCCTCAGCCACAGAATCCGCAAGAATTATGGAGAGCCATGTTGGAAGAATGACAGAAAATTCCAAAGAGGACTATCCGAAATGTTTGTCAATCAATGTCACAACGCTTTCGCGTCGTCATCACTGGTAATGGAGGCCATACCCGGTACTAGTGAACATAACCAAATTTTGACGCACCCCTCATTGATATTAATTTCAACATTTCAACTGTAGCCTCTTTTTGCTTAAAATGATGTTCAAAATCAAAGAATTGTGTTCAGTTTACATGGTTTATAACTCTGAATTTGTTTCTTAGATATATGAACAAATATATAATATACAAAACTATCACGTGTTGAGTTTTTAAATTTCGTCAGTATCTTACTGGATCTCAATTTGTGTAATAGTAGATTCATAAGCTTTATTTGTTATACACTACAGGTATTATCATTCCAATAACAGCGGAGTGCCTCCGTGGCCGAGTGGTTAGAGTATCGGGCTCAAAATCACAAAGCCTCTCACCTCTGTCGGCGCGTGTTCGAATCTCGACCACGGCGTTATGTGAGCAAGTTTGCCAGTTTACTTGCGGAAGGTCGGTGGTCTCTTCCCAGGTACATTGTATCTGGGTTCTCTCCTCCACCAACAAAAACTGGACGCCACCAGATAACTGAAAAATTGTTGAGTGTGGCGGAAAGCAATGAATTACAATAACAATAACAATCCAATAATAGCGTGTCACTTCACTGATTGATCGTATGGTTTCAATGAAAGTGATCTTTGCCATTCATTCTTTCAATGTGATTGGTCAATGAGAACAACGTAAAACTTGTTTCATTAAATTCTATGAAAAGCCCAAATATATGCACGTTCGGTCAAACAAAATGACACGTTGTTATAGGATCAATAGTATTTTGTGTTGAGCAATTGTTTCTTTTTTCTCTCACACCTGTGACGCTTTCTAGTCTGTTCTATTACAGTCGGTCCTGTGATGTGTGACTTTAACTCGGGGAATACCTGTGGCTTTCTTGCCCAGGCTACAAACGATGGGGACAACTGGAGGTTCGGGACGGTGAGTTCATAGTCTTGTAACACTAAATGTTTGTCTTATCACAAAGATGCAACGAATTCTAGACTGGGTTGTGTTTTGTTTGTGCAAAGCAATATCGCATTACATTGCAGACATTTACCGCGGTACAGGTGTAATTTCTGTGCGTAGATGATTTTAATTTGTGGATGTGGGTTATTTTAAATTTTGATTTTGATTTGAATGTTAATGTATCTGATATTGATTTTTTTTCTTGCAGTATGGATCTTTTATTTTATTTTTCAATGTTGGTAATCATTTTTTTAAAGATGCGGATAATTGCAGTTGCCGATGTCTAATAATGTTGGTCTTCAATGAAGATAATATTTGTTTTTAATGGTAACACTAGAAGGTTGAATTTTAATCCCCATCTATCTCCTTGTAGAGGACACCAAGTTACCGCACTGGGCCCCAGGCTCCCGTGGATGGTATTTTTGCTTACACCGAGGCTTCCTTCCGGTTCTGGGGCACCACTTACATCCTGACTACATCCGGGGTACAGTTACGTAAGTATTATGATACGTATATACATGTCAGCTGTTCAGTATTTATAAAATATTACTTAGTGAAATGAAAACTTGACTATGTGCACATCATATCTTTGTGTTGTTCCGTTCTCACTGCCATTTTTCTGACACAGTATTTAGTGTTAAATTCGATGACGATTGATTGATTCATTGTTTGTTTTTTACATCATATCGGGAATGTTTCACTCATATTGAGACATCACCAGCTATAGGTGAAGTACCACAAATTTAGACCTATGCTTAACCCCAGGGCCGTAGTAGTGAGGGTTCTTTAACGTGTCAACACCTACCGTTTTTAAGGTCATATCCGAAAGACCCGCGATTCTCACTTCTAAATGCCGAGCGTTTGGCGAAGGAGCAATCACTACCTATTTTAATATCTAAGGTTTGACGCGGCCATGGTTCGAGCGGGGCGCGAACTCACGTCCTCCCGATTAAGAAGCGGACGCTCTAAGCACTGACATACCGCGACCCGAAATTCTATGCGAACAACTATATCTATCTATATATATATATATATATATATATATATATATATATATATATACAGAGAGAGAGAGAGAGAGAGAGAGAGAGAGAGAGATACAACAGTATAATATCTTAAAAACACCTTCCTTTTGTGTAGAGGACGGACAGGGATAGGTGATGTTATATAATTATAAGACATTTGTGCCTTTGCTATCCTTAAAAATTATGTTATGGCCTTCCAACATATGATTAGGTCATTTAGGGCTTCCAACAGTCTGTTGGAATTCCCATGCGTTCAAATTGTGCTGGTTTGTTAGCTGACCTGTTTTTATATTCTTATGAAGCAGAATTCATTCAAAAGCATCTACAAGAGAGAGAAAAAAACTTTTTGACATTAAGATATCTCGACGACAGTTTATCTATTAACAATAATCATTTTCATTCATATGTCGATTCAATATATCCAAGTGAACTTGAAATAAAAGACGCCAAAGAGTCTTCCAAATTTGCTTCGTATGTTACTGAAAATAATGCTGGAGGCAAATTAACAATTCAACTCCCCTTATCTATGTGGCAATATGCCATCATCACCTACATGTGGTGTTTATATTTTCCAACTGATTTGTTACGCAAGAGCTTGTTCTGCATATGATTAGTTTTTAATTTGAGACATGCTACTGTCAAAGAAGTTGATGTTACATGGGTTTGTACAGTCTCGTCTAAAATCACCATTTCGCAGTTTATGGCAATTATAACGATCTAGTATGCTAGTACAGCTTTCATTAGGTCAATTGATGTCTGGTGTGTTTCATACCAATTGTTAGACCATTCTTGACACACTGATTCTGACTGTGGATTGCACTGTTTACCTGATTGGGATGTAGGGCTTACGGCGGGTATGACCGGTCGACAGTGATACTTACTCTTCCTAGACACCTGATCCTACCTCTGGTATGTCCAGAGGTCAGTGTTTGCCCATCTCTCTGAATTGTATTGTTATAGGAATTACGGGAGTGAATACTGTTAACTGTCTTAACCTTTTCATGCAAGAATTGATGTTTTTCATCAATAAATCTCCTTTTGTTTCTCTACACGATTTCTGCAGGAAACATTGTTTGTGCTTTTGATAATTTATATTGGGAACAAATTAAGACTGTGGATTTAGAAACGGTATTCAACAATTAATTCATTTAAAACTAACGTAGCTTTACCCGTAGTGTTGCTAGCAATTTATTTTTATACCATATTGTAAATCGCTAAGATGTGGTCCATCACATGGAAGCACAGGCTATGCTGTTTATACTGGGTTAAAGAAAAACAAAGCACCGGTATCAAGTGTTGTCATTTCATTTTATAGAGGAGAGTCCATGGTGTATGACTTTCCAATACAATATGTATGGAAACAGAATGGGAACGTTACAGGTCAATGCGGGGTCAGCTGGAAGTCTTACGAACGTCTGGTCACGCTCCGGTAACCAAGGCCGAAACTGGAAGTCTGCGTCCATCTCTATCAGTTCCGCAAAAAATCTTGTAGTAAGTTCCTGTCCAGTTTAGCTTCCCTGAGCGGAAAGCCCATGTTAGCTATTCTGATCACCCCGTTGTCCGTTCCCCGTCTGTCTGTCTTGCTGTCTTTTTGTCTGTCTGTAAACTTTTCACATTTTTGACTTCCCCTAAACCATCGTGTCAATTTCAACTAAACTTGGCAAATCCATCCTTGGGTGAAGGGGTCATTTTTTGTTTTGTTCTTTATTTTTCAAATGAAGGACATGCTCCTTCGAAGAGGAGATAATCACGAAAATTCAAAAGGTGGGGGTCATTAAACACTCTTCTTAAGAACCATTGAGCCAGAAAAGTTTAAATTTACACGACATTTTTCTGACATAATGCAGATTCAAGGTGTTAAAAAACATGACCATCGGGTTAGATTGGGTCACAATACGGGATCGAAATTTTAGATGCAAATATGTAGGATTTGTTCTCAAAAACAATTGGGGCAGAAAAGTAGAAATTTACATGGAAGCGTCTTGGCAGTGAACTAGATTTAAAGCTGTGTACATTAAGGGATCACTATATGGGATCAAAATTTCATATTGTGGTGTATAATGAAAAATCTTCAAAAATATATCTTGAACTATATAAATTAGGGTTTTAGTATTTCGTATATTCATTTATTACGGAAAAACGTCTCATGTGTTGCAATGGTGCGTGATCTGACAACAAGTTTATGTTACAGAGGATTTACAATCTCGTCGTAGTTTTATGGTTATTATAACGATCTAGTTTGCCAGTGCAACCTTCCGTTAGGTCAAATGCAGACTGACGTGTTTTATACCAAATGTTAGGCCCTCCTTGGCACACTGATTCTGACTGCGGATTGCTCTGTTGATCTGACTAAAATACCGGGCTCATGGCGGATGTGACCGATCAACAGGATATGCTTAGTCCTCCTAGGCACCTGATCCCACCTCTAGTATGTCCAGGGGTCCGTGTTTGCCCATATGTCTGATTTGTATTTTCTATAGAAATTACGAGATTGAGAACTGTTTGTCATTTTAGCCTTTTTTGTTACCTAACCTACAAGTTTGACCTAGATCTAAGAAAATGTTATCTATTGAATATGTCCTGAACTAATTAATGTAGATCTTTCCTATCTTGAGTATATATTTATTATGGCATTCCATTTCATTTTGTATCACGACTTTTGATCTTTTGACCTTGAACTCGGAGTTTGACCTACTTTTAAGAAAAAAAACTATTAAATATACCTGGAGCTATATTCGATAGAGCTTTCATATGTTTAATTTTGCAGATTGATATAAAGGTCATCCGGGGCTGGGGATACAGAAGTGATGTTGCTATTGACAACGTTAAATTGGAAACAGGGACGTGTAAGTATGGTATTATACTTTAAGCGAGTTCAACTACTGACAAAAAATTGACATTGCAGGGTTATAACGAATCTTGTTTGAAGTCATCATTTCGCAAATTTTACGGTCGCTATAATGACCTTGTTTGCGATTACAAAGTGTCTCTGGGACATATGTTGAATGATTTGTTTCATACCCTTTGTTAGACTGTCATTTTTCATACTAACTTTGACTACGGATTATCCCGTTTACCTAATTTCGACTAGGGGCTCACGGCGGATGTGACTAGGGGCTCACGGCGGATGTGTGTCCGGTCAGCAGAGGATGCTTACTCCTCCATGGCACCTGATTCTACCTTCGCTTTGTCGGAGGTCCGTGTTGCCCTACACTCGAACTTGTATATGTCTTGGGGATTTATGATTACGATTTACACATTGTTTACTTCGCCATTTGATATATTATCTGTCTCTTTGTATTATATTAGAGATGATCAAAAGGTGTAGTGAGTTATTGACTTTCTTTGTAGGTTCCGTCACATCGTGAAGTAGTGAACCAAAGCGACATTTTGTCATCCCTGTGATACATGCTTCGATAAACTGAATCAAGTTTGTTACCGTTCCCTCACTTTCTGTGGCATTCTAAAAGAATTGAATGCTAATCTTTGATAATTTCTTGCTCAACTTTTAAAATTGTTTCAACCTATGGCATTTTTATATGGATATTTTTACAGTCAGATTTCATTTCAAATTTAACACTAGATTGTTACAAATGTTTTATATACACCGAGTGCCAAATAAAATAAAATTTGCAGATTGTATATATGTATGTTTTTGGACTTTATGTCATTAAACAATGACATCTTCACACGTGTGGAGATATTTTGTTTTATGTGATGGAATTTGCATATACAGTTGCTTCAGTCAATTACATGAATAGTTATGTTAGCCTTAGCAGTTCCGGAACCGCATGCGTATTGATAGCCCGACTCGCACACGATTTCCGTTTCTTCATCTATGGCGGACACAGTGTACTCCAATCTGCTCGTTTTCCACCATTGACAGCTGTTAACCTTCCAAGCATCAATAGAGGGCGCGACAGGCATCGGTGTCAATGAGGTGTCGCCCACTGCCCTAGAACACCAGCGGATACTCTGTCAGAGTAAAAAAAACACGAAGCATAATTCATTGCAAGAAGATCTCTGAGCATGTGGTGTGTGACGCATATTATAATAAAGGGGACCGAACAATGTAATTACATGATCAGTCTCATCTTGATTGTGTGTTTATCTTGAGAGGATTCTTTCGTGGTAAAGAAAGACGCTTGCTTATTCATTACACTGAAGTATGGAAAGTTTTATTGATGTAATAAATTTAAACAAACCAAAGTTAGGAATTTTATAATCATATTCCTTGGCTGGTATTTACTCAAAGAATATTTCTATTTCAATATGATATTTAATCACATTGTTTTGCTGAAGAACTGCAAGTAAAAGGTGAAAATAAGGGACAATATCACAAATCATGTAAAAATTACGAAATCGAAAACGGATTAAATATGGATCCCTGGACACATCCTCTGTTGACCGGTCAAACCGGCCTCGGACCTCTTATCTTCATTAGGCAAAGAAAATAGCAATCCGTAGTCAGAATTTGCGCATGTGTATCGAGTCAGTTATGCAACATAAACAGCGTCTGTGGGTGATAATGGGGTATTTCTACACAAATATGTGAAATTAACAAAAGCAAAGTTTGTCATAAAGTCGACTTTATTGCTGTAATGTCACTGTAGTCTGTGCACATACATCAATCAAAGGTGGACTTAATATTCAGTTATACGGAATGGTGGATCCCGAGTTTTGTCAAACAATCACTCTTGAAATAGTTATACAACCATTTCAAAGGTCAAACAAGCAATGTTGACAAGCCGCACAACTAATCGAAGAGTTGTATTTTCCACCGCCAAGAGATGAGTAGACTACCACTGGTCGACTACTCACGACTGACTGTGACACTGTATACGTGTACGTGTAGTGGTCCTGGCCTTTGATGGCTCAGTGGTTAGAGCATTTGACTTTTAATGCGGGGGTTCAGGCTTTGATTCACAACTAGACATATATTTCCTCCTTTCCTCTCGCATTTCTAACCTTGACCACCCGTGGACATCTACCTGGAACTCCTAGAGGGACAGAAGAATCTGAGATGTGTGTCTTTTAAGACGAAAATAATGCGAGAAAGGTAATGACTTTGACTATATAGACCGTAAATGTAGGCCTAAATGACCCAAGTGTTATGCAGGGGTCAAGTTACACGAGATTCGTAGTTTCCATATGCGATATGCAATCCGAAGTCTGATACTTGGAATATGTTGGAAAATTTCTCTTTCAGTGAATTTGCTCTTTCGATTGCTCGTGACATCTGTCATCAATTTCGCCCTTCGCTGACATTTGTTGTGATATATCGAGTTTTATCATCGTAAGTAGGTCGTGATTTGTTTGTAAGCTCGGTACATAATAACTGTCAGCCGAAATCACAAATCTCCGTCCGTCATTTATACAATCTTCAACATTCAGTAGTCATACGTACCGGATTAGGATCATCCGGATCACTTCCAACTTCACCTGAGCATTCTATCTCTATGGTAGTTCCCGCTGGAAAGTGGCGAGCAGTGGTTGGGATCTGAGGTTTTCCTTGCCTTACTACAGGGGTGTCCATATGTTTTGGGGGATCTACATACCAAAAAAAAAAAAAAAGAAGAAAAACCAAAGTACGTCTTTTTCTCTAAACCAAATTAAAAGGTATATATATATATATATATATATATATATATATATATATACGTCTACTCCACACCATTGCGTTCAGGATCCATCCAAAACTTGTAAGACAGCGTCTCTACTTATGCAATTACAATGAGTGTGAAGTATACTCACATTAACAGTTTCGTATTCATCCTGACTGATGTTTAGCATCTGGAACATAAATCTTTCTCCAACGTACAGTGTTGTTGCTTAATTGCACACAAAGCTGAACCAAGGAAATATTCTCTCTCACACACACACACACACACACACACACACACACACACACACACACACACACGTGAGCATTCGGGTTAGAATAGATCATTAGTACCCTTGCTTGTCGGAAGAGGCGATTAGATTTGGCGGTCCGTCATGTGAAAACGTAAAAATGGAGTCACAGCAGGTGTAGCACGATAAAGATCCATCCCTACTCTAAGGCCGAAAGCGCCGAACATAGGCCTAAATTTTTCGGTCCTTCACTGGCAATGGTCACGATTCCATATCAGTAACAAATTATCGAGAGAGACATTAAGCAATATACAACCAACCAGTTTACCTGAAACTTTCACTGAGTAATCCTTTGTAAACTGTGTACTTCTTGACCCGTTCTTTTCTAGACCTCCCATAAAACATGAATAACTAGCAGAATCATTGTCGCATTGAACGAAGTCACGTGATATCGTATAGGTTAAATATGTAGATTCGACGGAAGTGACATCACCGGAAACAGTAACTCCAGGTCTGTGTTGTAGGTACGAATCCTGCCATGTTATCTTTGTTTCGTCTGTGATAAATAAAACAGGACGCTTCTCGTCTTCGTTGTTTCTCTTCTCCAGGCCTATCAAATTTATTTCTCTGAAGATAGTTCGCCTATCGATTTCACAAGAGATTACCAAATCGTCATGTCCTTTCCGGACAGTGTGCGGGCCAGTCACAACGAGATTGTAGGCTGTAAAATCGTCGTTAATGAACAAAGCTGCTACAAAAAGATAGCAAAAGAGTTGTATTCAATCTTCATCTGAATTAAGCTGTTCTTATAGACTTGTGAAGCAGAATTTGTTCAAAAGGTTTTCCATGACAATAAAATATCCTTTGCTGTAACCTTCAACGACTGGACATTGATATATATCGACGACATTTTATGTAATAATAATACTGAAATTCAAATAAAAGACAATGTACATAAGAAGCCGAAGGTAACAAACCGTAGACAATCTCGCAATTCCTATAGAAAATACAAATCAAAGAGATGGGCAAAAACGGACCCTTGGACATAGCAGAGGTGGGATCATTTGTCTAGATGAGCATTCCCGGTCGATTGCTCCCATCCGCCTTGAGCAAATATCAGGTAAATGGAGTAATCAACAGTCAGAATCAGTGTGCCAAGCGCACGTAGGAAACCTCAGACACACCGCATAGTTAAAGCTTCCCGAGAAAAATTACAAAATGTATATCAGTGCACTTTACACATTATGACGTCACAATATAAAAACGTGTCACGGTGTACACGTCTCTAATTGTTTCGAAGAAAGATGTTTTGAAGATGTTAAAATATATTGTTGATATCTGTTTTTATTATCATTATCAAGTCTTTAAGCTAGATATGTGTAAATCTACGTGTCATATGCTTTTCATATGATTTGTAAAGAAGTTTGATGATATATAAGTCCATCATTTTTAGATTTAGTATGCTCTACATTAAATTTTATATTACATTATGACCTTGCAATCCACCCAGTGTGCGACGTAAAAGTTGATGTAGCAATATCAAACTCGATGGTACAAATGAAAGATGACTAGACTTTATTCCATCTAAGCATATTTTGGAAGATAATTAGCTGCAAATGCAGGATTGTGATACGGAAAATATGATTTTTTGCCTCTTTTAAATAAGATTTGGAGATGACTATGGGAACTATCCTATATTTTGAAAAAGATTATGGAAATTGTTAAGTACATGAGGATATTGTTTTGGTCCGGAACAATTTTCAGATTAATAATATCAATATCGCTATGTTAAGCCCAAACTGTAAGTGATCTGAGTGCATGCTCCACCTGTACCGAAGCGGTAAACAACTGAAAGTCTAAAGGATAAAAATAGTTCTACGTCACCTAAGTCATGGCGTTATGGTTCTTCGAGGGGTTTCCCTCGTTTCAGGATTGTTGTTTATCTATTCACAAATTATCTTTGATAGAATATGCGATGCGAGGAAATTTTCCCCCTTAATTTGAATATGCTGCTATTACTTGTTATTACTTACGAGACACCTTAACAACGTTTTGCAGCATTTGACCCAGTGGCAAGTAGTATTGGCAATCTGGATCGTTATAACAACTATAGAATGTGAGAAATGATTCGATAATGACTAAGCCTCTGTAACATCAACTCGTCTGTCAGAAGCCTGCCTTGAGTCAAATAGTGATCATACACAGAACAAGCTCTTGCGTACAGAATTATTTGAAAAAATATAAACACTATATACAGGTGATAATGGAATATTGGTACATAAATGTGGGAAGTTGACGATGGAGAAGATAGAGATACATATGATGTCTGGGTCGCAACTGATTAGACATGCAAGAGCATGGTCCGTGCATAATACAAGTTTTAGATCGAGGCAGCTACTGACAAATAATAGATGCTAAAGTCTCGCATAAAGTCAGTAATTATAAGCAATCGAATTTACTAATACAATCTGTTGAATGCTGTCTGATGTCTTATACCATTCTTTTGGCCCTCTTTACACACTGATTTTAACTATGGATTACTCAGTTTACCAGATCAAGATAAGAGTCTCACGGCGGGTGTAAGCGGTCAACAAGGAATGCTAACTCCTAGACACCAGACACCACCTCCGGTTTACCCAGGGATCGGTGTTTGCCCTATTTATGTTTGTGTTCTTCAAAGGATTTATGAAATTGATAACTGTTCGTTATCTTCACATTTTCAGCTTCTACTTACAAACACCGGATGTGTACAGCAGAATGTGCAGTAAATACAAATCTGAAAAGTCACGTGACAAAAGCAATCATACTCAGGAATAATGTGATTGCTGAGAACAACAAAGGCGAGCACGATAATGTTAGTGAAATACTTACACGACATGTGTTTTAGCACGGAAAATAAAGATCCAATATTCTTCACTAGGGTTATCAATGACATTCAACATTGGAAGGCTCTTATCGACAGGGTTCAATATGGAGAACAGCAGAACAGCAGAAATGATAGCAGCATAGCTATTAAAGGCATACTTAATAGCTCGTAAATATATATGTGTGTGCCAACTAACACTGAAGGACTATTAAAACAATAGGTGATTAGATCCGCATCTACCAAATGAAGAAAGATCATCAACTAGTGATCTGAACAATATATGAAATGATTGCTTTGTTGTTTGTTTGTTTTACGTCCCGTGGAGTTTTTTCACTCATACTGAGACGTCAGCAGCTGTAGATGAAGTACCACAAATTTAGACCTATGCTTAGCGCTCACGGCCGTTGCAATGAGGGTTCGTTAACGTGCCAACGCCTACCGTGACACGGGACCTCCGTTTTTAAGGTCATATCCGAAAGACCCGTGATTCTCACTTCTAAATGCCATCACTACTTATTTTTCGTCTTAGGTTTGACGCGGCCATGGCACGAGCGGGGCTCGAACTCACGACCCCCCGGTTACCGGCAAACGTAACGCACGTGCGCGTCCAAAAACAAATTCCGAACTTTGTGACAACTGTGGTCATGGAAATTTTCATTTTATAAAGTGAATAACGACTGAAATTTCTAGAGTCACAAAAGTGGATTTTTTTTTTATAAACTTGTTTAATCCGAAACTTAATAGAAAGTAATTGTTTAAGATTTTACTGAAATGTATTAATTACTTTGGCCAGTAGGGTTCCGGGCTAGAATAGATCCTCAGTATCCCTTAATTGTCGTAAGAGGCGACTAAATGAGGCGGTCCTTCGGATGAGACCGCAAAAGCCGAGGCGCCGTGTCACAGCAGGTGTGGCACGTTAATAATTTTCCCTGCTCAAAGGCCGTAAGTACCGAGCATAGACCTAAATTATGCAGCTCTTCACCAGAAATGGAGATGTTCCCCATATGAGTGAAAAATTATCGAGGGGGACGTTAAACAATATATAATCAATCTAATATTAATTAATTTTGAGTGTTTATTTTTCAGTGTTGTCAAATTGTGTGTATGATAACGCTGCCGTTGTAATTTATTATAACGTCACAAAGGATAATTATTCAGTCGTCATATGTTGACGTTACTAAACAATTAAATTTCATTTTATGACTTTCTGAAGAGACATTAAAGCCGAAAACGCTTATATGAATTGATTGTTTTTTGTTTTACTTCCCGCCGAGAATTTTTCACTCATTCTTGACTTTTATTATTATTATTTTTTTTGTTTTTGTTTCTTTGTTTGTTTTCCGTCACACTCAACAATTTTTCAGAGATCCCAGATATAATGTATCCGGGAAGAGACCACCGATCTTCCGAAATTAAACTGGCAAACTTTCTCACATATATCGGCGCGAGCGGGATTTGAACCCGAGCCGACTAGAGGTGAGAGGCTTTGTGATTTTGAGCGCAATGCTTTAACCACTCTGCCACGGAGGCCCCTTATTATTATTATTATTATTATATATATATATATATATATATATATATATATATATATATAAGTCAAAATTGTTGGAAATTCGAAATAAGAACAAACTTGGAAGAGCTGAAAGAACCAAAAATACCAAATAGTGGAGCCAAATCCGGCAACGGAATGCATGAGGGAGATAATCCTTAATTTTGAAATGAATTTCTTAATTTTATCACAGCAAATATTTGATACGTAATTTATGCTAGTACTGTAATACTTAGTATCTGGGCTGGTGAATACACTAAGGGACTAACAGTCCACCTGGAGAGGCATCGACCCATATATATATATATATATATATATATATATATATATATATATATATATATACATCACTCTGGTTAATGCCTTGGTATCTCATGAAAGGTATTATTATAAAGAATTTATATACAGTACACACGAGGAATGTTCCGAACCTAATGTCATTTCACCTTCTTCGCGTGAAAATTGTATAAATATCTTACTGAAACTACATGACATGTCACTGAACCGTAGCGGAGGAAAATTTCATGTTCACAATTTCACCGACTTAGCTACAGTGTACATTGCTTTATAGCGTATTTATTACACTATACTCATAATAACTGGGAAAAGAGCCAACAATGTACTTGAAATTAGGGTTTATATAAAAGGTAGATCCTTACCTGGCATTAAACCCGTAGATATTCATCGTGAGGTCTGTGATATCATTGGGAATGGCCAAATGTCTGATAGTCTGTTTTAGGTTAGTTGATAAATTTAAAACAGGCTACGAACACCACCAAAGTCACCCTGCAACAGTTACAACGAATAATAGCATCGTAAAAATCCACCAAATCTTACAGAAAGACGCAAGATATACCTTGAGGCAATTGCCTCGGATGATAAACTTGTCGTTAGCACGTGTTTGCGGTATATTTTGAAAAAAAAATAGTTAAAGCTTAGAAAGATAAATGATCGATGTATACCTCATTTGCTTTGCTATGAACAAAAGAGATTTGAAAATGCAAAGAAAGAATTAAATTTGTATCCAAAATATAGCAAAACGTTAGTTACTCATATTGAGACTTTGGTATACTATTTTGAACGTAAGAGTTCTAGTAGGATCTGGGCATCAGAAAATGGAAAACATCTTAGTATATATTGCTAAAAGATTACAAACCGTGAAGAATGTTTTATATGTTATTTTCTTTAACAATAAAGACAAATTTCTGTGCTAAAGGGCAAAACAGTCACAGGTAACATATTTCGATGTAGAGGTCACAAGGTTAAACAATCCGGTTTCTTTGAAAGGGGCCTGACCTTTTCTTTCACCAAAAGCACATTCTCTTCACCCAATCTTAATTTGTGCCAAAGTTGATTGAAATTGGGCAAGTGATTCTGGAGAAGAAGATTGATTGATTGATTGATTAAATATTGTTTAACGTCCCGCTGGAGAATCTTTCACTCATATGGAGACGTCACCATTGCCGGTGAAGGGCTGCAAATTTAGGCCTATGCTCGGCGCTTATGGCCTTTGAGCCACACCTGCTGTGACACTGGACCTCGGGTTTTGCGGTCTCATCCGAAGGACCGCCCCATTTAGTCGCCTCTTACGACAAGCAAGGGGTACTGAGGATCTATTCTAACAACCCGGATCCCCTCGGGGCCTGGAGAAGAAGATGAAAATGTGAAGAAATAACGCCGATGACGACAATGACAACGCCTACAACGACATCAGGCACCGGACAAAAGCCTCAGGTGAGCTAAACACATATGATGTAAGACGTACACCCGTTCATTGTCAACAGATAATAGATGGCTGTATGATTCAGGAATCCGAGAGATCCAACGTTTAAACGTATAGAGCGGTATTAAAGACAGACTGGTTATTTATTACAGGTGCGTATTTGTTTAGGACCAGTGGTACATTAGTATCAGAGAGAATAGGATGATATTTTGGACGGATAGAATATTCCAATATACTTATATTTACTGCCAAATAAAATACTAAGTATATTTGGATTTGCCACTCCCATGTTACAATGCTTGATTGATTGTAAATTGTTTTACGTCCCGCTTGAGAATTTTTGAATCATATGGAGAAGTCACCAATGCCGTTGAAGGGCTGCAAAATTTAGGCTTATGTTCGGCTCTTATGACCTTTGAGCAAGGAGGGATTTTTATTGTGTCACACCTGTTGTGATAAGGTCCCATTTGAAGGACCGCCGCATTTAGTCGCCCTGTACGACAAGCATGGGATACTGAAGATCTATTCTAACCCGGATTCCCACGGGGCATCGGAGGAAATCTGAATTCATCATGTTAGATTTTCTTCGTATGATAAATTTTCATCTCGAAAGAGGCTATTGATAATACGGGGTTTCTTTTAAAGTCAGCATTTCACAAATTATATAGCCATTATAATGATCTAATTTCAGATAAAGTTAGCATTGATTGGAATGCAGTGTGACGTCTTTAATAACAATTGTGAGGCCGTTCTTTAAACTCTGATTTTGACTATGGATTACTCCGTTTACTTCATTGAGATATATGGCTCATGGCGGGTCTGACTGGTCAACAGGATGTGCTTACTCCTCTGTTTTCAATTCTTTATAAGATTGCTATTTCCTTTACTAGTAATGTATTTCTGTACAATCTAAGCATACAGAATCTATACAAAATAGATTTGGAGAAAGGTAAAGGGACATTTGGACATAGACATTGCGGGTCTTTATTATAAGGGATTCAATTCATGTTTCTCGGAACTCCGTTGATTTGTTACTTAATATAAATCCTCTATATTTCCTCATCTATCAGATATGCATTGCAAATCAGTGACTTGGGAAAGCAAAACAATTAGAAGTTCGGTTTTATTTTTCAGTATGAATCACAGTTAGTAATTAATGATTAGGCTAGAGGAAATGTGGGTCGTAGTATCACGTGTGCCTTGTAGTAACACAAAGTTATGACTGAAATCAAGCGATTCCTCTATGTTTAGTAGTTAAACGTGGTTAAGAAATTAGAGGAGACTTGTAAAAACTTCAATGGTGTTTCAAATATTGCGCATAAGTGTTTCTTAGTATTCAAATTTTCTTCGATAATTTTCTTCTGTTTTGTGATCAGGATTCTGTCACTGTCAGTTTGAATAGAGTTGAAATGGCTTGTAGTGACGGCATAACGGTTTACGGAATTCAGAACAGGACATAGGGTTGAATATCAGTAATTGTGATATCGTATAATTATGTCATTATTGAACTTTTCATATACCTGCTTCAAACCACAATATGTGAACTTCTTTTGAAAATAATCGAGAATTGTATCTCGAATTTGGGGCTATGGAATATATATTATAAAAGAAAGGCACACACTGTGTTACATGAAAGAAAACTAAAACTTCAGAGCCAGGAAGATGGCTTTAATAGCACAACAATGACGGGTAGGATAACCAGCATAACCATTGTACGTAGTCAATGTAATCTATTTTCTCCCTATTCCTTTAATGTCTGCAAAATAAAGAAACTGAATTAAATTGCTTTACTTTTTCCAAGATTGTGAGTACTATATACCATGGATATCGTTGAGGGGAGAGAAAGAAATAGACAAACAGGAAAATGAGCGAATGAAAAGAAGAAAGGGAGGACGAGACGAGAAAGACAAAGTGGATGAAAGAGGGAAAAAGAAAGACAGAAAGAGAGGAAGCGAGAAAAAGAGAGGAAGAGAGTTTACCGTGGATGCCCTGAAGAAGAGCCTTCTGGAAGCAGGCATTGTCAGTACAGCACTGAGTATTGGAGGACGGCTGTATCATGTCCTTGATTATTTGATACTCACAGTCCACGTCCTAAATAATAAAACAACTTTCTATGATAACACATTTTACGCCATTCAGCCCGACACTCCCCAGGAGCTGCCTAGGATTGGATCTTTCAACACGACACTCCCCACGAGTTTCTGTGTGAGTGGATAATTTGGGTTGTCATTGCAGGTGCAGAGAAAAGTTTAGCACAATAGACAGACGAAAGAGAGACGGAGGATATTGCATGCTCCGTGAATGTAAACTAAGGATGTTACCAATTCATGTAAAACCTCAACGTTTGATAAAATTCATTTACCTTATGGATTCAAAGTGGTGTTTTCTCTTGCATATACAGATGTCCGCACAACGAAGATATTACTACAGTTACTTATCGCGGTTTTGAGTCTACAGGAATCTAGAAACGTGAATTTATTTTTTTTTTTTTTGGTTCTCTGACTTTTTCCTCATGAAATAAAACACTTCGGGAAGTAACATCCATGTAGTAAATATTTCAAATTCTAATTTTAGGCTCCAAGATTTCTACTAATAATATAGCTTTCTCGTTTTTCGAAGAATAGCGGGAAGATGTTGTATGATAGGAACGTGTTCGAATGTCTATGCGCATTAAAGAAGGCGTGGTCATTGGAATGCTTATATAAAGTATAGTTGTCATGGGTACGGCCATTTTAAGCCAGCCTCACTAACCGCACGTAGCCCAGATTTTTTGTTTTTATTCATTTATTCTAAATACGTCACATGTTCACCCTTAGACGTTACTTAACACTAGATTTCTCATACATTTTATCTCTGGTTTTTCCTGGGTGGCTTTACCTATCGTTGACATTTAAAGAAGTACTTGTAGAAGCTTGTTCTTGCCAGTTCAATGTCATGTAGTGTTATTGCTGGAGAATTATCAAACGCCGGCTGGCTTACAACCATGTTGCATTGTTGTTTTGTACGTAACAAGGTTGCATTCACAGAAGTGTATATTATGGTTTGTTACCAGCAAATTTTCTCCTTGTTACATTGTTCGTATATATATAACTGAATGATAAAACAAAATTTCATCCAAACTGGAAATAATGTCTGGTGCTCACAATACATACCATGGTACATTTGGTGATGAGGGTGCCGTTATGAACTCTGGCCATACACACGTTAGAACATGGAGCCAGATTTCCGTCACACTGAGACCGGATAAAATCAGAACACGTGTCACACTTCAAGGCCACGGATGACGGGTGATGGTTGTGGGGTTGGGACGTCATGGTAGTATGTACTGGGAGCCAGAAAAAACCACCACCACTGGTGGTGGTGGTGGAGGGCGTGGTTGTTGTAGCTGTAATGATGAAAGTCATTATCATTTCAAGAGTAATATCAGAATCATTTAAACAGATTTACAAACTCAATTGATCGGTTTTAGTTTCGTGTGACCCAAATCACTTTGTAAACCCGGTACCGAAGAGCAGCAAAGCCTGAATTGTTACGTCATACACGTAACGCCTGTCTTATTATTCAAATAACCACTTTGTCTATAACTCCACACGCCAAGGAAAATGAAATATGGAAATGAATGAAATGTATAGTTATGTACCCATATTCTGTATCTACACATGTATAATATATACCTCTTTATGAAATATATCGCTAGCTTATCTCCTTCATTAATATAAGATCCAAGGTAGAAATCAGAATCTTTTCAGGATTTTCCTCACGTCACACACACACACACACACACACACACACACACACACACACACACACACACACAAATGCCCATAGGTTTGAATTTATGCGTTGATGAGGGTGGGGTGTGAGTGGTGTCTTTATTCTGTGGTTAGGTATGTGTGGGGGGTGAAGGTGGTTTGCACAATATTACAGTAATGCAAACAGTGTTTTTCCTGGCGAGAAGGCATTGCGAAAGACCCATTTCTCTAATATTTGCATATGTAAAATGTATTTATACATGAATAAACATCCTGATACTTACTTGTTGTGGTTACATGTGGTTGTGTCGGTATGTCTGGCATAACTTCAATAACAGAAAGACAGGTTTATTTCATTTAATTATGATTTCAAAATTCAAGTTAGCAGTCATTTTCAGCAAAGGAAAGATAATAGAAGTGGAAATTATATAGAACAGGTTCAAGCAAGCTAGAAACGTGTTCTATATTTTAAAAAAAACCACAAATGCAGATATGAATCAGTGTTAAATTCATTCAATTAGACGAGCTAAATAACATATGAAAAAAAAATATGTATGTATGTATGTGTACGTATGCAAGTGTATGTATATATGCGATGTGTGTGTGTGTGGTGTTTTCGTGTGCTATATTAGTCTTTTTTGTAGTTAGCGGAACTAAATATAATTTGTGTTTTAAAATACCCCATTTAGTCCTTTTCTTAATTTCTCTATGTTGTATGTATGTTTGGCGATATATTAATTGTGTATGTTGTAAAACGCTTAGAGTAATATTTATAATGTTAGATAATGCGCTATATAAATGCCTTGTAATAATAATAATAATAATATGAAAGCATACATCGTCAATGTCGAAAAGGGGAGCATTTCCGAAGGGAACTGTATTTTTACCAAATCAAGAAACGCTTACAACAATGTCTGACCTACTGTGATAGTTACGTATCCTTTGGCACTTCCGGTTTCGCATGCGGTTTGATAACCCGACTCGCACACAAACTGCGTTTCCGTGTCTATTGGTGTCACTGTATAAATCAGAGAGCTGGTCTTTGTATACATACATCCGTTACGCTGGGTGGCACTGAAGGAAGGGGTGATCGGCATAGGTGTGAACTGCGAGCTTCCGGCGGCTTTGGAGCACCAGCGAATGCTCTGTGAAAGAATCAGTATCCTTATACATACATGTATTATGATTATATGTAAAGATATCATTGATATATTTCTTACACAATTTGAATGAATTTATATAAAATTTTAATGATTGTCCCTTCGTTAAACGCTCGGCATTCAGAATTGAGAATCACAGGTCTTTCGGATATGACCTCAAAAACGGTACCTTGTCGCGGCAGGAGTCGGCATGCTAAAGAACCTTCACTGCTACGGCCCTGAGCACAAAGCATAGGTCTAGATTTACAGGTGGTGACGACTCAATATGAGTGATATATTATCGACGGGATGTAAAACAATTAAACCATACCACTACTAAATATTCCACGTTGACGTAATATGATTGGTATAAGCTTCATACTTTTCAAAAATGATGTTACAATACTCTCAGAATGAAACCGAAAATTTACTGATAGGTCTGGACAGGTGACTGAATGATAGAGCTCTGCCTTTGAGACTCCTTTCGATAACCACTCAGTCTCCTTTCAGTAGTTCATTTTGTGATACAAAAGTGATGAAAGATTCATGTACCATATTCGTGCCTACACAACGTCTTGATTTTTTTTAAAGTACATATTTTTGAATCTACAACATAATTAATTGAGGCGTCATCATCTCATTTTACTCGGTTACCATAGATTACGTCTTTGCCGGGTTACATTTAGTATTGATTGCTTCTTTACCGGGCTAGGTTTATCTGGATCACTTCCGATTTCTCCTGTACATTCTATCTGTATCGCACTTCCTACTATGAACTTCCGGGTTGCTGTTGCCACTGAACTTCCAGGTAAACGAATGATTGGACCGTTCATCACAGTTGGTGGAGCTATTGATTAAAACAAAAAGGGCTGTTTTATGGTAAAAACCATTTCCTGAGAGAAACGTACATTTGAGCAAGATTGATTGATTGATTATATATTGTTTAATGTCCCGCTCGAGAATCTTTCACTCATATGGAGACGTCACCATTTCCGATGAAGGGCTGCAAAATTTTGACCTATGCTCGGCGTTTATGGCCTTTGAGCAGGGAGGGACCTTTATCGTGCCATACCTGCTGTAACACGGGGCCTCGGTTTTCTCGGTCTCATCCGAAGGACCGCCCCATTTAGTCGCCTCTTACGACAAGCAAGGGTATTTGAACAAGGAAGTATATTAGTACGCATCCAACAATGGTCAAACCCAAATGCAGCAGATAAAGATTGACTTAGTTTTGGCGTTGACCTTTCAGTTTGCCAAAACGAAGTAAGTTTGACCGTGCTCCTTTACGTGTTCAAAGTACTAAAGCTAAATTTTAATACGTAAAGGCAAACGTTTTGATGAAACAGGTCACCGTGCCCTGTGTATGTAACTTGGTCATAAAGAAAATGAAAATAATAAAAACAAACATTGCGGACGTAACTCACCTCCATGAATAATGACAGGGTAGTCTCGGGTAAACTGTGTAGTGAGTGAGCTATCTGACGCCAATCTGCCGCCCAGGAAACAGGCGTAACTGTCCGAGTCCTTCTCACACTGTACTTGATCATGTGCAATCGCTAGCTGCAAATACGCAGTCGCAACATTGCTGACGTCACCGGTAGCAGTCAAGCCTGGACGCCTCTTTAAATCCTGGTTCTTCCATGTTATGACGCCCCCTCTGGTGATAAAAAGCGCCACGATCTCCATGTCCTTGGTTCTGTTTTTCTTCTGCAGTCCTATCAATTCCACCTGCTTGATCTGTGCGGGGTTAGTGATGACGCATTTAACGACAAAGTCCCCGTTTCCCTGGTTCGGACTTTGGGACTGTAGAGCTATGTTGTGGGCTGTGAAGTCTGGTAGCCGGGTTGTACTACCCCCAGACACTACAGGTATAGATAGGGAATGAACACGTGAACTAGCAATCGATGAACAATTGTATGTACTCAACTATCACTTCATTCATTTATTCATTCTATGTATTCATTCAGTCATTCATTCCAATTATTCCTTAAGTCTCACATAACGCCAAACGCTCTCAAACGTTTGGGGGTGTTTTTGTTTGTTTTTAACTCGGCTGTATAAAATCATAAGAAAAAAAAATAAAATAAAATAAATTGATTTAGGTTATCAAAAAATTAAAAAGGACAACTGGATTTCTTCTACAAAAAAAAAATGAAATGAATGATTGGATGACTAAATAGGATAAATGACTGAATAAACAAATGGAGTTGAAGGCTATAAAAGACACATTTCAAATCATGAAAATTCACATTAACGATTGTAAGTGGCCTTATCTATAACATAAGAAGCAGGTATTGATAGGTGAAAAGAACTGAGCGATCAGTATTTCTACTAAGAATAATTCATTAAAATTTTGAAAAAAAAAAGAAATGCCAAAAAGTGGTTTTCCGATGATCTAATGAAGTACTGAAGATGTAGATGGGCGTTAAATCACCACTAGCAGTATGGCCTTACCTGTCAGCTGATGTATATACACCATTAATACAACAGTAGATAGGAATCCTGAAAGAGCGAAGTACAGGGTGTGGAGTTCTACTATTGAAATATGCTAGTAACGTCAATAAAATCTTTCGTTGGCCATTTCTACACTGAGTCAAAAAAGAAACTTCACATTCTCTTGTCAAGGCACTTAAAACGAACAAGAGATAATAGGATGGTGCCAGTGATTTTATAATAATAATAATAATAATAATAATAATAATATATGCATTTATATAGCGCCCTATATAAAAATAAATTTACCCTAAGGCGCTGAACATGATAAAAATTATATCACATGACCACATTAACAAAAAGCCTGTGATACAGTAAACATGGTAAGGATTAATTATTTCATTGCTGAGATGTGTGTGATGTAATCAATACAATGACAGTGCCACAGATCTGTTCAGTTAGGCTACACGCCGTTCCAAAACATTTGTACACAGAATGTCAAGTCACAAGAATGAAACGTCGAAATGTCTCAGTTCAATATTGAGTATGGCCGCCTCGCGCAATCACCACAGCCATGCACCGTCTCCTCATCGACTGCCTGATGTTTGTGAACACATGGTTGGGGATTCGGCGCCATTGATCTTGCAAGGCAGCGCCAAGTTCCTGCAAATTCTGCGGTTGGTTCCTAAGTTCACGAAGCCCTCTCCCTAGTGCATCCCAAACGTGCTCGATGGGATTAAGGTCAGGGACCTCGATGGCCAGTCCATGACGTTGATGCCAGCATTTTGAAAGAAATTTCGTGTCAACAACGCGGTGTGCGGCCGTGCATTATCATGCTGGAACTGTAGACCTGGATCATGAGCCGCCATGAAGGGAATGAGTTCAGGGGTGAGTACCTGATCGCGATAAGCAGCAGCTGTGAGGTTTCCATGGATGACCAGAAGTCTGGAACGGTTGTTCCCACAGAAAGCACCCCATGCCATGCAACTTCCGCCCCGAATCTGTCCACTTCCTGCACACAACACTGGGCATACCGTTCATTAGGTCGTCTCCAGACTCTTAGCCTGCCGTCCGCAAATCTGAGGGTAAACCGCGATTCATCACTAAAGACGACTCGATTCCAGTCTCTCTGGGTCCATCGGAGGTGACGTTGGGCCCACAGCAGACGCTGACGTCGATGAAATGGCGTCAAAATTAGCCCACGAGACGGATGTCGAGCATGGAGATTGGCAGACCGCAACCGATTTCGGATGGTCTGTGCGGACAGTCGACCTTGAAACATCTCAGCTCTGGTTCGTGCAGCCGGCAGAAATCGGTTACGAAGGTGACGTAGGACGATGTTCCGGTCTTCAACTCGTGACGTTACACGTGGACGACCCGACCTTGGGCGATCAGCAGTGGTGCCAGTTTGTTGTAGACGATGTCGCAAGTCATACACAGTACGACGGCTGCATCCCATTGCTGTTGCGATGTCAATAACTGATCGCTCCGCTTGCAACATGCCAACGGCACGTTCACGTTGCACATTTGACAATCGCGGCATTTCAAGTACTGTTACAAATGTGGCTTAAAAGTGTTTTTTAATGTTTGAGGCCATGGCAAACATGTGCAAATAAATCCAACTTCGATGTGGAGTTCACAACATTGAATGCACGTGCAAAACCTGATTTGGCACGAAAGGCATTTACACAAGAAATGGATGGCTATGAGTGGGTTTGGCTAACGGTTTTCCAGAGTCGACAGATAGGGATCCCATGTTGGCTACACAGGTGTATCATCAGGGGGAAAGTATTCAATATTTTACAAAATTAATTTTGTGAAGTTTCTTTTTTGACTCAGTGTATGTTGATTTCGCTGTTTAATGTTCCTATGAGAAATTCTTACTCATACTGAGAAAATCACAATCTGTGGGTGACAGGTCTACAATGCATCATCTCAATAGATATCAGCATTTTGAATGATCTATTTTAAATTTCAACTCCCTATAGATAAGCATGCTTATATAGATGGATAAATACATGCATAAAATTATACGTTGTCATGACTTGTATACATTGACTCTTACGTCTGATTTGATTTCATTCTTAGAGAAAGTCGATGCATGTGATATAATTCAGTGTTATAAGCAACAATAAATTCCCTGCATGCTAACTGATAGTGTTTCCGCACATCTACAGTCTCTGTATCAATCGCAATCTTCCCCCCATTCCTTTATCATAAATCAATCGCAACAACGACAGATCTTATGTATATAATAAGAAAAAAGTCAGGGTTTTATAAAGAATGCATGCTTACCCGTCATGACGTAGTGATCAGAAACGACCTCACATGAAAGCGGCTTATCTAAAGGACGTTATCTTTTAATAGCATTCTAGTACGGTATTGAGTAATCGTTATATGTGTACACAAAATTCTCAACAACAAAAAAATTGATATGTGTAAACATATTGAGCAGAAAGGGAGATAAATATAGGGCTTATGGCGGCAGCAAGAGGTCACTTAACAGGGGATGATTTCTCCACCTGTGCACATTATCCCATCTCTGGTGTGTTCATATGTCCGTGTTCGCCCTACTATTAATTTTGTATTCTTTATGAGAATTATGAAATTGATCAATGTTCCTGATCTTCAGAGACAGACAGACAGATAGATAGACCGATAGATAAATAGATATCGCCAGTGCGAATTAAGGTCCATGTTGTGCAGATAACAGTGATCAATCTCATAACTCCTATGAAGAATACAAAATTAAGAATAGGGCAAACGCGGATCCCTAGACAAACCAGGAATTGAATCAGTTGCCTTGGAGTAATAAGCATCCCTGCCGACCTGTCAGATTTGTTTATCTGCGAAGGAACAGTGCTTTAAGGCAACATATGCAATAATTCTTAAGGTAATTCATTAGCAATCCTTCACTTTCAAAAAACTACAATCATCATATAACTTAATCATAAAAATATGATTCATCTACGGGATATAACTCAAAGTTATAAAAATCAAGGAGTAGAAAAGCACTTCATTACTTATTAAGTTTCCAGAAATTATGTTATTCTTTTGGCCAAAAATCAGCTTTAGTTTATTTATAATCATTTCTCAATTACAATACAAGCTTGTCAACTAATGGATATGATCGTAATCTACCTCCCGTGAATCCGCAACTATGAGGTGTCGTGATTCTGAGTCAATAATAATATACACAATATGATGATCTTATATGATATTTTTACTCTTCTGAACATAAAGTTGAAGATTTACCATTATTCATTTGTTTTAGATGAAATGTTGTTGACATGATTCATACCAAATGTTACGTCATGCTTATTTTGAGATACGGATTACTTAGTAGTACTTCGCTTCCAACATCAAAGTGAAAGACTCACGGCTGGCATGGATGATCGATAGGGAATGCTTACGTTTAGGCAACTGAACTCACATTTTGTATGCCCAAAGTTCGTGCTCGCCCTAGAATTAATTTTCCATTCTTTATAGGAATTAAGAGATTGGTCGCTGTTCGTTATGTTCACCCTTTCAATGCAAACTCTTTGGTCAGTAGATTAATGTGAATTTTGATAATGATAATAATAATAATAATAATAAATAAGTTTAACAATGCATGCCGGGATGACGGCAGGTTTGCGTGGGGTTCTGTCAACACTCTTATTTTTACTTCTTTTTAGACTTTTCAAAGACCAAGATAATGCAGACAAGCTTTTACATCGTAATATTCTTGCAAACAACACTTGTATTTCCTCTGAACATGTGATAGTTGCTGAACTTTCAAAGTACGTGATCTCGCCAGGAACATCGCCGAGGAAATTCGAACTGTTCAGCAACGAACCTGTAAAAACCTTTCATTTTCTAAAACCGTATCTTGCGTATCGAATCAGTTGGGAGATATAAACAACATATGCAAGTGATGATGGAATATTGCCACATAAATAAGGGAAGTTGGCGATGGAGAAATTGAAATCATCCCGTTTGTCATACATTTGAGTTGTTGAACTCCAACAGACAGGAATCAGAGTAGTGTTTAACAAAACATTTTTTTTGGGGGGGGGGGGGGGGGGGGGGGGGGGGGAATGACTAATCACTAAATATTTCCTTTTACAACTTTTGTTTACAAAACAACTGTCTATGATGTCAAAATGTCTGGTCTTTAACTTATCGTGAGGTATGGTCATGTAAAGAGTTTTAAAATCATACGTTTTAATGTATAATAATTTAAGCTTTTATATTTTAATCTATACATTTTTTTTCAGGCAGTTACCTTAGGAAATAAGTTTATATTTAATTTCATAAACCTGACCAACGGGTAAGAGGTGTTCACCCTTTCCTAACCCCTGAAAACAAGATTGGAAATTACAAAATAATGTTCTAAAAACAAATCCCCCAAACGTAGACTATTTAAATCGAATTTACTGTTAATCGAACTTCTGAAATGTAAGATAACTTATCTTGAATTTAATTTTTGTTTTTACCCCTGTTATTTTATGCATGTATATATGTCTCGCATCAATTTCAAAGCGAACAAATCCGGTCTCCGTACAAGGTTTGCTTCATTTTGGATCGATCTATAAGTGAAAGTTTATACATGTACCGGAATCCTGCGAATGTGAGTTGAACCCGAAGAGACATGGCTAAGGGAAAACCGACTGATAAACAATCAATGTATACTAAAATGAAGTTCATGGCCCTAGTAAGAGCAGTTAACAGATTTATTTCATTAGCTTAAAGGCTAACAGAGAATTTAATTTTGAATTGAATTAAAAGATCATTATTAACCTAAATAATAAGATAGTAGTAGTTGTGTTAGAAATAAACCGTTAGGTGGTATCAATTATTTAGTATTGGAATGTTATGGTCACTTGGTCTCTGTTGATTAAAACAAATCAAGCACAGTGTATTTAACTTGTTGATTTGATAATATCGTGAATTATCGTTGTTTTATACATACCTACCACAGTTCCCGTTGTAAATAGACTGTACATAAACTGTATTATGTGTAAATATGATACATGTGCATTAAAGACGTATTGCTACGAGGCGGCGGGGACAAATAAACTTCGCTGCTCGTGAACACCACTTAATGTCAAAGATTGCAAAACGTGTAAACAAGTATTTAACTGAACTTTACCGACCAATGGTACAGATAATTAAGATAACTCTATTTGAACACTTGTAAATGAATTCCTAAAAGTCTTATTTTAATTAAAATAAAGCGTATTTGTCCGAGTAGGAGTATTAGGTGTTATTTAAGCTACATTAATCACTTAATTCTTAAATTCCGTTCTGTTTTGTTTTCCGTTCCGAGTTTTAGCAACAGGCATAAAAAAATACTTTTTGTTTAATTTAATTTTTAAGTATACACAATTGTTTCCCTTTAGTAACGTGGCAATTACAAAAGTACATCCCATGCCAGATGTCACTGTCTATAGTTATTAGTGTTAATTAGTGGAATGAGCATTATCATACATTATAAAAGCTCCACAGATCCCAGAACGAATTTGTTCACCACGTCAATATGCTGGAGTCTAAAATAGAAAAGGGAAATAAACCGAGTTTATATTTAGAACCAGCTCATTTTGGAGTACTTTTTGTCACGTCCAAGGTTTGTATTTAATATTGATCACTCACGTTCATATCTATGTAAAGATTGGGTATAGCTGAATGACTTACGATAGGTACCTTACATTTGTCATGTTAGCATGCGTTGTTACAGGTACAGAGTGTCATGTTATGAATGATTTCTGTTTTACACGATCAAATATTCAGCACCTGATTTATAAATACGAACAAATCATTGAATAGTCTTGTAATTTACTTTCCTTTTCCTTTTAGGCAGATTGATGGAAAGATATATCTACCTGTTTACATTAGTACTGTAATTAAAATGGGACTTTTATTCTATCATTTGATATTGGTATTGTGTTATAATCACGTAAGTACCACTCTATTTATAAACATGACTCACTCTCTCTTCTTAAAGCATAGTACATATACATGTGAAATGTGAAATCTTCTAAACGTTCAAATATAGATTTATGACAAAGCATTTTATTACTAGGACAATAGGTAGATTGTCACAATTTGGCGTATTGTGATATTGTCTAATCTGGTGTAATTTCATCGATTGACAATTGTCATTTTAACACTTAGTTTCAGAAGCTGAAGCGATGCTTCCTTGTTACACACACACACTGAAATGTAACTGCAAAGGTTTTATTTTAGGTCGTGGAATCGACATTGTTTGGTCCTTCTAGTCCTGATAAGAAAGATGATATAGGTAAGGCACTGGTTTGGTACAAGTGATTATGTTTAATCGATATATATCAATTTTCAAAGTCTTGTAAAGGATTAAATCACCAAAGGTTAACAATGCTCTAAGGAAGATGTTTCGCCCTTGACATATATCTTTTCTGAAATGTTTTAAATGTATTATCAGGTGGACATCTTAACATGTTTGATATGAATAAATGCTTCGTTGCATTCCTGTAGAAATTTAAATGCCTTGTTACAGGTCCCGAGTGTCATGTTACGAATTTATTATGATGACTGCATTCAATAATGCCTTTGACTTTGGCAATTAATGCACGGAATAAGAAAATCGGATATGGATCATGCACAGTTTTATAGTATACACCTAAATGTGTCAACCTAGTACAATTCAGCACAGGTGTAGGACGTGTGCGTATAAAACCTCTCCATACCCTCACTATCATATAAATGTTTGTTACAAAACAGACACTATATATAAACCCAGCACGTGGACATGAAAGTAAATATTTATGTATAAGACTTATCTAAGTCATATAAAATGTAGTCTGATACGGAATGCATTGTCTAGTAAATGTGTACAGTAGCACATTATGTATGTTGCATGCATGCTTTATTTATTGAGGAAGCCTATAAAATTCAAACATTGAGATATCTTATATCCCCGCTTTAATACTTGGAGGGGCCTTCGTGACCGAGTGGTCAGAGCATCACGCTCAAAATCACAAAGCCTCTCACCTCTAGTCGGCGCGGGTTTGAATCTCGCTCGCGCCAATATATGTGAGAAAGTTTGCCAGTTTACTTTCGGAAGGTCGGTGGTCTCTTCCCGGGTACATTGTATCAGGGTTCTCTCCTCCACCAATAAAAACTGGGAAATTGTTGTGTGTGGCGGAAAACAATCAATCAATCAATCAATCAATCAATAATACTTGGATGTTTCAGGACGTTTAGTACGGAAGCCCATTAGTACAAACCACGACTAAATAAAAAACGGAATTCTTATATAAAAAGCGAAAATGATATATATAAAAATTGATATATATATAAACCGAAATTATTATATAAAAAACTAAATATTTTATAAAACGGAAAATACTAAATAAAAACTAAATTATTTGGAAACAAATAAAACTTAATCATGATATATGTCCCGTTATTGCTACATGCTGTACGAGAACGTAACTCACACGTAATTGTAGTTTTAGGTTTTATAATGTGGTGCTAAGCTAGCTAACTGAAATTTATTATTGGCTTATCTTATGTCCTAGTTTGACAAGCTTTCAAAATCCAGTTATTTGTTTATTAATTTTTTACTTTCTATGGATTGGATCATTCAGGAGAGCTGTAAATCAAAGTTTTAAATTTTGTGCTTAAATTTCAAGAATAAAATCTACTGTAAAATAGACAAAAAATAACCATCTTGTATTTTATTTATGTTAAAAATCTTTATATTAATGCTACTTAATACTTTCAACTACTTAAATAATTAATCATTTGAATTGCACAGAAATATTTTTTCTGCGATTTGTTTTTGTTTTTGTTTTTCTATTTTTATTAAAGTGTGCGTCATTGTGAAATGGATACGTGATGTTTATAAAACATTCCCATGGCTGATGGAAACAACGAAAAATGTTGCATTCCCTGTTCTGAACAAAAACGTATTACATCATCAATTAGTCGTCACACCTATTCTACAAATCAACACATGGAGAAATATTACTGGTATCTCTCTCTCTCTCTCTCTCTCTCTCTCTCTCTCTCTCTCTCTGTGTCTGTGCGTGTCTCTGTGTGTGTCTGTGTGTGTGTCTGTCTTGTGTGTGCGTGTGTGTCTCTTTGTCTGTGTGTGTGTGTCTGTGTGTGTCTTGTGTGTGCGTGTGTGTCTCTTTGTCTGTGTGCGTGTGTGTCTGTGTGTGTATGTGTGTTTGTGTGTGTGTGTGTGTGTGTGTGGTTCCAACAGATATGGGCCTTCATAAGCTATTCAAAGGGAATATCCATTTCCAATAGAAGGCATGCAAATTAAGTAAGAAAATACTCTGTAGACACAGACTAATAACACGATTTATATATATATGTACGTTTAACATGTAGATATATCTGAGCAGTTGAATTATCTTTCTTTTGTAAAAACTGTGAAACTTAAATGACAATTCATATACATGCATGCATGTTGGGATATCAACCTAAGAAAAAAGAGCTTCAAGGAAAATAATCGTAGACATAGCATGTTAGGAATTGTATATTGATTTACTGTTTTACTTAATTTTCCATACATAAATGAAGGAGGGTTCTTTGCGATAGAAAATATATTCAATTTCAAGTTTTGCACAATTTCATTAAATTCTTTTTCATTTTGCACAGTTTGGGAAGTCGTTTTTCTTGAAGCAATTAACGAAATGAATGTTTATGAAGACGATGAAATGATACAATGTGTGAATGTGGTCAATGAACAGTTATTCAGAGGACAAGATCTAGAGAAGTCGATCATGAACGTCTTGATAAGTGTATGTGGCAAATCGGAAATTCCAATGAAAGCGGTGTCCCAGAAAACTGAGAAGGATTACTATTCTTCCGTCAACAGGCATATTTATGAGGATGTAGTTCAAATACAGTAAGCATCTCTTTTTTATGAAAGATGGAGAACATAATTTTTTTTTTCTTCAAGCAGAAAATAGAAAACTATTTATTGTACAAAATATTAACCAATTCATTGCATGAGATATTAAATTATGTATTAAGCTATTTATTGTAGGAGATATAAAGCTATTCCTTACAGGATATATTAAGCTATCTATTGAAAGGGATTTTAAGACACCTACTGTAAGAGACATTAAGCTATTTATTATAGGAAATGTTATGATATTTATTATTGGAGATAATAATCCGAGATATTAAGCTAATAATTTTAGAGATATTGCTCTATATATTATAGGATATATTAAGCCATTTGTTATAAGAGATATTAAGTTATTTATTATAAGAGATATTGAGTTATTTATTATAAGAGATATTATTTTATTTATTATAAGAGATATTAAGGTATTTTTATAAGAGATATTACGTTATTTATTATAAGAGATATTAAGTTATTTTTTATAACAGATATTACGTTATTTATTATAAGAGATATTACGCTCTTTATTATAAGAGATATTATAAGAGATATTACGTTATTTATTGATGGATATTCAGCTATTTACTGTAAAATATATCAGGCTATCTATTGGAGGATATGTAAGCTTTTTATTGTTGAAAAAGGCCAAGATAACGAACAGTACTCAATCTTGCAATTCCAATAAAACATACACATCAGAGAGATGGGCAAACACGGACCTATATTGTGACAGCATTGGATAATGGTTCTTGTGTTGCCTTGGTGATGCTAGATCTTTCCGCAGCTTTTGATGTTATTGACCACCAAATTCTCATTAAGCGACTGAAGTTATCCTTTGGTATTACTGGTGCAGCACTTACATGGATCAAATCTTATTTAACGGGTCGTAGTCAGAAAGTGGTTATAGGAACAACAAAGTCTGAGGACTTCCTGCTTCCATATGGAGTGCCCCAAGGGTCAGTTCTTGGACCAAGACTTTATGCAATGCTTGCAAAACCGATTGATGAAATATGCCGCAGACGTCATATCATGTATCATTGTTATGCTGACGATACCCAGGCATACTTTTTTGTAAACCTACAGATGCATGGAATGCTATCTCATCGCGGAAGCTTAGCAGACATCAAATCTGGGATGAACATCAACCTGCTAAAATTAAACGAAGAAAAAAGGAATTAATTCAGTGTTTACTTCGAAACATTCAAAAGTTTCACCAGCTTATCAACTGTCTTTTGGAAATACCATTGTTTTCAACTCGGATTGTGTTCGAAACCTTGGTGTTTTCTTCGACAGTGTACTTTCTTTCAAAACTCACATTGGTTCCATCTCACGTTCTTGTTTTTATCATCTACGGAATATTGCACTGATTCCTTCTCTCATCAATGATGACGCCTGCAAGACACTTGTATGTTCTCTTGTGTTATCACGCTTAGACTATGGAAACGCACTATTTAAAGGGCTACGCCAAACAGATCTGAGCAGGCTACAGACAATCCAAAATTCAGCAGCCCAACGTATTGCCCGAGTCAGGAAGCATGACCATATCACCGGTGCTTGTGTCATTACACTGGCTTCCAGTTGATTGTCGAATACAAGATTTTATTATACACATACAAGGCACTAAACAGATGGCACCATCCTACATCAGAGACCTCATCAATGTGTACGAACCAAAACGATCCCTGCGTTCAGGCAATTCATATCAACTAGAAAAACCCCGCGTTCGAACAAAGGCCTATGGAGATCTAAGGTTTGATGTAACAGCTGTCACATTATGGAATAGTTTACCAACAGACATCCGTTCGTGTGGCATAGTCAAACGTTTTAAGACAAACCTCAAAACATATCTTTTCAGAAAAGCTTTTAGCCATATTTTGTAATACTATTCCTAAAGGAAAGGTTGGTCTGTCGTAGTATTTAGATTATTTTATTTGCATGTTATATTTTATGCTCTAATTAATCTTATCTTGTTTTACAGTTTACATTGTTCTTTATGACGCCTCTGATAGCTATTTTTTAGGTGTATATGTGATATAAAGCGCTTAGAGTAATTATGAAATTATATAATGCGCTATATAAATGCCGCACATTATTATCATTATTATGGTCATACCAGAGTTAAGATCAGGTGCGTAGGAGGAGTAAGCATCAACTGTCGACCGGTTAGACCTGCCGTGAGTCCTGTATATTGATTAGGTATACGGTGTAATCCGTAGAATCAGTGTGCCAAAACTACCTAGCAATTGGTATGAAACACGTCAGACAGCATTTGATCCAATGAAAAGTTGTACTGGCAAACTAGATCGTTATAAGGACCATGAAATTGCGAACTGTTGATTTTATATGACATTGTTCAAACCCCTGTAACATCAACTTGTTTGACTGTAGCCTGCCTTGATTTAAAAAAAAAAATGGCGATAATGGGATATTGCTGCATAGATAAGGAAAGTTGATGTTGAAGAAATTGAAATCATCCCTTTTGTCATAAAGTTGTTTGTTTCCCGCCAGCATCTATTTCCAATAAAATATCTAAGTACGATGTAGATGTGGAAGAATGTTCGCTGGGATATATCGAATCGACATATGAATGAAAATGATAATTGTGAATAGATTAAATATCGTCGACATATCTAATTGTCGAATTGAAGTCCACAACAAGAGGCTTTTCTTCTCATGTAGATGCTTTTAATGAATTGTGCTTGATAAGGATATAAAAATAGATCAGCTAACAAAGCATCACCACAATTCGTGCCCATGGGAATTCCAACAGACCGTTAGAAAATCTGATCACCAAAGACTTCGAAGATATGCATTTTTGTACTTCAGAGTACTTGTGCGTGGAGTCAGAGTGGTGTTTAATAAAATAATTTTTAGAGGACAGATCACTAAACATTAATATTTCGTTTTACCATTTTGGATCACGAAACAACTGTATATGATGTAAAAAAAAAAGTCTCATCTTTAATTTATTGATATGGTTGTGTAAAGTTAATATTGTTGATTTGAGAAAAGATATATTGATTTATTCACTGTAGGATATATCAAGTTATATATTATTGGAAATATTAAGCCATTTACTGTATGAGATATTAAGCCACTTATTGTAGTTTACATTAAGTTATTTGTGTTATTTGTTGTAAAAGATGTTAAGCTATTTATTGTAAAGAGGTGCAGCTATTTACTGTAGGAGGTATTAAGTTATTTGTTGTAGAAGATGTTTAGCTATTCATTGTTCATAGAAACATTCTTTAAATTATATTCTGCATTTTTATTATCAATAAATGTTGTTTTCTGTAACAAAGCTCCGGAGACTGAAAGTTGGATATATTTTTAAGGTATTATGGACATCTAAATAAAGAATATACTATGAGGATCACAGGTACGATGTTTATCTTATTTATTTACCTATTTATTTATTTACTTAATCATTTATTCATTCAATTTTTTATTTTATTATACACATTTATGATAGCTCCTATTTTACCTTCTTTAATTTTTTTAAACATTAAGTCTATAAGGTTTTTGTTTTACATGACATAGAGTATTTAGCTGTTGTGTGATAGCAATTTACCCCTCATTTACTTTAGTTGTTCATTTTTGACGTAAACTCTTATTTCCGTTGATCTCCAAGCTCAAGGATCGAGTTCGTTTTGCATATAAGTTCACTGTACTTGAGTTACAGTCAGAAACATTGCCTTACTTATAGATAAAACATAAACGGTACACATTTTGACCTTACACGAGACTGCCGAAACTTCTGTAACATCAGCGTGTTTATCAGTAACCTGCCTCGAGTTAGAAACCGATCATATGCAATACATGCTCTTGCGTATTGAATCAGTTGGGAAACAGAAAATGCCACATGCAGGAATAATGGAATATTGCTACATATATTAATATGGAGCGTTGATGATGGAGAAGCTGATATTATCCCGTTTGTCATAAAGTTAGTTATCAGTCTGCAATTAGCATCTATGAACAATAAGATATTTGTACGAAGCAGATGTGAAAAAAAACCTGGTTATTGTTGTTGGTTTTTGTGTGTTGTTGTTGTTGTTTTTTGGGGTGTTTTTTTTTGTTTTTTGGTTTTTTGGGGGTTTTTTTTGTTTTTTTTATTGTTTTTGTTTGTTTGTTTTTTTTTGTTTTTTTTTTGTTTTTTGCTTTTTTTTTTCTTCTTTTTTTTTGGGGGGGGGGCATTCTCGAGTTCACTGAGATGGATCGAATCTACATTTGAATGAAAATTAGCAGCTAAAAAGCCGTCTGTACATATACATGTATATCTAAATGTCGAGTTGAAGTTGCCCATCAATACATTTTCTTTTATTCATTTATTAGGCACCTGACCCCACCTCTAGTTTGTCCATGGGTCCATGTTTGCCCATCTCTGATCTGTATTTTCAGTAGGAATTGTGAGATTGAGTACTATTCGTTACCTTAGCCTTTTCATTCGTATATGAAATAAATTACTCGAACTTGTGTATTAAAACACGTTTGTTTTAAGCAGTTTCGTTTATTTTCAGAAAACGATTATATCCTTTGAAAATAAGCTTAATATTAACCATCCTTGCAAAATACATGCAGATTGTGATAGGAATATATTGTGTTTTCATTATCAACATTTTGTATGAATATTTACCTTAATGGCGTCAACATTTTATGTCTACAAAATAGAGAATGACGTCATAATGAAAACATGTTGCTCAGTGTGGATCAACTGCTGATGTATAAAGGTTTGGTTGTGTGTTTCAACATTATAACGTACTATAGTACATAGTTTTATCATTACAGATCGTGTGATATCAACTGTTGGGACATACAGATATCGACACGCGGGACTACCAGGCTTCACAAGTCTACAACACCGTGCACTCGGTGCATATCGCAATAGATGTTGTGAAACGTATGACAAAACGTTTGCAGTGAAATGGCATAACTTAAATAGTGTAAATGTTTCGTCGGAGCATGATGTAAAACTGGGACCAGCCAGGACACACAATCCAAATGATGAATATTTATTTCCTTTTCATACTATGACACAAGAAATGTGCTGTATGAATTTTCTTCCGACGCATAGAGATCAAACTCATTCAAGGAATGATTTATTGCATCCCTCGGACCTTTATGAATCGTATATTGGATATTTTGCAACGAGTCTTCTCGCTGTATTTACTATATTGAACGATATTTTCAATATTCAGAAAAACTGTAGCAATAGTAGTGACGAAAGTAATTGTAATACAACCAAGACAACATCTATTGGATATCATGGAGCATGCAAACAAAAAGGTAGTTTTTGTTGATACAACATGTTGAAAACATGTTGACCCCATGCATAATGAAACGTTTATAAATACATTGATTAATGCAAGGTAAAAGGTGATGATATTGAACAAAGATTAATATATATATATATATATATATATATATATATATATATATATATATATATATAACAAACTACTTATAATCCACTTTTATTGGTTTTCAGTATTCTGTTTCTCTTATATCGGATCAGAACATTGGTAAGTAGGTATTGTCATCATTTTACTGTTTTCAATGAATAGATAAATGTCATTAGCATTCTATGATTTTGGGTGTTTATTGATTAATTTGTTCATTGAATTACAAAATGTCATTAGTTCAAATGCTGCCTGACATATTTCATACCAATCCTTAGGCTGTTCTTACGAATTACTCAGTTTAGTTGATCAAGATATAGGGCTAACGGCGGGTGTCACTGGACGACAGAGAATATATACTCCTAAGCACTTACTCTTATATATCTAGGGGTCCGTGTTTGCCCAACTCTTTGTACTCTTTACAGGAGCTATTACATTGATCATTGCTCCTTCACCTGTTGGCATTCCATTATGAATTCCATTAGGTTATCCTTCCCTAATTTAGAATATTACCAGCATCAGGTTTTCGTTTGCATATTACTTTATGCCTTAATAGATTATTGTTTACTCAAAATGACCTGTCGTTTGGTTAGAGCGTTTGATTCGTAACCGGGAGGTAATGAACTCAAGCCCCGCTCGTGTCATGCCCGCGTCAAACTTAAGACATAAAATAGGTAGTAATTACGCTCTAGCCAAACTCGCGGCATTTAGAGGTGAGAATCACGGGTCTTTCGGTTATGACCTTAAAAAATGTGGCCAGTATCTCTTTGAGGTTGTTACGTATCTGATTTGCTGTTACCAGACAATTTTCCAAGGCAATAGTGTTGATGAATCTGTCCTGAACAGACCCTGTAGCATGATGTTTGGACCATAATCTGCTGATAACAGACTGGGAAACATTCATTGCCCTTGCCACAGCGACCTGTCTTGTGCCTGTAGCAACCTGATTCTGTGTTAGACGGCGCATGACCTTTGTTTAAATAACGATTTCAACAACAGATAATATGGTGCTTTATCTTCAAAATCTTCCTTTAGATTGGCTCTAACATTGTTTCGTATCCCTTTGTGTATGTGAACATGTTGATCACAAAATACAATATCTCCTACTTTTTTGAGTAGTATACAAGGAATTTTATTTCGGAGTATCGAACTGTTTGGGTATTGAATTCATGAGATTCCATTCAGACCCACTAACCCACAATTGTTATTTTCACGTAGTAAGGAAGAATGCGTAACTCACCTTCATTGGTCTGCAACGTACATGCAATGTAACACGGAATCCTCAAAGTAAAGTTGAATACTGTGGGTGGTATATGAAAAGCTTAACTCCTAAATCTGTATAACCGGTACGTGTAATTACTGTGATGTATTGAATATCCTCTGAAAATGAATGACTTGTTTACTTTTTTTTTAGTCAAGAAGACCAGACATATCATTCCTTCGAAAGTTTTGTTTGGGGGAGCTTGATAATTATAATGAAATTTGCCTTAGCATCACAATGCCTGTATCATGTTGTAATGTGTTGTCCAGTTAAAACATTACTGTTGAGAACAGTCATCATAGGCGGAGAAAGAAAATGGATAAAAAGAGAAATAAAGTTCAACACATTCACATCAGAATATGGAACTATGTCCTTGACGACAAACAGACACAGCATGCATTGTGAAAAAAACTCATCGACGATAACACATACTAGGCGCTCAAAGAAAACGATTCGTTTCGGCAAAGTTATACGTCTACTATACAAACGAATAAAAGGTACTGACTTGCAGGGACCTATATCAAAGACATTGCGTCTTTTTACTAGAAATAGAGATAAGCGTGTTAATATGTCATTTTTCGGCGAAGATAACGCAGCAGAAAAGGGTATGCGTGTGAATAAAAAATATTCAATGAAATCAGTCCAGGAAAGTCAAAAAATTCATAATGAATGTTTGGACAAAATGTTGACATCACTCAATTGTGAAACCACGAGTATCTTCAAAAGTAGATCGAATAGATGTACATGTACACGTGCAAGGACGCGGCTCACAAACGAGCATGAATATCCATCTCATGAGAAAACATTTCTCCGAGACATACCAATCTCTAACTGCTGTGAAGATACAAATGTAAAAAGAGAACCCTTAACTGTTTGTAATGAACATATGACTATACATTCTATTCACAGTGATAGCAGCACACAAAGTGAAAATACACAGCGCTTAATGTCCAGGGCGGCGTGTTTGTCGTCGCACCTGCCACACAATGACAGATTAAAACATTTTACACAACAGAATATGGTTAATGAAGAAGCAAGATATACAGCTGAAAAAACTCATTTCAATGGCGAAATGGAATTAAAATTAAAGGATAGCAACAGAACACAATATGAACATCAGGACCGACCTGATGAAGAGCAAACAACATTAAAACGTGTTGCAGAAGAAATGTATCCATGTTCTGATAATCATGAAAACACTTGTGAAAGACAATATTTTGCTTGTGCTATGGATCTAGGCATATCGTCGAAACAAAACTCTTGTACAAATGAAAATACTGACGTATTAGATTTTTCTATCTTAGGAAATACTTTCAACAGTCGCGATGAATTAATTCCGCCTCCTAATGTAAATCGTAGACTGATGCATGAAATCCTAAATGATGAAATACAATTATCCTTAAGTGGTGAACACTCGATACTTCACAGCGATGTCTCGAAAACGTTCTCGTCTTCGGTTACCAGTTTTGATGGGAAAAGGTCGTTAAATAATGATATTGAAAGTACTTCGTGTAGAGATTTCCTTACATGTTCAGATTTGAACCACATCGAGGTATACGGTTGTTCGTTTTCTGCACAGAGAAATGTGACAGCTTTGAAAAATATGGGTAATTTGACTGAATGTCCATCGTTCAACATGCACAGCGCTAAAAGAGATATCACAAAGGCGAAGTGCCAAGAAAAGAAATTAAACCATAGTCTGTACTCATTGATAAAAGAAAAGGTGAAGGGATACTTTGACTTTAAACGGAAAATGAGAATTTGTCGAAACAAGCATAAAGTGATCAGAAGAGGAATAAAGCTTTGTCTGCGATGGAGAAAGAAAACGAAGTTCAACCTGCATGAAAAAGTCCCTTGTCGTCCTTTCCTCAATGTGGAAAATGAGCAGCATAGCCCTTTCCTGAATCCTGGAAATACAGAAGACTGTAATGAACCTCAAACGACAGTACTCCCCAATCCAACAAACGGGGAATATCTGCAATCCCATACTCCTCCAGAGTCTGTCGGATCATTAGGTTCCCTATTCAATGATATCTCTTTTCAGTCAGTTCATGACGATGGTATGTACCGTTATGAATGGTTCCGATTAGCGTCTCTTTGTCACTTTGACTCTGCTTCCGTTCATGCTATCATTCTCGCCAGAAATGGTTGGTACAGTAGAGAAAACGGAAATGAAACCATTTGCTACAGCTGTCAGAGAGTTCGAGATAACTGGGAAAGTGGCGACGACCCATTGGCCTTCCACGACTCTACCTGCAGGTTTCATCATTAACGTTGTTTCGTGCATGATTATTATTGTTCGTCAAAGTGATTCTTTATTAATCTGATGTTGGCATCAATTGCTGGATTATGTTGTAAAATTGGAATTTTTTTAATAATGAAAAAGCCAAGATAACTAAGAGTATTCAATCTCGTAATTCCTATAGAAAATACAAATATCCGTGAGGATCCGGGTTGTTAGAATAGGTCCTCAGTACCCTTAGATTGTCGCAAGAGGCGACTAAATGGGGCGGTCCTTCGGATGAGACCGAAAAAATCGAGGTCCTGTGTCACAACAGGTTTGGCACGTTAAAGATCCCTCTCTGCTCAAAGGTCATAAGCGCCGAGCATAGGCCTATATTTTGCAGCCCTTCATCAGCAATGTTGGCGTCTCCATATGAATGAAAAATTCTCGAGCCGGAGGTAAAACAATTTATAATCGATCAATCATCGAATCAGAGAGATGAGCAAACACGGACTTCTCGTCATACGAGAGGTGGGATGAGGTGCCTAGGAGCAGTAAGCATCCCCTGTAGACCGGTCACATCCCTATATTCCGATCAGATAAACGGAGCAATCTGTAGTAAGAATCAGTGTGTCAAGAACGGCCTAACTGATTAGATTAGATCAATTCAATTGCGGTACATGTTGCATGTGAATGCCACCTGTATGAATGAAAAGGCAAAATAACGAACAGTGATCAATCTCGTAACTCCTAAAAGAATACATTGCTAATGTGGATTTTATTTTAAGATTCCTTAGTGGCGAATCTGACAATGTACCCATACCACGAAATTCCAATCAGAACATGATTCACACCGATCATTCAAGCTCTATCACAGGTAGAACCACACTCCAGGTGGACAGGCAACTCCCTCAAAACAATGTCACAACAAACGAGAGAGAGGGATTGGGCCATCTCTCAACCGAACTGTCAAGTTCCTCAAGTAATTCAACCAGTGTCTTCCGAATACAGGTTTGTGTTACATCTAAATAAAATTCACACAATTGCGAAATTTTCGCAATGTGTTATAAATTGACCAGTACTGCATGTTTAATCCAACAACGGCCCCTCTGCATTGTGAGGATTCCCGTTAGATTATATCTGCATCTTGTAAACATTCCAGTATGGAAGGCAGGAAGGACCTGAACAACCAAGAAACAACAGTCAAAGAGCAGATGTAATAGAGAATGAGAGGCCCTCAGATAGAGAATATCAAACTGATTTGAGTTCTCATACAACACGAGCTGCAGCTGTTGGTAATGACACTGCCCATTCTCCACTGGAGGCTTTGATGAGGGACCCCATGGGGATCAATTTTGAACGCCCAAAATACCCGTCCTATGCTATTCTGGCTGCTCGGATCAGTTCCTATACTGATTGGCCGGCAGCCATGATGCAGACACCACGTGACATGGCTCTGGCTGGGTTTTTCTATGCTGGTTACGGCGACTACACACGGTGTTTCTTCTGTGGAGGGGGGCTAAGGAACTGGGAGGCAGGAGACGACCCATGGGTAAGTAAAACTGAAGAAATATATCTAAAATATAATACGAAATCTGAAATATAAAAACCGAATCATTTAACTCTAATATAAATCTAATAAAACGTACGTCTGACTGTATGTCGTTTCATTTTTTTTTTCTAATAGGGAATTTCAGTGAATGGGGGCATGGAAAACTATCTGTAACTAGTACTCATTGTAACGGGGACCATTATAGATGTTCCCTAAACATTCCCCTATTGAGCAAGTGGTGTAATTTGTTTCGGTACAAATGGTTTTGAGCATATCAATCCGTAATGCGTCTAAATATTAGGGCTACCTAGTGATATCAATATTTCAGTGTACTGCAATTCGTTAGTAAAAATGTCGTTGACCGTAGGGGCCTCCGTGGCCGAGTGGTTAGAGCATCGGGCTCAAACTCACAAAGCCTCTCACCTCTGTCGGCGCGTGTTCCAATCTCGGCCGCGGCGTTATGTGAGCAAGTTTGCCAGTTTACTTGCGGAAGGTCGGTGGTTTCTTCCCAGGTACATTGTATCTGGGTTCTCTCCTCCACCAACAAAAACTGGACGCCACCAGATAACTGAAAAATTGTTGAGTGTGGCGGAAAACAATAAATAATCAATCAATCAATCGTTGACCGTAAAAATGCTCGAACTCGCGATTCCTAAAATGTAAATCGCAAGACGAACCACAGGAATGAGAGTACTTAACCTGTGATGTGTAACCCGGAAACAGTTTACCCAGATTGAGTCGAGATATAAAACGTCTAGGTGTTGCGCGACTGGCTAATATTGAGAGCGAAATAAAGAATATCACAGGAGTTTTAATAAATTGTCGGGATGAAAAACTATCGCATGAAATCGAGAAATGACCAAGGAAATTACCTTGGTAGGAGTTTGGTTGAAATGAATGGTGTCATTTCTGACAGACCATTCTGTGTTGCACATAAGTGCAAACATGACCTTTGAAAGCAACGGGACCCTGTATAATTCTTGTCTTATTTTTTAGTACATGAAAATGAACTTTGGAATGTTTGCGATCTGATGTTAATGTAGGGAATTAAGAAGAGGGTCAAAGGTTAGTGAAATGAAGTGACACTCCTGTCCCACCAGGAACAGTGGCAGATTTAGAGAGTGACACTTCGCCTTTTTTCACCAGAAATTTACAGAAGGATTTGAGTAAACCTACAGATGTGGCACCCCAAATGACGTAAATGTTTGGTTAATACTTGACGGTCACATTTGCCCCCCCCCCCCCCCCCCCCCCCCCCATTTTTCCGTAAATCCTGGACGCGCCTCTGATGGACTTCGTGGTGACGATGATCATTTTTTTTTATATGTCATAGAGAAAAGAAATGCTTTATTCCCTGCTTGAAAAAAAATTATTACTTACGTAGACTCTACGGCGTATAAAGGATAGCGATTTAACGAAACTCGCGTCCTGGATTTAGAAAAGTGCAATCAAATCAAATTGCATGATAAATGTAAAATGCAAATAGACTTAAACAGGGGAACTTGATGTAGCTAAAATTCTATCTATTGATCAATTATTATATCATTATAATAGATCAAGTACATTATTGTAACCTTGTATGGTATTGCCTAAAAAAAATAGTGTCGAATCAGGTGATAGTTGAGGTACATGACGGGCTCATATATTTTCTAACTTAGTGTGAAAATAATCATTTCATTGAAAATATTGCAATACATATCGCAATACAGTTAAAACTACTGCAATATACCGCAATACGAAATTTCCAAACACTAACAAATCAGTTACAGACATTTATGCATTAACCAGTTAAAATTAATGAAAGCGCATGCGCGAGCGGATAAGTAATTTGACAATGTCAATGCATTACAAGTCCAAATATATTACAAGATCAATATCAAATATTTCAATAAAACACGACCATCTTACAGCGAGTTGAAATTACAAAGACCGAAAACAATGCACGTGCATACACACACATGAGTAGGACACAACATTATTATTCTTGGTGTCATTTAAAAGACATTTCAACGATATACCTACTGCATAATTTCATATTGATTGCTTCATTTATAGAAAAAAAGAAGTTACGCCTATTTCAAACCTATCTATTCAGAATTTATCCCACGTACATGCGAGCGCAATGAAATCATTTGGATAACGCCACTGAGTAGAGAGTATCAATACATATCTGCAACATACATTTCAATACAATTCATTGAAATCCAACAATGCTATAGACCGGTACTTGAATTTAGACGTCAAAAATGACAATGGAAGCGTACTCATGTACACGCGCATTCCACGAATGAATTTTTGTTGACACTATTCAATAGACATTTGGATCATAAACCCACAACTAAAATTTCACTTCAGTATAACTATTAACTCGAAGGTTGTGGACATTTTAGTAACCAAAAATGAAAAAAAAAACCACAAACAAATGCACGTGCATATACGTGTACGGGAGTAAGACGCCACATTGATGTTGGTATCATTCGATAGGCCTTTGATAGATATACTTAGAATATAAATTTTATGCTGTTTAGATCATTTATAAGAAAGTTATGGCGATTTCAATATCGGCCAATCAGAAATTACCGCACGTGCATGCAACATCAATTTCAAAACCATGCATTCAAATCTAAAAATGTTATGGACTAACGCATGACTTTAGACGTCAAAAATAGAATTGTACGCTCGCTAACGCGCACGCGATTCGACGATGGATTTTTTTTCACACCATTCAATAGGCATTTCAATCATAGACCCACAACTATGATTGCACTTCAATATAACTTTTAATTCGAAGGTTATGGCCATTTTACTACCCAAAAAAGAAAGAAAACACATGCACGTACATATACATGCACGTGAGTAAGACCCCACATAGATATTGATGTCATTCGATATACCTTTGATAGCTATACTTATGATATAAATTCCATGTCCTTTACATTATTTATAAGAAAATTATGGCGATTTGAATATCGGCCAATCAGAAATTACCGCACGTGCTTACACATGCGTGCAGGTGATTTTGACACTGCCTTTGAGTAGGGAGTCTCAAAACATATCTACAACATTAATTTCAAAACCATTCTTTCAAATTTAAAATCGTTCTGGACCGATACATGAATTTAGACGTAAAAAATGAAATTGCACGCGTGCTCACGCGCACGAGAATTCGACGATAGAATTTTTCTCCACACCATTGAATATGCATTTGAATCATAAGCCAGCAAATAAAATCGAACTTTTAATTGTAAAGTACCCCAAAATGACGTGCAATCAATACACGTGCATACATGTCCACGTGAGTAAGATTCAACATTGATGTTAATACCACCCAATAGCCATTTGATAGGTATAATTACAGTATAAATATGATGTCGTTTGAACAATTTATAAGAAAGTTATGACGATTTGAAAATCAGCCAAATCACAATTTAGCGCACGTGAATGCACGTGCGTAGAAGTAGTTTTACTATATATTTGCGTGAACAATACCAACTTACATTCAGAAACTTAGTTTCAAAAGATTTTAACAAAAAAAGTCGAAAGTTATGGTAAAGAATTTAAACTGTAAAAGATTATGCACGTGCACGCGCATGAGCGTTTGCTAGTTTTATATCATCAGCCTGTAGATATTTGGAAGTCTACTTATACTGTGAATATGATCTCGTTCTCATCTACATCAACAGAGAGATACACACTTTTGTAATATATAATTAAAACGAAGCAGACGTGCATGCACGTGCAGAATAGTAATTTTGACCAAAAGCCATCGATAAAGAGGCTCAAGGCATACCTACAATAAGGACATCAAACGATTCCATTGAAAAACAAAAAAAATTACGACGATTCAAAAATTTGTAAACAAAGCCTCCGATGCACGTGCATGCACATGCAGGCATTTTCAGACAAAATGACATTCGTTCCACACATCTACATCTGGTATACTATCATCCTATATTGATTTCATATTGATCCCATAAGTAGTTTCTGAGAACACCCGTGGACAAAAAAGTCCCAAGAAGAAGAAAAAATAAGAAGAAAGAGAGTAAAACCAATATGTTCCCACACTTCGTTGGGGAACATAATTAGCAGTTGTTTTTAGTTTGGTGTATGGAGACAAGTACCGGTATTATACATCTAGGATTTTTTTTTTCAATTGGGATAAATTTGTTTGATAATAATGAATCTCGTTCGGGTAATCATAAGCAATGCCTTTATTTCTCAGGTTGAGCATGCTCGTTGGTTCAGTAAATGTGCATTTGTAAGACAAAACCGTGGACAACATTTCATCGACCTTGTCCTCCAGAGAATGGGAGAAATAGTAAGTTAATATTTAAGTAAAAATATATTTTTCCTCCATACTTATACGAATCAGTATTTTATACATGAGAATTTTATGGTGGAGATCTCTATCCCAGAAATATTCTATAAAATTCGAAGAAGCTAAAGACACGTCATCATTCTCATCAATTTATATTTGTAATTAGGACAGACGTTTTTATACGTATGTTCGTCATCTCCATTTTTCAAATTTAGATAGACACACAGGTACATCACAATCATCTTCATTATAATTACTATCGTTATCAGCATTATCATTATCATTTTCGTCATCATCATTATCATCTTTGTGATTCCAACAGCACATGGTACCTTAAATTGGATATCATATATGTTTGTTTAAATTTCATAGGAACAACAACAAACGCAGCCGCCTGTAACCAGTAAGTATAGTGACGTTTGTCATTCATTTTGAATAGGAGCCTTATACATTAGCCAATCCCAACAGTAGAAATAAATCCTTTGAACGTTTGATTGATTGTTTTACGTCCCGTCTCATATTGAGCTGTAGGTGAAGTACCACGAATTTAGACGCATGTGTAGCGCTCGGGGTCATATCAATGAGGTTTTTTAACGTGTGAACGCCTGCTGCGACACGGTACCTCCATTTTTAAAGGTCATATCTGAAAGACTCGTGATTCTCACTTGTAAATACTGAGCGTTTGGTGAAGGAGCAATAACTACTTATTTTTACCTCTTAGATTTGACACTGCCATGGCTCGAGTGCGACTCGAACATACGATCAACCTGTTACAACGCTCTAACCACTGAGCTATCGCCACCGTTTTCTCTAAAAGTAATGGGAAAATGATTATTTGGTTTCAAATATCACAATCGAAACATCTCGTCAAACAATTAAACGAAATAACCGTTTAAATGAAATATGTTCTTCTAAATCTATTTCCTGTAGATCCTGTTGATAATAACCCTGATAAGGAGGAGAGGATCATGAAATCTGCCGCTGTAAGAAGTATCAAAGACATGGGATACAGCGAGGAGATCATCAAGACAGCTATTAGCACTATCAAGAGCAGACTACCCAAAGGTACATCAATATACTCGTACAAACGTTCAACTTCGAACTCTGTGCACTGTAACTTGATTATGCAAACAAATTGATAATTCTTAAAATTTGTAACAGTGTAAAAACATTTATTCGAAATGCAAATGATGTATTTTCTGTATCATCTACTTTGTCCTAACGTGAAGTCTTTGAGGTTAAAAGATAGGGGTTAGAAATTGATTTTTGTTTTTTTTTTATTATCATTATCAATTATTTTTATTTAATTTTGTTTTGTTAGTTACATCTGTCCTACTTCCTTCTACTGGAACATACGCATAAACTTCCTATCACACATCAGTTTGTCTAATACATCCTCAAAGTATTTTATTGTCATTTATTGTAATTCATAATTCATAATTCGTGTTATCAATTGAAGGAAAACACAAAGTGTCTGCCCATCAGATTTTGGAAGTAGTATTTGAACTTGTTGATAGAGAGAGAGCAGGCGCTTCGAATGGATCGGATTCGAATAGAAATATCGAGGGAGAGACAATGGTGGAATCCCAGCCCAACAATACGAGTTGTTCTGGAGAATCGAAGGACATATTTCCACCTCAGCAAAGTATTTCTTTATTAATTTCTCACCGTATAGTAATGGACATCTAGCATGTGCATTTACATTTAGCACAAAAAAGAGTGCACTGTTCACTTATTCAAATGTATCCTTTAATCATTGCAGATGAAATTGGAGAAGAAGCTGCTTCCCAACGATTTAACAGTTTGACATTAAACGGTAATGAATAAGTAGAGTACATTATACGTAACAATTTTGCATCAAGATGTTTCAAGATGCTTTGACAGAGCTCTGCCCTCATATACTCAGTGTTATTCTACGACACAACAGCTCATTATTTACGTTAGGGAACACAATATGGGCGTATCACGAGCTCATTGTGTCTTTCTACGACGAAACAACACATTTCTCGTCAAGTTTTCAAGAGAACACAACATAATCTTGTCACAAGCGGATAATAAAATAAGATAGCGTTATCCTGTGACATAACGCTTCACCCTTCCAGTATCTCATTATATACTTGAGAGAGAGAAAGAGAGAGAGAGCGCGCAAAACAGTTTTATCAAATATTACAAAAAAATTTCGGTTGTGCTGGAGGCCCAATTTTTGTGGTCAATAAGCCACATGGAAATTTATTACAGTCAAATGAAAAATGGAGTGATTGATGTGTGTTAGCAAGATGCATGCTTAGAAAGTTTTGTGACAAACAATGCGATATTTTGATGCACAGGGGAAAACTTCTGCGCATGCGAGTTAAGGTTAATAATAGGGAGTTTACGCAGATAAGATCACTGAAATGTATAATATAATATCCATTAAAACTTCCCATGCACTCATTCTGAGCAGGGTCATGTAACTACGATGATATATGTAATATGTTTTGCGTAGGTTTGACTATGACGTCATATTATGACGTGATGTATTAATTACTACGGCGAAAAACAAACTATATCAAGAAAGCGATTCGTGTAGAATGAACACGAGATAAATTGAGAAAATAAACACAATATTGTTATTACTGTCCAAATCCTATCGCTTTGTCGCAGAAATAGTGATTTTAATATTTCAAGTGAAACAATTGACGAAGTTGACAGACAGGTATATTTCTTGAAATAACGATCGAACAGGCGGGATTAAAACAGCATTAACATTGATGTATGTATAATCCCACATTACCTCATGAAAGAATCACTGATAAATTCCAAGGGTATATATACTGCTACACCGATTCAATGTAAATTGGATAGTCTAAGTCCCTATAACGTCATCGTATGACGTGATGTAGTGCACTTAACTTATTTGGTATCTGTATAAGATTTCGATATCAATGTATTGATTTTAATTTTTAAAAATAATGGTTCCGAGTTTCTGAGATCCTCAATTGCATAGAAAGGACTGTACCTGGTCTCAACTTACGTCTGTGTCTCTGTGCAAATTCTAAAGTTTCTCTGTCAATACTATAAAGCATATAATATAGTCATTGTTTGTTATGAATAGACGTGGAGTCCTTGAAGCGTGAAAACACAAGTCTGAAGGACCAGATCCTGTGTAAGATCTGTATGGAGAAGAATGTGTCCATAGCCTTTCTTCCCTGTGGTCACCTGGCCTGCTGTGTGGACTGCGCTCCGGCCATGAGGAAATGCCCAATATGTAGGGAGTTCGTTAGAGGCACCGTCAAAACCTTTCTCGTGTGAGGTTGACAATAATCGGTGTATATGCAGGTGGAAGAGATGTGGTAAAATTGATCAAGTGTAGACACACGAAATTGTTTCCTTTTCTTTCTAATAAGAAATATTTCTCGTACAACAGGAATTCGTTAATGAACATAGAAATGTCACCTAGTACAAAAACGTGAAGAGGTCTTGAACCTGTGTAAACTCCAAACAGAGAACATTTCTATCGACTTCCTACCATGTCATCATTTGTATTTCTGCAACGTGATCTGGAGATTGCATTCCCAAATAATCATTGTATTCATAATTTTATATCTCATCTTCAATCTGAATACCAAACAATTTCAATTATACTCCTCCGTTTCTACATAAAAATATTTCTAATCAGCATGTCTAGTGAATAGATGTAACCATTAAATCAGTGTTTTCTCCTTCTTCTATATGAACTATTCGTTGTAAGATATTGAAAGTAGGCCTTATTTAATCCACTGGTAAGGGGACCTCCGTGGCCGAGTGGTTAGAGCATCGGGCTAAAAATCACAAAGCCTCTCACCTCTGTACCAATCTTGGCCGCGGCGTTATGTGAGCAAGTTTGCCAGTTTACTTGCGGAAGGTCGGTGGTCTCTTCCCAAGTACATTGTATCTGGGTTCTCTCTTCCACCAACAAAAACTGGACGCCACCAGATAACTGAAAAATTGTTGAGTGTGGCGGAAAGCAATAAATAATAATCAATCCACTGGTTCGTAAATTTTTACGCAGTCGTTTCATATATCATAGATTATATTTTCATGGTAAGAAAATTAAGCCAAATGTCGCGAGGTTAGTTATTCACAAAATATTTCTCGTGAATAAACTCATTCATATAAAAAGGTGCCGACAATGATCGGTGATCAATCTAAAAACTCCTATAAGCAATACGAAATCAAGAGGTGAGCATAACGAAGCACTGGGATATACCAGAATGGGATCAGGTGCCTAGGTGGAGCACGCATCCCCTGTCGACCGGTCACACCCGCCATGAACCCTGCGTCTTGATTTGGTATATAATCAGTGTCTGAAGAGCGGCCTGTCAATTGGTACGAAATAAATATACAATTTACAATAAATGATAATTTGCGAAAGATATGTCTTCATCATATACTCGCGATTAAAAGAGAATGAATGGGTGACGAACGCATCCTATATAGACGAAATCGTATCGATGTAACTTATGAAATTGACCATTTCTTTAGACCAAGATTGTACGTTTTTGGCGCCATACAAAATTAAATGAATACACGTGCCTTCACACAAACACACACACACACACACACACACACACACACAGATATATATATATCTATATATATATATATATATATATATATATATATATATATATTACTTCTGGGTATAAATAAAGCTTAATTAATTGTTTTGTTTGATTTTGTTCGATTAACTTTTTGTTGATATATCTTGTATTTACCGTGCATCAAATTCTGGGACTTTATGATCCTAATATTAGAATGTTTGTTTTATTTCTGATATATAGAGTACAATTACTAATTATCAGGAGACGTTGTTAACATAGTGCCAACATCCGTGCAGAACGGTAGAATAGCAGTATATAGTCAATGTTCATTATTGATTAGGTATGTTGAAACAGGTATTTATTTATCTTTGTATATTTTTTTAGTATTAAATATCGAATCTAAAGCCAGTTAGTAATTATCCTAAATACTCTTAAGGTCCATTTATTTTCACCCACTACTGGCTCACTGTCCCCGACGATGCACATATTTTGCCCCGAATTTATTAGCACTGTGCATGCAGATTTTTATCAGCACAGTGCATGCAGATTTTTATTAGCACTGTGCATTCAGATTTTATTAGCACAGTGCCTGCAGATTTTTATTAGCACTGTGCATGCAGATTTTATTAGCACTTTGCATGCAGATTTGATCAGCACAGTGCCTGCAGATTTTTATTAGCACTGTGCATGCAGATTTTATTAGCACTTCGCATGCAGATTTTCATCAGCACAGTGCATGCAGAGTTTTATTAGTACTGTGCATGGAGAGTTTTATTACCACTTTGCATACAGATTTTTATTAGCAATGTGCATGCAGATTTTATTAGCACTTCGCATGCAGATTTTCATCAGCACAGTGCATGCAGAGTTTTATTAGTACTGTGCATGCAGAGTTTTATTACCACTTTGCATACAGATTTTTATTAGCGCTGTGCATACAGAGTTTTATTAGCGCTGTGCATACAGAGTTTTATTAGCACTGTGCATGCAGATTATAAATTTATATGTTGTTTGTTATATTTTATCATCTCCTGCTGTGAGATTTTATTTCATCATTTGATTCATATCCACTGTGAATGTGACGCTACCTTTATATTTTATTCTATCGTGACGTTCATTGGCTGTGTGGATCTTGTTATACCTTGTTATATATTTATATTCTTACTTTTAACATGTTGTTGTTTATTTAAGGAAATAGTATTTTATTTCATTACCATTGCCCTATTGTGATGGTTCATTCAAAGGAATGTGATGAAATCTTGTTCATCTTATTTTATCTATTTTACTGAGTAATTATTCATTTTACACCAAGTGTTTACCGTAATGGGTTTTGTTTTTACATGTACACATAACTTGTTTTCTGCGTGTGGAATTCACACGTCATGTATACCATTGTTATTGAGTATATGATATATCTATTACTGCGGATATACTTTGGCATGGGATCGTCTAGACAACAGACATGCTTTTGTACCCTCATCTAGTTCCGATCTTGAGATAGAATCATATGAACATTACACAGAATGCTAAGTGTGAATAAACTCTCTAGTTAATTAGTTTGATTACGGGATTGTTTTAGTGCCAGTTGTAATTTTTCTTCGTTTGCAGTAACATTTATCTAAAAATATAATCTTTGCTATTTTCTTTCATTTTTACACAGGTATGTCTTGACGAAGGGACGGTTGTCCCAAATGTTCACAATATCCTTATTTATTTGGTATTTTTGTGATTTGTACATGTATATATATTTGCTGTTGAAGTATTTCTTTTTTTGCATTTGATAGATTCGCCACATATGTGCGTATTAGCAGTGTTTGGTTTGTAGAAAGCAGGGCAATCCAACACCATTCTGCTTTCGTAAGGTGTCAGATTTCATAATACACCGTCAATAAGTTAGTTCGTTACTACATTTTAAATAACAAACATTCATCGTTCATTTTGTGTATGGGGACACTGTATATAGGTTTATTTTCGCTCCGTGTTATTTTCGCCTTTCTACTAAAGGTTTTGCCCCGTTTTAATTCGACCTGGCTGAGAGAAAACAGTTTTACCCAACCTTAAATTCAGCCACTCACAATTAGGATGAAAGACGTGGAAATTTAAACGGGGCAAATATTTCCCTCTATTCGGTATTTAATGTGTTTACATTGTGCTTCATAAATTATGTGTTATATAAGTGCACTTTATATTTTGTATGTATTATCTAGATATAGTAATATATATACAGATACCCACCACATTCTTATTGTCACATCATCATAACGTTGGTCTCTTCTGTATCTCTATAACACACAGTAGTTATAATGTGTTATAACATTGCATATTCGTAACTAAAAGAAACATGGTCTTATCTTGTTATATTTCCAGGCGAGACGTTTATCAAGGTCATCAGATCTTGTAATTGCCGGGTTAATTGTTTTTGGTTTTACGCTATTTTAGAAATATTTCAGCTCTGAATGAAATATGTTCTGTATTGAATTTTGAAGTTTCCCTGAATGCTCCATATGCTTGCCAAGTGGATTATGATCCCACATGGCACACCCTTAATCTTCTCATCCAACGTACATGAAAGTTGTTTTTAAAACAAACATGTAAAAGTCAGAACAGTAATATAGCCTTTGCTTCGGTGGTATGAATTGTTGCTTAATTCGAACGTCATCTAAGGAAAACGTCTTTTCTGATCACACCCAGCAGCAGCCATTACATTATGATCTTTGGAAAAGGTGAAGATAGCTAACAGTGATTAAACAAATAACTCCATAAGGAGTACAAAGTAGAGAGTTGGGCAAACACAGACCTCTGGATATACAAGAGATGGGACCACGTGCCTAGGAGGTGTAAGCATCTCCTATCGACCGGCCGTGAGCCCTATATCTGGATAAGGTAAACGGAGCAATCCGTAGTCAGACTCAGTGTGTCAAGAACGGCCTAACGATTGGTATGAAAGACATCAAACAGCAAATGACCAGATGACAGGTTATATTGGCAAGGTACACCATGGAATTTGCAAAATGCTGCTTTTATCGATACCGTTACATTGAAACTTCTGTAACCTGAACTTTTTTGTCAATATCCTACTTCGATTAAAAACACTGATCATATGCAGAACAAGCTCTTGCGTATCGAATCATTTGAGAGATATAAACACATATGTAGGTGATAGTGGAATATTGCTACATAAATATGGGAAGTTGACAATGGAGAACCTGCAATCATCCTGTTCGTCATTAAGTTGAGTTGTTAATTTGACGTCAATATCTATTTTCGATCTAAGTACGTAGCAGATGTAGAGAATTCTGTAGCGTCTTTTATTTCGAGCTCACTGTAATATATTGAACAGTTTGCATTAATATCAATTTTTGAATTGTTTTAAATCGAGGCAGGCTACTGACAATCGGGTTGATGTTAGAGGGGTTTTTACAGCCTCATCTAAAGTGAGCATTTTGCAAATTTTATGACTGTTATAACAATCGAGGTTGCCGGTGCAACCTTCCATTACGTCAAATGCTGTCTGGCGTGTTTCATACTAATTTTAGAACGTTCTTGACACACTGATTCTGACTGTGGATTACTCCGTTTGCCTGATTAAAATAGAGGGCTCATGGTGGGCGTAACCGGTCGACAGGGGATACTTGCTCCTCCTAGGCACCTGGTCCCATCCCTGGTATGTCCAGGGATCCATGTTTGCTCATCTCTCTGATTTGTTTTTTCTATAAGAATTGCGAGATTAAGTACGGTTCGTTACGTTAGTATTTTCATTATTTTAAACTCCTGGAATGTTTTCTCGAAATATGTTGATGGTAACTTTGGTATGAGATGTCGTTTCTTTATAATATTTGGTCATCAAACTGAATCATTCGTAAAAAGGGGAATAAACATACTGTTTGCTGTGTTTATTGAGTCAAGTCGTGATAAAAGATTGGCTTTATTTCAAGTAGTAAGTTGCATAGTATACAGAGGAAAATTCTCTCTCTCTCTCTCTCTCTCTCTCTCTCTCTCAATATTTTGATATTTTGATCACAGAGCTGCATGTTTATATAGAAAAAAAACCTGTCATTAACACAGTATTACTCATATTCTTTTGTCTTAACACGGTAACCTTTTTGATAAATTTTTGTCGATATTCTGAGTATATGCATTTGGTATGCAAGTGAACAATTTTAGAAAGTATAATCGTTACTTGGAATTGTATATGATAACTCTAGTGTCTGAAGTGGGTCTGATAAAAGGTGCCGTTAAACGTTTCAATAAGTTTTATCACTATAGAAATACAAGAAAGTACAACAGTTTCTTTATCAATGAAATATTCAAAGAGAATTCCATTAACGAAGCAGGTGGCAGACGTTCGGTGATCATAACAATGCTTCTGAATTTTCGTTAGGAAATCAAGGCATCATACACATTACATACCTTCATATGATGTTAACAAACTAACTGAAATCAAGTGAACAATAAGTTTGATATATCATTAAAATGTTTTATCATTTCAAAATGTTCATCCAGTACATTCTGATTTTCGATGACATTTCTCCCATTCCATAAGTTTGTCCTGAAGCTTCTGCCGATAAATAGCTGGCAAGCAGATGCATCTCTCACTGTCACCCGGTATGTATTTATCATTTCGGAAATACCTCTTCACAATCGATACATTTCTACAATCCAACAAAGCCGTCATCTTGATGGTGATGCAACCAGTCTGTAGAAAATTCCAGAGCGTTGCGTATTCTACGTCAGAGGAGACAAAGGTTACGTGCCTTTCTGTGCATTTGAGACTTGATATTGTTGCGCATTTTCTCCTACATTCGTTAGGGGTCTTGGGGCGGATGGCGGTGTTATGGAAACGCTGGTAGATTTCATTGAGTACTGAGGGGCCGTTGAGGGTCCTCCAGCGGAGGCGCGAGTTTTTGCTGAGGAGAACGCTGTAATGGAGGGCCCTTCTGATGTCTGTCTCTGTTGTTTGCGTGAAAAGACCTGGACATATAATTGTATTCATATAAAGCAAAGCATTAAAAGGAGCACGACAGAGAGTCTGCAATTGTAATATCCATTACAATGTGTGTGAAAACAGTGATGATAACGAAAGGTGACCCTATCTCTCATAAAGAATATAAAATGGAAACCAGGGAAAACACCATTCGCAGGATGCACCATAGCACCTGATCCCACCTCTGGTGTTTCCAGGTATTCTGTATTGTCTTCTTATAATGGTTGTGACATTGGTCAACGTGACAACCTTCACTTTGTCATTGAAATCATTTCATTCAGTTAAATGTGTATTATATTGTGAAAAAAAAAGATATTCATATTACATAATCTTTAAATTACATTTTCATTCAAAACTGGAAGAAAACAGATTTAGTAGAAGAGAGACCTTCATTGTACATTTAGATACAGTACCAATCCTTATAAAGTCAATGTGGGAAAGACGAGCAGGTTTTGCCAACAAGTGTACAATGTACTTTATATGCAATGATTTTCTAAAGGCTGGCTTTATGCCAAGATCCATCAATTTAAATGCAATTTAAAATATCAAACATATCAATGTCATCAGGGTTTTTTTTTAGTCAAAATTATGAGTCATTCCTTTTTTTTTCCAAACAACATATAAACACTTTAAAATTGCCACATCAGACCTTTATCAAGTACGGAAACAAGTATTTAGCGCTAAAAGCAAAAGGTGTGAAAGGAAATTAACTGAAAACACAAGTATCTCATATACTAACGCGTCAGTTTTCACACAGAACATTTTTTGGAAATACGAACAACAAATATCTAGTGTTTCAATCAAAAGTTGTTGAAGGAAGTGACTTGAAATTTTTAAAGAAATTTCATGCATTGGCTATCCATAAAACGTCACTGTATCATAAATCACACTGACAACAGTTGATACCTACATTCATTTCCGTATTCTGTCGTCTTGGTTGAGGTTATTATGATGTCATACTTGACGGAATTCCGGTTTCGACAGTGTGGAGGAAGGATGGGTTGATGCATCACTTTTGTTCGAATTTCCTTTCTTGACATACCTGTCCACCTCTGATAAGTTGGCCCTACCAATTTTATTGGACTGAAATCTGGTGCAAAATAAACCAGTCTCATAACGTATGACGTGTCTAATAATATGAATGTGTTATTGTCCTATTGAAAAATCATATTTAGGGATATCTATCATCGGATGCATAACTTCACTGAACATAAACATTTAAATATTCCATGCATTCTTTGATCGCTTACATACCCAACACGGTGATATCACTGGTTTCTACGTCACGTCCGGACTTAAGTATACATTGATAGGTGGCACTGTCTTTAACTGTGACGTCATAGATCACTAAAGAGACAAGGTGCGGCAGATCCTGATAGATGTGAATTTTTCGTGAATTTGGCTCTAATACCTCTCCGTCTCTTTCCCACGTAATCTTCTCGAAGTGTTTGCCCACCCCTTCTACTGTTAAGGACACGTTATTGCCATACTGTCGTACCCTGACGACTGAAAAAAATGAATACATGTAAGTTATATACTATTCAAAACAAAGTAGGGGATATTGGATTTAAAAAAGACAATGAAATGCAGATCATGAGGCCAGGAAGGAAACAAAAGACAGAAAAACATTAAGGAAACATCTGTCAATTTATAAGAAACCCTGTGTACAGTCAGAAAAGGAAAGATTCTCCATAATAAGGTTTGACACCAACACAGGGGCACACAACAAATTTGCCACCTTTGTGAAACAGGGTCATAGCGGATAAAACCCCTTCGGTGGCTAGAAAAGTTCGGATTTGGCATGGCATACTCCTAACGAGACATCCCAGTTCATGTTGGAGAAGGTTATTCCATTCCTGTTGCAATGCAACAGCAAGTTCTTGGACATTGGCAGGAGGTTGTTGACGTAAGCGTAGCCGCTGTCCAAGCATTTACCAGACATGCTCTATGGGGGAAAGGTCCGGACTAAGTGCAGGCCATGGTAATGTGGTGATATTCTGCTGTTGGAGATAATTTTTAACGATCCTGGACCTATGACATCTGGCATTGTCATCTTGAAAAATGAAACGTCGGCCATAACGACGTGCAAACGGCACAACATCGGGTGCCAAGATGTTGTCCCGGTAACACTGCCCTGTGATATGTCCAGCAACAACATGCAAGTATGTTCTGCCGGCAACAGTGATGCCTCCCCACACCATTATAGATCCACCCTCATACTGATCATGACGACACCATTGGGGCCGGGCCCTAATGTGACGATATCTGTAGTTTTCTTTACGAAAAATATGTGATTGGACTTAGAATACTGTGTAGTAAAATTGTCAATTAGGACCCACGTGTTTGGTTTTATAAAACACCTCAAACCCCTGAGCAGGACCTTCCCGTCAAATTGTTTGACCCACTTATAAAATATTTTCTTTAAAATATATGTAAACTGAATGTAAACGAAATATTTAGTTTTATTTGAAAGACTATAATTGTGTAAGACTACCCAGAGATAATTTGTAAGACTCTACTTAGCTAAAAAAAATATCCAAGAGAATAAGGTTAATTGTAACTAATGTGCAATGATTTGTTTGATTTCATTGAATGTTGGGGATCATTTGTTTACATCTTCACGTTCCTAACAATTGGACATTGTTAAAATCTCTTCCTCAATCTGATCATGCGCCTGTAAGTAAATATCACTTGATATCATTAAAAACAAATTAAAAGCAAAGTGCTCTAGATTAAGTATCGCACATTGAACAATCATATAATGCATCAATTGATGAGTAGATAACTGGCGTGTGTTCGTACCACGTGTTAGTCCATTCTTTACTCACTGGTTTAGACTTAGTCCGTATACCTGGATAAGGTATATGGTTCAGGGAGTATGTGACTGGTCAAGGCATAAGTACTACTCCCTGGCATCTCATCTCACCTCTGGTGTGTCCAGGAGCCCGTATTTCCACTAGTCTTCATTTCGTGATATCTACAGGTGTTATGAGATTCGTCGCTTTTCATAATCTTCTCTCATTTAATTTACCCTGTTCACTTGAATATAAAGAAATTAAACAGTACAGGTAGTACTGCTCTATAGCTATGACCGAGTAATATTTCGAGAATAATGGACAATGCACTTTGTACCATCCACCCAAAACCTTTCTAAACACAACATACATTCCGAATATCGTGGAATCATTAAATTCCGTAGGGGATAAAGTTTCGTGAATTGCGTGGGCACCCCTATCTCTTGAATTTCAAAGCATAACGAAATACAAAATCTATATATATATATATATATATATATATATACATATATATATATATATATATATATATATATATATATATATATGTGTGTGTGTGTGTGTGTGTGTGTGTGTGTGTGTGTGTGTGTGTGTGTATGTGTGTGTGTGTGTGTTTCAGATCCCAATGAAACTGTGAAGTTGTAACAATCCACGGAAATCGATCACCGCGGATTTAAATGAATTCACAGTATTCTAACCAAAAAGAAGAGACTAAGATAACTAACAGTATTCAATCTCGCAACTGCTATAAAAAATAATATCAGAGAGATGGGCAAACACGGACCCCTGGACAATACCAGAAGTGGGATCAGGTGCCTAGGAGGAGTAAGCATCCCCTGCAACTTTCTTATCTCGTCATTGTAATTGTTTTAGGTCGCGTAAAGATCTTTTCAGTCATAATCAGACATCATCAGCTGCAGACTTTGACAAAAAACTTACCATATCTTGGCAGCAGCGGTAGTCTTTCGTATTTTTCCCGCCAATTCCTTCTCTTGTACTTAAGGCAAAGCATCTCAGATCGACTAGCGAACTCAAATGATTGAGCAATTTAATCAAATAATGAACGATATCTTAGCGAATACAATCGTGAAAACACTCCAGATGATTTCTCACAAAATAGTAGGCTCTCAATACAAAGAACTCAGGCAGCAACTCAGAGAAACTTTACAAACACAGCAACACCAGAGAGCAACTCGGTGCAGCCTATCCGTCTGAACAACAAACTCAATTATTAGGACAAGACACTATATGCTGTCCACTGCATAGAAAAACCCATTTCCGAATATTCATTTTAATGAATAAGAGATGTGTAAATGGTTTGTTGTTTAGTATGAATGAATTAGGAGTTTTATACGACTGATGATCAAATAGGAAGTTCAGTCAAAGTTTGTGACGCATTTCTTAGTGTAATATTTTAGAACTAATGAGTACAACAATGATGCAATTGATGTCGAACATGATACATGAAAATGAAAATAAAAAAAACCAACAACAAAAAACCAGTTCAACTAAACCACTTTTCAGCAACATGTGTATAATTATCAATGTTTGTAAAAATAATTCTAGATACATTTAAACCACCGCCATTTATCTCTCTCTCTCTCTCTCTCTCTCTCTCTCTCTCTCTCTCTCTCTCTGTGTATGTGTGTGTGTGTTTAATTTGTATAATTTATGTTTGAAGATGAGTCCGAGCTTCACCAGTACAGCTGTTATCGTTTATAATAGTTCAGTTAACGAAATCAAATTTGCGGGTTTGTTCAAGCTACTAAAACCACGAAAACAAAAATTTCCAAGACAATGAATAATTGTACCATCGAAATCGCTATGTTTTAGTTATTATGCAATATGGATCTGTATGTTTTGGTGATTGTATAATCATAAAACAATATAGAGCTCCATAGTGTGAAATCACGAAAGCAAACCAATTTCTCTTGTATATACATGAAAACAGGCAAAACATAGTAGCCAACACGTTTGATAAGAACATTGTTATCAAGGGACAAAACAAAGCTGGCTCTTTCTGTCTCCATCAGATTTCGTGATCCAATAAACCGGTCAACTGAATGAATCAAACACCAGTAGCCCCTTCATGGATCGGATTGGCTTTTTATCTATTTTGTAATTTTGTTATTTTGTTTTATTTATTTATTTTTTTGGGGGGGGGGGGTGGGGGTTGTTTGGGTTTGTTTTGTTTTACGTCCCGTGGAGAATTTTTCACTCATATTGAGACGTCACTAGCTGTAGGTGAAGTACCACAAATTTAGACCTATGCTTAGCGCTCAGGGCCGTAGCAGTGAGGGTTCTTTAATGTGCCAACGCCTACCGTGGAACCCGAGGATGACTTCCCGTTTTCACTCACAAGAAAGATAATTTCTGCTTCCCTTGATCATAAATAATATGCTATTTGGTGTTGCAAAATGACTTGTCATAATTTCAATTCATATGTTCCGTGTTTTAAAAGGAACACTGGTTGATTGTATACAGACTTCCAAACCACGTGGTCTCAGTCTGTCTACGCGGTCTCTATTACCTTAGCTGTGTGTTTCAAAACGTGTCACAAAATATTTGCCTACAATAGTAGCACAAGGATATTTTAGAAATAATAGTTACTTTAAGGAATTACGAGTTTATGGTACTATATCGAAATGTTGACATCTGCGCAAATGGGTGGTGAGAAGCCTCACCATATTCATTGAAGAATCTCATTTGTTCAGGTGATAGGGGTGGACTGTTCAACTATGTCTGCGCAGTCTTAAAAGCTAGTTTACTAGAGTGTTGTTTCATATCATGAATTGTAAATGACTGCATTTTAAAGCACTATTCATTGCTTTTAAATTTAAAACCCTTCACGCTTGACCTATGAAATGTTTAATCGTACTGCATTTTAAAGGCATCCAAGGATTACAGTGTTTCGGTAAGTTCCAAATTTGTACTTCTTTTTCTCAGACTTAAACTACTCTGTATTGATTATCATTATCTCGCAAGAAATCGATATAGTCTGTGTCTGTCTTCCATTTTACACAATACATTAACAAATTCAAAACTACATTCAACAAGCTCACACATGCGCAAGTTGGTAGAAAAATGGTTTTCCCCCTTTATTTTACTTCATTGTTTACTGAAATTTTCTTCCTGATTCCTCAGCACCAGAAATATTTTCCGTATCTTAAAATTATACATTCCATGTGTTAATTTATGAAAGTTCACTTAGTGACAAGGTACGTATGTAAACACACAGATATTTCTGTTGAAATGACATCTTGATATGGAAGGTTATATCCCTTGCATTTCTCGGGATACAGACTGACAGGTGCAAGACCTATCCTATAAGAAAGAAAAATAACCTAAGAGGCGTATACACTGTCAGTACAACACCACAGAGCCAGATTATATTACAATGGATTTACTTGATGTCACCCTTTGACGACTAATATCGACCTCTTCCTGGTCTCTCTCTCTCTCTCTCTCTCTCTCGATCGACAAGTTTTACCTGTAATACTCGGAATAACCTTGCACGTTATATCCTATTGCCTAAACTTCTGATTTTTTTTTAGATTATAGATCATCCGTGTACAATAGTTATCACATTACCTATGTCTGCACGGATGCATCCGCGTATGACAGGTGCAAATGACTTTTATGCAAATATTAGGAACAATAGTTTTTGTTTTTACTTAGAACGATGGATCTATGGATTCCACTTGTGACTAAAGTGAAACTCATCAAATGAAGACACAGACTAAATGGTTGAATACCATGAAAACTATTCTTCACATTTCTTGATTCTTTCGATATTCGTCCAATTATTAATTTACTGCTACAAGAAAGGGCCGACTTGTTTTGCTCATTCATCTATTCCCATGTGTCTTCCTCTATCTTGCCCCATGAGGATCCGGGTTGTTAGAATAGATCCTCAGTACCCCTTGCTTGTCGTAAGAGGCGACTAAATGGGGCGGTCCTTCGGATGAGACCGCAAAAACCTAGGTCCCTATCACAGCAGGTGTGGCACGATAAAGATCCCTCCCTGCTCAAAAGCCCTGAGCGCTGAGCATAGACCTAAATTTTGCAGCCCTTCACCGGCAATGGTGACGTCTCCATATGAGTGAAAGATTCTCGAGCGGGACGTTAAACAATATCTAATCAATCAATCTTCCTCCATCTCTCTATGGGACAGTGTAGTCTGAGATGGTATAATACTAATGGAATTCTGACTGATATTATCACCAATTGTCAGGCCGTTCTTGGCGCACTCCTTTTGACTGTGGATTACTCCACTTACCTGATCAGGATAGAGGACTCACGGAGTGCGTTACCAGTCGGCAAGGGATGGGTTCTCCTCCTAGGCCCAGTTCTTAAATTGGTATTCCTTATAGGAGTTATAAGATTGATCACTAGTTAGTACAGAGAGGTCATGTAATAATATGCTATCTTATGCAAGTCAATGATCGATTTCTGTCAGCCATTTTGTGTTGTGTAATCGGCGAGATCATTCTGTGTAAACTGCCATAAATTCTTTCGTAAGTATTTGATTTCTAGTTCGATATAGTGGCATTACTATTGCATCTTTTACTGAGTTATAGAATCATACAACATATGTTCTTACGTGGAGAAATGCTAGTCATCATCTGTACTGTACTGGTTCACCTAACCCTGACGTATAAAAGGAGTGAACACACAGTTTCCATTGTCTTTAGTACCAAAATTTTGAAACATCGAGTAATAAAATTGAAGATAATGTGTTGATATGTAACGATAACAAACAGAAAATATATAGATCTGATTACCATTTACAGACTGTCTTTGTTGATACAGTTCGTTACCCTCACCATTTTGTTGTATGTTTTTATGAGCAAATAACAGCATTTACTAATAAAAACGTGTTAAAAAAACCAAAAACAAAATAATAATAATAATAATAATAACATTTATATAGCGCTTTATCTTAAAAGAAACTCTAAAGCGCTTTACAATGTATGGCAAATCACATGAAAAAACAAGACAAATTAACATTGGACATTTTAATATCTTAAAATTATAACTCCAACTATAAAAATGTGAGAAACTTAAAAGCACTATAAATCCTGTTGATATTAATACACTTAAAGAAAGGCCTTTCTAAAAAGATGAGTTTTTAGTTGTGATTTAAAAATGTTTAGACTGGCGTTTAAACAATATCTGGGTACGAGTTTAATCTCTGCAAGTAGGAAATACAAATATCAGGTAAGAAACATACACCTTGATAAAAATTTTAAAAGAAAAAAAGGTTTCCTTTAAATGTCCAATATAGAATTTATCATCACCACTGCAACTCAACGGAATGCATACAGCCGTATACGAGGACAGTCGAGTGTTTTATTTATCTGTGTAACGCGTGGTTATTGATCAGCTTTTTAAATATCTGCAGTGTATTTATGCAGTTGTGGTGCTGTTTAAAAGGGAGTGATAATAAAAAAAAAATCAAAATACTGAGAGTACTGACAGGCGGAAGCATGTTTGATCTTGTGACCTGAAAATCAATACAGATTATTAAGACTAATCACTGTTTCAAGTGTACTAACTGTCGCATGCTTCTTGAGATATTGAGTAGCCACTATTTTTCGATATTGTAGTTGTTTGACCTTTGACCTAATAATCAAAATAGGCCATCTTCTTGCTTTGTCATTTTGATTTTTAAAATTTCAAAACGTAAATTGTTGAAACAGAAAGTTTATCAAAGTCGTAAATAGCTGTTTTTTTTAAATCCATATGTGAATATTTTCTTGCGCGTAGTGCTTGTTCACTAACTCATTATGGGTTTGTTAAGTCCATGAATCGTGATAATTTAAAAATATCCATCTGCAGCAACACACGCACTAATTTTTTGCTCCCATGCATTGGAATGCAAAATCGGCATCTATCGAACTTTTCCGCCTAGTTGAGAAGACACGAAAAGGGCCCATTGATGTGGAAACCGACTTTCGTCCATAGCATCCGGTTTATGAAGGGGCCCACACGATAGTCCTTTACAATATATTCATGCGCGCAGTGAAGGCTTAGGGATGTAGAAAAAAGATCAACTTTCAATATGTTGTCAATAATTGTAACAAATTGCTTTCCTTCTAAAAAGGACTGCAGTACGTGAACCATAGTCACGTGTTTCTGACAGAAACTTAACATTCTAGGTTAAAATAAAAAAAAAATGTGTTTCAAAATAATATATATATTTTTTTTTAATCTTAAAACATGTAAATTTTTCATGAAGAGTATTATTGCTAGACCTGTAATGATATGTAGGCCTAATGGGGATGAAAAAAAAATCTCAGTACTTCACAAGATGTAAACAGTAGCAAATTCCTTCCTTTGTTGGTTGTTGTGTGAATATACTGTCATGTATAAATTAGACTCCTTAACATCAAGAATGCTAAAACTTTTTTTCACAAACCGTACAGAACATTTAATTTTAATTCTCTTGACAATAGCTGATGAAACATGGCTAAAATCAATAAGAACATACTTGTACATTACGTTACATATCAGAATAGTTCAATGATATCGGAACAAAAAAAGGGGGGGGGTAACTCTTCAGAAAAAGAAGTTACGAAAATCTACGCTTCACTTGGACAATTAATTATGAATGTGTTACACGGGCAGATGAACACAAGCGGTATTCTCGCGAGATTATACATACTGGGGTGAAACATCACCAATAAACAATATATTTCCGGAATAATTATAATTAATAATAAACCATATCAAACTACGAAAAATTAATCATAATAGTTATTTACATTAAATATAAAATGCCTTATATATTTAATTACATTATACCAATTTTTTGAGATACAACTGGAATGAAATTACACATTATTTGGATAGGCTATTTTTTCCCCCTTTAATAATTAGGTAGATCTTATATATATATATATATACATATATATATATATATAAAAGGAAGTTTTCAGAATTTTAACTGAACTTATTTTGCACATAACATAAAGAGTATCAAACACAGAGCATTGTGTTTTTATATTATTTTTTTTTTCTGAAAGGTTTGGGGGGGGGGGGGGGGGGGTGAGAAAGATGTTATCTAAGATTCTTGTTTTTCATAGCAAAATATAAATCTATTCAAATACATGATGGTCTTAGTATAGTTTTTCCATGCAGGGTCCAGCACATCCATTCATATTACTGGTCATCCCATTTCCAACAATCTAGACATTACTTGGTTTTCTGCACACCAAAAGGCACATAAGGCTACTATCTTGACCTCATTCCATCTTCTCCATCCTACACTTCTTTCTGCTTCTACTCTCCTTCTCCAGGCTGTTTTTGGTCTCTTTGTGCCCATTTCCTTTCTGGTGTCCACACTAATGCTATCTCACAGATGTGGTTGTAAATAATGCACTATCAATGGATTATCAGTTTAGTTAATGCAAATATCAAGAATTATAAAATGTGTACACAATTTGTTCTCTGTTGGTGGGCATATATTTTGGTTCTTGGAGAGGAACCAACTGCAATGGCGGCTATGATGCTACTGATCGAGTGATGAGACAGTCCTGCTGTGTCCACTTTCCCAGATGTTGGATTTCTTGTCTCCCATTTCTGTAATTTACAAAAAATGATAAAGAAAATCAAAGTTTTATGACATTGCATTCACTAAATAATTCAGTAAATTTTTCTTTCTAGATATTTCAGCATATATTTTTTTGTAATAAAAAAAAAAAAAGACTTTAGAAGTTCTTTAAGTCCTCTTCTTTTGCATTTTACAGTGTGCCCCCCTCCCTCCTTTTTTTTTTTTAAAGTGGAAGGAAATCTGGGTTGCATTCCCAACTATTTCTTCATTGATCATCAATTTTCTGGAAATGTTATTTGGAAGGTCAAGAGGCTTAATAACTTTGTTTCCTGAAATTAAACTTCAAAGTTAAAACCTGATCAGAATTTCTGACTTTAAAATATTTTTTGTTTTTGTTTGTTTGTTTGTTTTATTTATAGTCGCCTGAGCAATTTTTCAGCTCTTTAAAATATTTGAAATAAATGAATACTTATATTGTTTAAGTGACATTACATGGAGCGAGTGTGGAATTTTTATATACTTGGCTGTCACCTTCCCATTGCATGCTTCATGGATGTTTTGTACAACACATAAGCTGCTGATTTGACAATGCCCTTCCTTGTTTTTCTTTGGTATTTTGAGTGGCAGTTTGAATTACACTGGTTTCCACCTGTCTGAATATTGAGGCTGTCCTCTGATTTCACATATAAGCCAAGTGTGGATATTACTGGAGGATTTTTATATTTTTTTTTTCATATTAACATGCCTTGAAAATGCAGTGACTTTGTGTTTCCATTATGACCTTGACCTTCAATTTTTATTGAATCTTATCTGGGTAGATCTAAAGATCTTTTCTTTGTCACAGATTTATAATAACTTATTCCTCTTCATTACCACAAAATATTGATGATTTGCTGAGGTTGCCCACATTTCCATAAGTAGTGATTGGGTTGTAACATGTATCATTACCAACAATTTCCAGGATATTAATATCTAAAGTTGAAATAATTTTGAAACAAACTTAAATTTCCATTCCACAGACATATTTCAGTGTTAGAGATGATGTTTATTCTGATGAAAATGAAGAGAGAAACAAATACACTGGACAAGACAGTTACAATCTCCTGCTATGAGATTTCTTTGTACACCAAATTATGTAAAAATACCTATTTTGTTGTTCATTTTCCTAAGTCGAAGTAATGTTTCTCTTTCATGTTGTTTTTTAAAAAAAAATCATCAGCCTTCATGGAAGATCAAATCATTAAAATTACATGTGATGCACATTATGTACTTAAAATTAGATCTCCTTTAAAAAACAACTTCAAGTCAAATGCCATGGTTAAAAAAGCAATATGGTAGATACTCGATAGTGGGTTCAAAATAGCTTATTTACCTTCTTCATGTTTAAGGAAATTTCCACCAAAACAACTTAATCATGCTGGAATTTTACAAAATTTACTTATTATATTTATAGCTTAATATAATCTTTAACATGATTAAAAAAAAACTTACACCTTTATTCTTTACAATTATATTTAGTACCTTAATTTGTTCATTCAAACTGCTCAAACACACACAAGTAGATACAGCACCTGTGCATTTTATAATTAGTTCTGGTATAAACACTTATTGATCAATTGGATTTAATCTAATTGTTTAATTATCACTATCATTATATTTCCTTTCACCAAATCTAATGAAGCAGTGCACGCCTCCTATTTTCATCATAACACTACCGGTACCCACTCCGGCCTTAACCCCACTCCCGTTTCATGTATGTCAATTTAATAAAAAAAACTTTACAATATCAAGTTTGGGATGTACAAAATTATAATGACCATTTCAATGTAATGGAGTTGTGATACACCTAACTGCTTCAGATTTGCATATTTCATTCAAAAGCATAGATAATGGTAACAGTCACATATCTGATCCCACCTCTGGTGTGTCTCGGGGTCCATGCTTTCCCAACTCGTAATTTTGTATTCTTCATGGGATTTATGCGATTGATCACTGTTCGTCATTTTCATTTTTTCATCCACCATAGCATTATGAAAGAAAGGAAAAGAGTTTTTCCTTCAACGTCTCCGCTTCGTTTGTTTTTGCCGCCATTACGCACTAGCATTCCGGAAAAATTCTATTTACAGAATACGTCTCTTTCATTTCGTCCACTTTCGCGCGAGACTATGGGTTGTGTTCATCTGCCCGTGTAGCATATTCATTAATTATACAAATTAGTAATGGCTACATTTCCGGTTCAAAAATATTTGCCCGACTTCAAGATTATTTTCCAGAATGTTGCAAACGAATATCCTCGTACCAAATACTTTAGTTATTATATTAAATTTCTGATATTTGCTAGCGGAAGGTGACTCAAAAATAACTCGCAGCATTGTGTATTTCCTCAGCTCTGGTTGATTTGATTGTTTGTTTGTTTTACGTCCCGTGGAGAATTTTTCACTCATATTGAGACGTCAGCAGCTGTAGGTGAAGTACCACAAATTTAGACCTATGCTTAGCGCTCAGGACCGTTACAGTGAGGGTTCGTTACCGTGCCAACGCCTACCGTGACACGGGACCTCCGTTTTTAAGGTCATATCTGAAAGACCCGTGATTCTCACTTCTAAATGCCGAGCGTTTGGCGAAGGAGCAACCACTACCTATTTTTCGTCTTAGGTTTCACGCGGCCATGGCGCGAGCGGGGCTCGAACTCACGACCTCCCGGTTACGAAGCGAACGCTCTAATAAAAATAAAAAATTATACAGTCCACTTTGGATTTCTGAAGTTTTCCTGATGTGGTAAGGAAATTTTACTCAATTATTATTGCGAGCCCTAATGACTAAGCGCGCGAAAAAATCCGAACTGAAGCTGCACATTTATATACAGATAAAAAAAAAATAAAATGACGGAGACCTTACAGTCACATTCATTTGATCTGCACGTGATCTGCTTACTTTCTTCCTGGCCTTGTGGTCCCCTACAAAATGCAGAGTGCATCAGATGACGTCATACAATAAATGCAGCATTGACAAATTGGTCTCTTTTTCGCAGAGAGAGAAAGAGAGAGCGGGAGAGAGAGAAGGGGAGAGATAGAAAGAGAGAGAGCGAGGGGGAGAAAGAGAGAGGGAGAGAGAGAGGGGGTGGGGGAGAGAGAGAAAGAGAGGGAGAGTTGTGGAAGAAAAATAGTTTCGCTTTGAACCCAATGGGGCCTCAAAGCGATTTCCTGTCCTGCACACTTCATTTTCTTTCTGGCTACGCTCCTGCCGGTGATGCAAAACGCAGTACCGTTCCCAGGGGTGGATCCAGGAATTGAAACTAGTGGTGTGCATGATCCAGGAATTGAAGCTAGAGGTGTGCAAGTCATGAAGCAGAGGTCTGGGGGCCGCTTTAAAACCCCCAATGGGCCTGATGGGGGTCCAAGGAGTAGCTGGATTTTATAGGGCTCGAAATATGCCCCATAAGTGGTAATTTTTAGTCCCCTACCGGCTTTGTCGAAGGGAACTATTAGTCTTGCCTCGGTCTGTCCGTCTGTCTGTCATTTCGATTTTCAGATTTCCGGACTTATCTTCGCATTGAATGAAGATATTCAACTGAAATTTTAGACATGACTTTGTCTTGAAGAGATACAGATCAAGTTTGAGTTTCCTAACCTTTGACCTACTTTTGACTGAATTATGTCCCTTGATGAATGTTTGAGGTTTTCCGGACTTTCTCCGCATTAGACGAAGATATTCAACTGAAATTTGATATATGCCTTTGTCTTGGATAGTTACAGATCAAGCGTTTTTACACTTGCCCTACTTTTGGCTGAATTATGCCCCTTTATAAATTGCAAGAATTAGTTTTCCAAACTTTTCTCTGCATGTGACGAAGATATTCAACTGACATTTGATATGTGACTTTGTCTTGGATAGATACAGATCAAGTCTGAATTTCGTTACGCTTGGCCTACTTTTGACTGAATTATGCCCCTTAATGAATTCTAAGAATCAGTTTTCTGTACTTTTTCCCGCATTGGATGTAGATATTCAATTGAAATTTGATATCTGGATTTGTAGTGAATAGTTAGACATCACGTTTGAATTTCGTTATGCTTGACCGACGTTTGACTGACTTATCTTACCGGTAGGGGACTTTATCGCCTGCAATATACTCAGAATGCTCCTTGTGCTATATTCTGCCGTTATTAATGAGTTGAAATCAATAATTACCCCAATTTTAAGGTGGTTTTTTTTAATTTTTTTATTTTTGGAGTTTTTTTCTTTTGTTTTTTTTTTTTTTGTTTTATTTTTTTTTGTTTGTTTGTTTGTTTGTTTTTTGTTTTTTTTTTTGAACAAAATTTAAGTTCTCCAACTAAAAGTAACAATAAATCAACAAATCGTGTATTTTATTTTTCTACAAGTGAAACCTTTTATCGATATTTTTCTTTCTACACAAGAGACCGTCATTTACCTTAAATTTGAAAACCAATTCATGTGGAGACATCACATATATGCATTATTCTGTATGCAACTTCCACTTTCAATCTATAACAACCACGATAAACACCAGTGTGATTATTCATAGCACATGTACTTTCTACTTTAAAGCCTCAAAACTCCAATGTCTGATTTTACTTACAACCTTCAAGCATGAACTATGGTTTTTCTTTAATATATCATCATATGAATTGTAGACGTTTTAAGGGTAATCAATATTTCTTTCTTATGTCTTTATACATCAATTATTTTAAACCAAACGGGGGAAAAAGGGGGGGGGTGCAATCCTCATACCCGCCTTTAGATCCGCCACTGTTAGAAAACCAGCATACAGCAATGTCTTCTGCACGCGTAGGTCAAAGTGTTCTCTCCTTGATCCGCACTTGAATTTTACATGTATTGTCTCCCACCCCCCACCATCACACACCTTTGAGGTCTTACAGCCGTTGTTCGGTGTAGAATATAGCCAGAGATAGGAAGGAGAGGAAGAGAAAGTGGGCGCATGCGCGCTATTATGTCGGAAGTTTTACTTCGTGTATGTATCACAACAGTTGCATCTGAAGGGACATTTGGTGTAAGTTAGCTTAAAGAATTGGCTGAATTTTATTCCTTTCTTTCTTTTTTTTTTTCGTTTTGGAGGGAGGGGTAAGACTTGAGCAGAGCTTTCGGCGCCAGCTGTTTCTTAAAGTTCCAAATACGTTAACCTTATTTTTCTTGTTGCTATTTTGGGGAATTTATTTGTGGACTTTCCTCAGCTTTCAGTTGTAGTGAAAGTTAATATTCAATGAACGAAACCGTCAGAGTCCAGAGTTAGTTAGTCGACACATAGAAAAGCTGTGCTATTTACACCCAAATAACTTTATTTTAATAAAGCACAACGTCTGGTTATAAAATGTTGATTTTAGGCTATGACCTATTTATTCGTTATTTTAAAATACCACAAGAGTTCAAAATTTTATCAATTTTAAGGCAATAAAAATCACTTGATTGATCAAGCTTTGAGCTATGCGTAGGGGTTGGTCTATCAAGTGAATTTTATTTATTTCAAACTATGAAGGCAGCTGTAGACATTTGAAGTCTACTCCCTCCCCACCAGCTGCTGTCCTAACGAATTCTAGACGTTTCGTGACCAAGACGGTTCGTGACCCGGACGTTCCGAGACCTTATAAGATTTTTCGTGACTAACATGTTTCGAGACCTAGAATAAGATGTTTCGGGACTTGAGAAAATATAAAGATTTAACATTAAGTATGTTATACAGTAACGTAATTATTGTTTGCGTAATTAATTATGTAATACAGTTAATCAATTCCTACTAAATCAGAGGAAATGCGGATTGATCGTACGTGATGTCGTGAGTAAGTAAAACTTTTTCATGGATGATAAAAAGTAAGTTTAATTCGTCATTTTTATATGATGTTAAATTATTTGATTAATAAATCTAAATAAACTGTAGCATTGTAGTTATAACATAATATGAAATTAGTTCTATCATGTCGATGATAATATGGTATTCCGGTGTCTTTTCATTAACGTTATATAATGGATACCATTGTACCTAGTGTGTATAATTCTAACATTTCAAGACTTGTACCCTTATCATATTTATTAGGAAGTTGTCTTCATTGTCATTGTTAATCATATAAACCCATGTATAAGGCTGGGTGGACATATTATGCATTTAGGATCATATCTTATATATAATTAGTATCTTGTTGCTTGGGTGTCTTTTTTGACAATAATTTATATATTTCTTCTTCTCATCGAAGTCAATATAGTACAATGTACTAAAAAAACCACTGTGACAGGCATCCTACCTTCTTTATCATTGACTTGGCCATTATTTAACATTATGAAGGAAACAAATTCAATGATAAGTTGTACTCATTTAATATTTAATAAAGCTATAACAGGCATAGAAACAGTAAGACATGACATTATTTAGAGGTAATTAAATCTGTGAAATAACAATACTTAAGTACTGCATCTACAAACAGCTATAAGCACTACATATCAAAACATAATGCATAATCAAAATCAGCATTACACATCAAAACATTATGCACATCAAAATCAATCACATGAGCATGAACAAATAACAGTTACATAACAAGCACTACAAAGTTATGTGCAACAGCATTGCACATCACTACTGCATAATCACATTAACTGCTACATTTACACTGGAACTGGCCCATACAAGGATGCACAAAAACGCAGGAGTTGTGTAGTCGAGACTCCTCCATTGTTGTACTCCTCCCACTTCTGGAAAAGTCTTCCATTCAGTTCTCGAGACTTCTTTCGGTGGAGACGTTCCATCTTTCCCTCAGAGAGCAGCCTTGCCTGCAGGGGAATGTTCTCCGCTTCTTTGTAGAGCTCGGTCAGGAGAAGATAGAACGGCACAGGCCCTTGCTGGTTCACATGTCGGTTGAGGCGGTTGTGCCAGCCTTCAAGGTCATTATTAGTCCTCACAGAAAGCATGAATACACTCCAGTTCTTCACAGGAAATACAGGATTGGTTATCCACTGTCTCCAGATGTAATCCATAAAGGTGATCAGCAAGTTGGACCTTGCCCTCTGCTCCAAGTGTTGGAACACTGGCACAATGTGTTCAGGCGGAAGAAAGGGTAGTGCCATCACCTGCCAGATATATCCTCTTTGTAGTTAGTTGTTTTTAACTGCTTTTATTCACGGAATAACGTTACGTGAATTTTTTTTTGTCACAATTGCATAATGGATTTGGTTTTGTGTTTCTTCGATGTTTTTTTTTTATATATGAGTTATGATAATAAAAAAATTACGAGGTTTTGTATTTCCCAACGGTTTAATAAAGAAATATTTATCAAGTCCCTAAACGTCGTAATGTAGGTCACGAAAGATCCCGAAAGGTCTGGGTCACGAAACGTCTTGTGAACCAAGTCACGAAAGGTCCGGGTCACGAAAAGTCCATAGACCGTCCTAACCCAGCTGTCAGGTTTTCTCTGATACGACATGTATGTTAATTTTGTTTGGTATTTGATACCTATTGTTTTTATCTGAAAGTTTAAGTATTACCTGTACGGGACAATGATATTTTGTGCATTTGTTGTCATTTCAAACCCATATATTTCATTAATGTGTAGAACTTGTATGATTACTGTGTTTGAATTGCGGAACTTTCAGAATGTGCCGAAACGACTGATTACAATTGACATTTATGCACTGAGGTTACGTGATAGTAACCAATTATAGGGCGAAGTTGACATTGATACAAATATTTCGCTAGAAAGAGGACAAACGCTGGCAAAATAAGGCATTATTGGTGCTTAGGACCAGAGTGTAAATCAGATGGAAAGAAACGCTGCATTTAGATGCACCACTCTGAATGCAAGGCGTGAAGTGTTGCCGATATCCTTATCCATGTTGGCATAATTATCTTTCATTTCTAAGTCCTTGAGATTTATTTCCCTCGCCAACTCGCATAATTTAATCAAATGTGTTTTCCTTTGAATGGTTAATGTAGTGATCCTTTCTTGGAAAGATTGCGTCTTGCAGTTTTGTTTATGTAGCTGTTATATTGTAAGATTTCTGGAGTGACTTGCCCTTCAGTTACATTCAACGCTTGAGAAAAGTCGAAGTGGATCCATATTTCGAAAGTCCCGTACTGCTTAAATCGAGACTGCTCAGTTTATTATTTCTCTGATATATCGTGTTCTATGTAGACTGATTTCTTTTTGACTAGGGACAAATTTTCATATTTTTTTTAGTATCAGCAGTGCATTTTAATTCAAGGGAAAAATCACAGTTTGAGTGCAGTACTATACAGTAGGCAGAATGATATGATATCAGACTCGGAATGCGAGACATTATATCACAAATGGTCCGTCGTATATGTGTGTGGGGGGGGGGGGTATATATCTATCGGTGTGTGTAACTTATTTAAAAGTAAAGCTGCACTTCAGTAATTAGATTTGGAGAATATAAAGGGAGACTTTAACAACTGTAATAGCATATCTTCAGTTGTGAAGATAATAATTTAAAGATTTTAAGATTTGCATTTTGACAGCTATTTTTAATATCAATTAAGTACACACATGAAAGCATGTTCAGTTGTCATTCATGATTGTATGTGAATCTTTTGAATGTGATACAGCCATAAGTATTTGATACCAGTGACATATGTAGATTTACAAAATCTGTACCATTCGCAGTCTGGTGGATTAATTGAGAGTTTCTGTGTTGTACATAGAACTCTTGCACAGTGCAGTTTAATAGCAGTACTGTGTGTAATATAAACAGACCCCATGGGGATTCAGGTTAGAATAAATCCTCAGTACCCCTTGCTTGTCGTAAGAGGCGACTAAATGGGGCGGTCCTTTGGATAAGACCGCATAAACCGAGGTCCAGTGTCACAGCAGGTGTGGCATGATAAAGATTCCTCCCTGCTGAAAGGCTATAAGTGCCAAGCATAGGCCTAAATTTTGCAGCCCTTCACTGGTAATGGTGATGTTTCCGTATAAGTGAAACATTCTTGAGAAGGACATTAAACAATGCACAATAATTCAATCAATCAACTCTTAATTTTGTTTTCCATACAGGACTGCAAGACGTTCAATACTTCTAAAGTGAGATGGTTAATTTAGCCATTTTAGGAGGCTGTTTTAGGGTATTTTCCAATAGTTTATTTTGCAATTATGAAATTTGAAGCAATGAATAGTCAGGGGCATAACTGAAAATAGTTATGGAAAAAATGTACCATAAAACTGTTATTTTCGTATCTCGCCAATGAACTGAAAATTCAACTTTCAATATGATCACCTGAGTCAGATGACCTATTGCCGTTGGTCTTTGTCCGACTCCCGTTAACAATTTCACATATTTTACTTCTTCTTGAAAACTACAAGGCCAATTGTTACTATTTTTAGTGTGAAGCATATCCAAGCTAAGAGGAATATAAATTGTTACATTAATGACCTTATCACACCTGGGGTTTCGGGGGAGAGGGCCAGATATGCTAAAAAGCCTATATTTTCATAGATCTTCTTTTCTACTCCCACACATGTGAGAGAAAAGCTAAATGTATGGTTATGATGTCCGTAAAGCCCTCTATCAAAATTGTGAAATTCATGACCCCTGGGTTAGAGGTTCAGGCCCTAGGGTGGGGCTGATTTGGCCATATAATGAACATGCATTAAACCTTAGAAAATCTCATCCTTAAACATGAGGATATGTCTCCTGTGGCAGTCAAGCATTTCTTCTCTTACTTTCTCTAATTTACCTGCCCTCTGAATTTATTGAGAACCCTATAATGCATATGATATTGCACTTGATGCCTTTGTGGCCCTTCAGGCCTTTGATTATACTGCTTATTGCCGGTCGTGATAGCTCAGTGGTAGAGCATTCTAGAGAGAGGTCGTGAGGTCGAGCCCCGCTCGTGTCATGGCTGCATCAAACTTAGCACATTAACTAGGTTGTGATTGCACCTTTGCCAAATGCTTGGCATTTAGAGGTGAGATTCTCAACTTGAATGAAAGAAAATGGAGTAGACAATGTCGCTATAACTTTGGATTTAAATTCTCGCTTTATACACACACTTTGCTATTACCACTCTCTATTATTGGGTGAGAAATTCATCATATAGCTGCAACATTCTTTTTAATCTATGTTTTGCATATTTTCTGGAATATAGTAGATATTTTCCTTAATATAGTAGATAATCATAATGATAATCATGAAAATTGATTAATACAAACAAGATGATGTGATATACAGTTAGATTTTTTTCTGAATATCAATGATAATTTTTTTTTCTCTGCAAGCCACGACTGAAATGTATGCTCCTTTCCCTTTTCACACATGCATGAACATTTTTTTGTTTCTCATAAATATGCATGACAGGAGTGATGTAATTCATTGACCGATAGAATTCACGCATGGCATATAACTGAAGATCTGGTATAGCGTAGTTGCCTTTAACTCAGTAATGGCTGCGGCCATGAAAACTTGTGCTTTATTGCACAATGAAACTATCTTTGACAAGAAATCATAAACCCCAACACGTTTGTTTGCTCATGTGTTTTCTGATTGCCATATCTGTATACTTATGGGGTCTGTGGTTAGTTACTGAAGAAGTAGAAAAACAAGTGTTCTGATTGGTCAAGAGTTATTTGCTTGCATTCTATAAACAGTTTAAATCTCCGACTAGCCTGTGCTCAGAAGCTTAGCAATTGGCCGAATTGTGTCATGCATATTTATGAAGAAAAAAAAATCATGCAGAGAACTCTGGGTGAAAAGGGAGAGGAGTGGACATTTCAGCCGGGGCTTGCGACAGTGGGAATGACGGCATGCTGAAATGTTTGAAATGAAATCTGTATTGATATTACAAGAATTCGATAAGATTGTACATGATAAAGTTGGGTTTAACTAAATAATAACAAAAAAATTTAAAAGCTCTTGCTAACTTCTGATTAATAAACAAGTGTATGAGTGGGTGACCACTGTCAGGATATTTTAGGTCATGATGTCAAGTATGTAGGTCTTTCCAAGTGGGAAAAATAGTGATATTTGCTTGAAATTGGAAAAAAGGATTTATAGAAAGTGATGGGAAAAAAATCCCAAACGAGTGCATTGAATTTTCAAAAGTCAGTAAGTATATTTTACAATTTTGGAGCAAAAATGGTAATCTATGGAGATTGTAGTCTGTGGGCCTGTGAAGGAGATTGTAGTCTGTGGGCCTGAGATTGAGACTGTAGTCTGTGAGCCTGTGAAGGAGATTGTAGTCTGTGGGCCTGTGAAGGAGATTGTAGTCTCTGGGCTTGAGGTTGTAGTCTGTGGGCCTGTGAAGGAGATTGTAGTCTGTGGGCCTGTGAAGGAGATTGTAGTCTGTGGGCCTGTGAAGGAGATTGTAGTCTGTGGGCCTGTGAAGGAGGTTGTAGTCTGTGGGCCTGTGAAGGAGATTGTAGTCTGTGGGCCTGTGAAGGAGATTGTAGTCTGTGGGCCTGAGATTGAGATTTATGAATAAAAAGGCTACTCAGCTTCAATTTGTTTTCATTGTTTGGGAATTATTATGCAAAAACTGGGAAAAGGGCCTGCTTTTTAGCATTGGGAATGGAGTCTTATATTTTAGCGCCCTACAGACCTTTAAAAAAAAAATAACACTGACTGTGTACCGGCCCCTTACAGACCCTGAAAAAAAAAACCCCACTGTGTATACCTTGTCATTTAAACTTCATAGAACTGCAGATATTGAGAATTGAACTTGAGTCATGTTGGTGAGAAGCAAGTGTGTTAACCATTAAATTACCTGAACTGTCTTCGCTACCCATTTGTTGTTGCTCATGATCTTGAAAATGTCATGACCTTGAATTAAGGTCATGTCACCAAAGTCAGACTCAAAGGATGTCCAAAGTTTTAAAATGTTGTTGCTGACATTTCATTGTGCATATCTATTGTTATTGCAGTTAGATATTGTTGTCTAAGGTTTAGTTCAGACAATTCAAGGTTTATGAATGATTAAATTTGCTGTTATACCAGAAGCAGAAATTACCACCAAAGAGAGTTTACAAGTAGCATTATTACTGCTAGTTTGTCATATCGTAAACTTTGCTTCCCTGTATCAAATATGATGTCGCTTTGATTTATGTACTAAGTGGGTCTGACAACAGGATCCTCTCCAGTTGAAAAATAAGTAAAGATTTCCCAATCCATCGTCCAGAAATTCCCAATTAGGAGACAATGTTTTTGTACTTCTGTCCTGTCTGTCACAAAATAAAAAAATGACCATATATTCACCACATGTTGAACTGTTTATCTATCCAGATAACAACATCATTTTGCTGTTATCAACACTGCAGTACAATGAAATGTAATCAGATATTTAGCCAGTTCATGTGTGGGTACTTGTTTTGAGTATTACCAAGCTGCAGTAAAGTAAATCGATTGTATATTGTTAAATATCCATGTTGAACATTTTTCACTCCTATGGAAACAGCACAATTGATGGTGAAGGACTGCAAAATTTAGGCCTATGCTCAGCGCTTATGGTATGATAAATAATTGAGTCAAGAATGCTTTTATTTTCACTTGTTTATTGTAGTAAACAGAGGGAGGCTAGGTCATGTACAGATCTGTGTATTTAAAATATTTTCTCTTATAATTTTCAGGTCATTCATTTTTTGTGAATGAAATATGGACTCAGATTTCTTGATGCACTAGTGTGATCTGGTAAATATTTCTCATATTGAACTAGTGTGATCTGGTAAATATTTCTCATATTGAATCCTAGGTAAATTATCCATACAAATTTTTATGTATGGATTTACAATCCTGAAGCACACCACTACACTATATCAACCAATCTACCACTAATCTATTCCCAATTCAAATTATTCTGTTTCCACACTAAATTGTTATTCAAACCATTCAGTCTTATATTTTGGTTGCCTACAAACCTAAAAAAAGTAACACTGACTGTGTGTCAGCCCCTACAGACCCTGAAAAAAAAAAGACTGACTGTGTATATCTTGTCATTTAAAACTACATAGAACTGCAGATTTTGAGATTTGAATGTAAGTCATTCTGTTGTCATATAAAACTTTGTTTACTAAGGTCATTCAAGTTAAAATCCCATGGGGCTAATTTGGGTCATTATATGGATGTAGTCAAAATTTATAGGTTTAAAGGGGATAAAACCCATGTAAAAGTCTTCTGAGAACAGCAGGGCCACAATGACTCAGGTGAGTGTTGTGGCCCATGGGTCTCTTTATGGATAAATAACAGTATACATGCTTACAAGCTAGTGGTCAACATCCATTATGCTTTAACAATTGAACAGTTTTTAACTTCTTGATAACTATTATTCCAATTCTCTTCAAATTTGGTATGAAGCATTTTTGAGACGGGGGGGGGGGGGGGGGGGGGGGGGGGGGGGGGGGGGGGGGGGGAATTAAGATAATTCTGTTTTATGTTAATGTTAAAAATTTTAGTATGTAAACACTTTCAGAGCACATGATGTGTTATGCTGGTGCTGCATATTAGCTTACACAAACATGAGCAGGAAACTTTCTCTAGATGCCATAGTCCTTGGGGCTAGTGATACTTTTAACAATAAATACTCAGGTGACCAATAGGGCCTCTATGCCTGATCACAATTTTGTGTGTGTGTGTGGTTTTATTATTTTTTTTATGTCATCATCTGTTTATCACAGGGGAAGTTATGAAGCCCACACCGAAGGAATTTGCATCAGCGTCCTAAATAAGTAAGTCTACGCAATGCTGGGGTGATTGATATAAGCCTTTGAATTCATTATGAGGGTTGTTCAGTATGTAATATGTATTGTACCACACTGCCATAATGCTTTGCACAATTTCGTGGATGATGATGCTCTTAAATAGGTCTATTCAATGCCTTTCCAACGGTATAAACACGAGCCTTCAGCTCCACATAGTTTTAAACTTATATTTCAATATAGCCAGTCATTGACCACTGTTGTAAAAATGGTTGAGAATATTGACGAAATTAGAGCTGATATAAAAGTTCACACAAAACTTGGTCATTTGAAAATGCAGATTTTTACTGAATTGGGGAGGTTTATAGGTCTGATAAGGTATCTTATGAGACAGTTCATAGGTAGAGAAAGAAATTTCTGACTGGCACAAATCAATGTACTGTTACACAGTTCATAAATGGATTCAGAGATGGAAATTATGTTTTTCAAACTGCGGAAAATACTTTGAAGGGATGTAATGTTCATTTCACTTTTTGGGTCGAATGATTTTGAGATATCGTACAATACACATTACATATCGAGCAACCCTTGTATTTCATCAGATACCAAAATAAGTAAGTCCACACAATGCTAGGGTGATTAGGTAGTCAGGGGGATAATTATTTCATTTTGAATTGTGTAAGATAAGGTGATAAAGAGCTTAGTAATGTAAGCATGAATTGTCACTGCCTCATGTGGAGGTCTCCATATTGACAGTGTGTGTATGTATATAAAGGTATCAGTGTGTTCATAGTCATTTGTATGTTACTGGGCAGTTTTAGTTTTACTTTCAATTTTTTTTCTTGGACATACAGAATGTTTATTTTCACTTTCATTTCTTGTTTTCAGGCCTACAAAAATGATAACTATACTGAGAACTTACTTCCCACTGATTTTTTGGCTTCTGAATGCTTGTTCGTGGAAAGGTAATGTTGCAAAGCAATAATTATTCTCTAATGATCATGAACTGGACAACATCACAATTGCTGCAGACAATTGTCAAGATTAATTATTCACAATTTGGCTCCTTATTCTTAAAGTAAAACAAAAATAAGCAGTTAGATTAAAGGGTTTCCTGGTATAGACGGTTGCCATCAGAAAAGTTTATTACAAGGTCATTGGCTGGTGTTAGTTCTTTTTCACCAATAATGCTCTCAGTCACTTTGACCCATGATTGTCTCAATTTTTGTCTTTTCATTCTGTGTTGTATGTGGAATTGTTGTTTATTACTGCTAGCTTCAATGTTGTTAGAATATTTTTATTATCCCCTCACATCTCACTGTGAGAGAGGATATAGTAAAATGATTGTTCAAGGAATATATCAAATCTGTTAATCACACAAGTATTTTTCTGTAGTCGGTGAATGAAGTTTAATTTGTTTGCAGTTCTGAATGTACCGCATTCCTGCAATCAGACTGAAATTGTGGGTATTAGAAGTCGGTTTTTAAAGCAATACAAGTTATAACTGAAAGTATTTTTTTCAACTATCCAGATATGCACGAATAAACACCTATTGTTATGACTTGCAAAATCTCCAAGATCTGAAGAAAAACTCAGAAAAATAAACAAAGGAATATTATTTGAGAGCATACCTATAATGAGCGTTTCATATAAACTGCCATTGCATTGTATACACAAACATAGGAATGTTGATTGCCGAACATAATCGGGTTACACTGAGACCGAGGTCATACAAACATGGAGACTGACGTGAGTAACTACATGTTTCATTTGTTTTACAATGATATTGCACTTTGTCATAAAAGACTTGAAGTATTATAAGTGACTGTAAGAAGGTAATTAAATTATGCAAATGTGTCACTCAAATGATATCTTATTAATGAATTTGCTATAAAGTTAGCATATTGTTTACAAATCTGATACGTTCCCAGTGCCAATCTTTCACATTTTTCGGAACTGGACAATGCACATCGGAGATTACAAACCAGAATTACGAACTGGACGACAGTGATTCATGAATCTACATTTTTCTGCTGATTTGACAGGCTTATTGCATCAGGTCCACTATGATTTAACGAAATTTTATGTTTTCGATCATAAATATGTTGTTTTACTTGTAATTTTAATTTTCAATATTTTTGCTGTCAGATATGGCTTGTATTGCTTTAAACATTTGATAGTAAATACTGTTATTACAATAGGGTTTAAATCATTGTCAGAAACACTCAGTTGAATCTGCTTCATTCCTTTCTCCATGATGGATGAGGAATGTGTAATCAACCATGAGCTGATGAGGATTCAAACACAGATTATAAGTATTTCAAACACAGATTAAAAGTATTTCAATATTTCAAACACCGATTAAAAGTATTTCAATATTTCAAACACCGATTAAAAGTATTTCAAACGCCGGTTATAAGTATTTCAAACACAGATAAAAAGTATTTCAAACACAGATCTATGAGTATCAGTGTCTTGTTTTGTGTTCCAATTTGCACAAATCCCCCACATTTGATACTAGTAAACATACATGGTGACAGAAGATCTCGCGATAGGGAAATTGTTTCCAACCTGTTGATACTAATGTTTCAGGTCACAGTTCAAGATCAAATAACATCGAAAGTACATTCCCTCAAATATTACTTCTGTAAATTAATTGGGGGGGGGGGGGGGGGGGGGTACTGGTAGGGGGGACGCCCATTGCTTATGTATTGCTCTCAGAATGCTTGTGGAATTTTATGTACTTTTGGGTTGAATAGGTTTGATTTAGTTTGTTGTACATTGTTCATGATAATCACATCACCAAATATGTTAATGAAACTACATTTTATTTGATCATGTTTATCTATCAGTTTATGCTAAGTTTTATCAATAAGAAGATTGCATTGCAGCTGTTTTGAATATTGGCATACTTTCAGCACTTGAGTTTACACAATAAATACTATACATATACCAGTATGTATTGCACTTTTTCAGTTTGATCGTAATTTGCAGAAATAGATTGGCACAAAATTTTCCTTATAATCATATGAAAAATAGCTGTGTATGATTGTTTAGACTCAATTCAGAAGGTGCTAATTAATTTAATAATGAAAATCACAGAGCATGTTGTTGATGGGTCATTCTTCTTGGGGGATAAAGCATTCATTTTGTGATTGGGAGTGCACGAGTTTAATGCCACTGATGTACAGATAGAGAGGGATTCTCCATTGACAAACCCAGGCCCCAAGTTCTTTTTCTCATGACAGAAAAGTTAGCTTTGAAGTATCAAATACGTCAAGCAAAATATGTGTCCTGCCAAGTGTCTACAAGCACAGTGTTACACATGCACTAACACACTCGTTACACATGCACTAACACACTCATTACACATGCACTAACACACTCGTTACACATGCACTAACACACTCATTACACATGCACTAACACACTCATTACACATGCACTAACACACTCGTTACACATGCACTAACGCACTCATTACACATGCACTAACACACTCGTTACACATGCACTAACGCACTCATTACACATGCACTAACACACTCGTTACACATGCACTAACGCACTCGTTACACATGCACTAACACACTCATTACACATGCACTAACACACTCGTTACACATGCACTAACACACTCATTTCACATGCACTAACACACTCATTACATATGCACTTAACACACTCACTTAGAAGTTAAAAATTTGAGTCTTTCATATATGGTCTTCAGAATGGGATTCACGATTTGTGTTACTGCAGGCACATTTAGAAACTCCCACTCCCATGGCCACGGGCACAAAGCAGTTTATGTCTATCGACAGCTGGTGATGTTACAGTGTGAGAGGAGTATTTTCAAAGGGTTGTAAAACAAAATGATTGGCAATAATTCTCTGTTACGATGTAAACACTGATTGTTAAATGCATTTTAATTTTCTGAAGGTACACCTGTTCTATCATTCCTGCACAAAGACAAACCTAAGGAGGCAAACAGAAAGGCTTCAATAGATGATGCCCCCAAGGCATCAAAAGTTAAGAAACAAGTAGATGTTTGTATAGATAATGATGATGCAGCCACAATAAGAGAAGAAGATGACCATATCCAGAGACCTATACTTGGAGAAGATGACGCCGTTACAGATGTAGATGATGAAAGAGATGGTGAATATTTTGTCGAGGATGAAATAGATCTCCTTTTTACGGATCTGTCTGACAGCGAGGATGATTTGGATTTGATTGTAGAGGATACAGATTACAATATTTCATTCCTTGTGGAATCGCCCATGGAGACAGAAGATTCATACAGACAGACAGGCAGACGACACCACAACAGTTTTGTAATTATTGAGTCAGGGAACTCGGGGAAACTAACGTTTCAAAAGAAGAACATTCATGCAGAGTCTTCAATGTGTTCTGGGGGATGGTCACCACAGCATGTCCACGCAAACATGATGAACAGCATTGACCAGGAGAAGAAGAGAAAGGTGTTCTGTGATTACGAATCAAACAGTTTCGATAGCTATTTGAATTCTGATTATCTTGACTCAGGGGACAGTCTTCAGTCATTAAAATTTCAGAAAGACTTTCATGTTTCTGAGCGAGTTGTCTGCTGGAAAGATGAGATTAACACTCAAAATTTGGAGACAGAATTTGTCAATGTAAATCTTACAGTTGAAAATATTACTGAAAATTTTAATGCAAACTTACAACAAAAGGAATTGAAAATTTCAAATGAAAAGAGCCGAGGCAATGTTAACTTTGCAGAGAAAATTCCAGACATTGTGGAAAATGAACATGAGCCGTTTTTAGGCGCAATGCTCTGTGGTTTGCTTCTGAATCTATGTGTAATAGCTGCAGTCTATACACAATCTGGAGTAGAACTTCTAAAATACACTGAAAATACAAATAAACAAAAGAAAAAAGAAAATAAAAATCATAAAACATCTAGAAGAGAAAAACGAAGACAGCAACGAATTCTGCGAGGTATAATTAATTGGCAGATAAGTCTTAGAAGAAACACAACAGTTATGTATGATTGCCATAATTTAAATTGTGGACGTATTTATCCTTCAACTTCAAATGGACCAACAGCTCTGCAGCAAATAGCCAATGATGCAGACCTTGATGAAGTGGGCGAGAGCCAACGTGCAGATCTACATCAAACACAGCAACAAGGAGTGGCTCCTATGAATGGACTCCCTGAAGTGAATTCTGTAACAAATTTGAGAAATGGAAATCTACCAGGTAGAAATCTGGAGGCCAGTAAATTATTTTCAGATCCAGTGATGGGGACAGAGAGGCCGACAGACTGCAATCCAATGTCTGCATCTTTGCCGACTGAACTCCATAGAGACACCATTGGTGGCATTAAAAGTACTCTCCCAGTGATAGCGAAGGGGGAGAATGCACAGTCTCTCCCCAAGGACCACAAATCTATCCAAGCAAAAGACGAGAAAAACCCACATGAAGCAGCGTTTGAGAGCAGGAACACAAATACTGGCTCCTCTTTCGTTCCGGAATTGGACGGCTCATCACTGACATCGACAGAGACCCTCAGTGACCTCTTCACCAGCCTCTCGTTGTCATCTGTCGAAGAAGATGAGGCCTTCCACTACGAGTGGATAAGACTGAAGACTTTCTCTGAGTGGCCTCTGACCTCCCTTTTCTCCACCGTGCTTGCCCGGGCTGGATGGGTGTCTCTGGGAGACGGTGACCGAGCCCGGTGTTACAGTTGTCACGTCGTACACGATGGGTGGCGAAATGGTGATAACCCTTTACATTTCCATGACCATCACTGCAGGTACTGATTAATTTTATCATTGACAAATCACTCGTTCTGTACACATTACAATTAACAGTCGGACTGAGGCTTTATTGAATGCCCAGTATCATGAAATTGCTTGTTAATTTCACAAAAGTATTTTAATTACAGTATTGGTATGTCCTCATAAAAGGTGACTTGGGGGACATGCAGTATTCTTTTTTTTCTGTTAATGCAATATAACCTCTGACAGCCATATTTTTTTTATGATTGGTGATATTAGGGATTTTACATTTACATTTATGTATATATATGTATTCCTTGTGATAAGACCTTCCTTTGGGAAACAAAGGTGTATTCGTGACGTTGGGTTTATGAGGACGTTGGCCTTTTTTACTTTCTTACTAGACAGGAATGTGATGTCTGTATGTCAGTTGTATGGTCTTTTCAAGATTTTCTGTGTGTATTTTATTTTTCCTCCAGATATAAACAAAATCAAGCTAAACTTGGTAGTATAGCGTCTCTGGTGGGTCACTGTACATCATTTTGGAATTTTGATCCATTTCAGCTTGGCTCTTGCAGAAGTTTTATATCATATATATCATTGAAAACAAACTTGTCAAGAAAAATCCGCCTACATCAATTTGTAACGAGCATATTATGTATCGTCTCAGGTTCTCTTGTTGTTTGAGATGCATATTATATAGCACATATAGCTTTGTACCCTCATAATATAATGTACCTTTCACCCACTGTCTGCAGTACACAGACATTTAAGATTCAGTGGAGCCAACTCTTTATTTAGATTTCTTCATTCTTCTTCGGACAATATTCCAATCCTTCGAGAGACTCCGGACCCAGCTACCCAGAAGACGCTGATGAAAGACCATGAGAGAGTTCAGCAGACAACAGATCTCAGATCTTCAGGGAATGCAAACACAACTGCTGCAAGCATCTCTCCAGCCAATGAGACCAGAAATTCCACCATAAATTTGATGTCACAGGAAGTTGTCCACAACAGACCACAGGAAACGAGGGGCATTGCCATGGCGATAAATAACCAGGGATACTCCACAGTTGCTGCTGAGGTCAGTGTAAAGTTACAGACTGAAATTAAATACATACAATGCTCCTTTAGGGTGCCTCTTACGTCTTGTTGTCCATGAAGATCAAAGAGAAATGACTCGTAATAAATGTTGTTAACATTATCTGGTTAACATAATCCGACACACTTAGATAGGAACGGTGAGACAGTCACTGATGCAAAAGACATGGCCGATACTTTCAACGAATTCTTCTGCGGCATTGGGCATAAATTCGCAGAAAAATTTGACAATTCTTTACCTGTTATTGAACAATTAATGCCTAGAGGGTCGTTCACCATTCCAGATATTTCTATTGAATTTGTTATAAAGGAATTAAGAGGTATGTCAATTTCGAAAGCTACTGGTCTAGATGCTATTTCTGTTAAGTTGTTAAAAATGACCTCAGATGTAATTGCTGAAATTCTAACATTTTTACTGAATACTTCTATCAAAAGTGGTGTTGTTGCGTCCGAGTGGAAAAAAGCAAGAGTTACCCCTCTTTTTAAATCTGGTGACAATTTTATTGTGAACAATTATCGACCGGTGTCAGTTTTACCTATTGTAAGCAAAATTATTGAGAGGCATGTTTCTAATTCCTTTTACGAGTATTTGGATAAAAACAAACTTTTAAGTGAAAATCAGTCCGGTTTTAGACCAAATCACTCATGTGAAACTACGCTTCATAACATCATCGATAAATGGTTAAGTAACATAGACAACGGCAAATTAACAGGTGTTCTTTTTATTGACCTTAGTAAAGCTTTTGACACTGTGAATCATGAAGTACTGTTGCACAAGCTTTTATCATTTGGTATTTGTCAAAATTCTTTTAAATGGTTTCATTCTTATCTTAGCGGAAAATCACAGTGCGTTAGATGGGGAGGTGTTGTTTCTGAGGAAAGGGATGTTACAATAGGAGTGCCTCAGGGGTCAATATTGGGTCCATTGTTTTTCATTTTATTTGTTAATGACTATCCAAAATGTCTAAAGCATTCACATGTTTCCATGTATGCGGATGATACATCTCAGGACGTTTCACATAAATCTATCGATGTAATCGAGCAAATGTTGCACGAGGATCTTTTAAATTCTATGAAATGGTTGGAATGTAATAAACTTACTATGAACCTTAAGAAAACACAGTGTATGTTGATTGGTACCACGCAAAAGCTTTCTCAGTGCAGAAAAATGTGTATTAAAGTAGGTGATATTGTTTTAGATACTGTTAACACTGCTAAACTTCTTGGTGTACAAATAGATGAATGTTTGACATGGTCTGGGCACATTGATTCCTTATGTAAGAAACTGTCACAGAAAATAGGTCTTTTACGTCGACTACAAACTTTTATGTCACCTGCAGCATTATTGAAAATTTATAACACTGTTATCTTTCCTCATTTTAACTATTGTTCTACAGTTTGGTGCTCTGCCAAAAACAAGATGTGTGTTGATAGACTTTTCAAATTGCAGAAAAGGGCAGCCAGAATTATTTTAAACGACAAAGTTACACAGATTTCTACTGTTGATATTTTTAGCGTTCTTAAATGGATGCCTGTTCATGATTATTTTATATACAGGAAACTTGTACTTTCCTTCAAAGTTCTTAACAATATGACACCAGAGTATATGAATGTTTTTAGATTTGTACATCAAATTAGTTCTAGGGTAACAAGAAGTAGTGAAAATGGCATTTTATATGTTCCAGAGTTTCGAACAGAATATTTTAAGCGATCTTTTAAGGTGTCATCTACTCTTTTATGGAATGAGCTGCCTGCATCCGTCAGAAACGCCAATTCCATTGAATCTTTTAAATCAACATATTTGACACATTATAAATCCAACTAGGAAACTTTGTACTTTTACAACCTCAGTAACCTTGACTATTTTTTTTTTTTATTGTAATGTCTGCCAGCGTATTTTGTTGTTGTTATTTTTAGTGATAATGTACATGTGTAAATATTTTATGTATAAATGTCTTATGATTTTCTATCCTCTCATTTAATCTGTCTGTAAATATGTTTTTATACAGGACCACAATGTGAACTAGTATGTAATACTAATTGTGCTATCCTGTCTAAATAAAGAATTTATTATTATTATTATTATTATTCTAAATATTGGTGAAATGCAATCGTAGATCTCGGGGAGACCACCAGTTTATAATCAAGTAGCAGCCAGCAGAGATGATACAACCACCCACATCCCCCCAGATCAGCAGGCTTACACCACAACAGGTGCCCCTCCCAGCCCCTCCAGCAGGGAGACACAGTTGGAGGCTCTCAAAAGGGATCCCATGGGGATCAATTTTGAACGCCCAAAATACCCGTCCTATGCTATTCTGGCTGTTCGTATCAGTTCCTATACTGATTGGCCGGCGGCCATGACGCAGACTCCACGTGACATGGCTCTGGCTGGGTTTTTCTATGCTGGTTACGGCGACTACACACGGTGTTTCTTTTGTGGAGGAGGGCTCAGGAACTGGGAAGCAGGAGACGACCCATGGGTGAGTTTAAAGAATTTTGAAAGTCAGATCTGGAGATTGGTATTGCTTTAATTTAATAGAGGATTTATACTAATTGTGATTTTTTTTCCCCCAGTCTTTGTCTTTTGTTTTCCTCTCTTTTTATTTGCAACATCTCTCTCTCTCTCTCTCTCTCTCTCTCTCTCTCTCTCTCTCTCTCTCTCTCTCTCTCTCTCTCTCTCAGTAACTACCAGAAGATGGAATTTTGTCAGTGACATCTACAACTTTATTAGGAGTCCATTCCATGTATAATTATTTCTATTATTATTCTACATTTATATAGCATTTTATCTTATCAAAAATTTCCCTATAGTGCTTTACATTTAAGACAATAAAACAAAGTATAATAATTACATAAAAAGTGACATAATAGTACTAAACTGAATTCAAAATAGAACTAAAAGTAGATAATATATTTTTTTTATTTATTTATTATTTTTTTTTTGTATAATTGAATGCTAAAAACTTAGCTAACGCATTACTAATAAGCATTTTAAGGTGTGTTTTTAAATGTTTTTTAAAAAGCGTAATTAGCTATGTTTGAAGCATATTACCAAGACTGCAGAGATTTATTTTTGAAATAATTTTCCTAACTGTTGACAGTAGGGACTATTTACCCTTAGGCATTGTTTTGCAAGCATACAGGATCTTCCAGACAGACAAAAACAATGGATCAATTCTTTGCTGAGTCAGCGCAAGCATCAGTGATGTCAAAACTGATTTTTTCAGAGATCTATGAATTCTCAGTGTGTATGTATTGTACAGTGATATTTTCTCGTGTCACACATTTATTTTCTTTGCCTATTGTACAGGTTGAACATGCAAGGTGGTTCAGCAAGTGTGCGTTTGTTCGTCAGAATCGTGGCCAGCAATTCATTGACCTAGTTCTAAAACGAGCAGCAGAAGTGGTATGTGATCAGAAATCAGGGCAAGCTGGGAGGGGGGGGGGGGTTGCAAACAAACTGATGTTCATCTGCAGATAGTGTTACAGTCGCTCAAACAAAAATTCAATTTTCATGTCATGTTAACTCATTGGTCAGTTAATTCACTGTGTGCAAATAGTTATTCAGGTCATGCAAATTTTGAGTTGACTTGGGCAGTTAGCCGACTCCATGGCTTCATGTCCATCTTGTGGATTGTCCTCTTCACTGTCACCCTCATGAATATGCAATTGAATATAGTTTGACTGGCAGTATATGTTCATTATTTTTGAAATGAAGTCAATGGAATAAATGCATTGTTTGTAAAGAACATAGTTTTGTATCATTTTTAGCGTTATGCAGTCTATTATTAATCGTACATGAATATATGGAGGGGGTAGGAGAATAAAAACTGTAGACTTCGTGTTCCATGAAATATATTGCAATTAATTTTTCATAAAAATGAATAATATGACAATATTTGAATAACATTCTAACAGAAATCTGGCAATATATATCTGAAATCATACATGATTTTTTTTTCTCTGTAAAGGAGGAACAAAGGCAACTAGAAGAGACTGGAGGCACACAGACAAACATACAGACAGGTGAGTATCTGTACTATAGCACACAGACAGACAGACAGACAGGTGAGTATCTGTACTATAGCACACAGACAGACAGACAGACAGGTGAGTATCTGTACTATAGCACACAGACAGACAGACAGGCGAGTATCTGTACTATAACACACAGACAGACAGGTGAGTGTCTGTACTATAGCACACAGACAAACATAAGACAGGTGAGTGTCTGTACTAAAGCACACAAACAGACAGACACAAACAGACAGAAAGGTGAGTATTTGTACTATAGCATGCATACAGACAGTCGTGTACCTGTAATGTAACATGCATACAGAGAGATGAGGATAATAAGCAATCAAACATAAAAATATCTGTTATTCTTAGACGTATGTCTGTAGTGTAACATACAAACATGACACATATGGTATTTGCAGTGTAACACACACAGAAGTTATACATTATATTGTGTAGCAAGAAGTACTAAGTTACGTGTGTTGCAGTTAGCAATGTATCCAATATACAGACAGTAGTACAGACACAGGATGACATATTCAATCTACAGACAGTAGCACAGACACAGGAAGATGTTTCCAATCTACAGACAGTAGCACAGACACAGGACGATTTATTATTACATACCTTCTCGATGCAGTCAAGCATCGTCAAGGATTAAGATCTGTATTTGTTTTGTATAAACATTTGATTGAATCTGTTGCATCATGTCAAAAATTAGCATTACTATATATAAAACTCAGGGAAATATTTGTCATAGGGAAGTGAGTATAATGAAATGGACAGCTTCCTGTTTGTAACATTGAGGGGAAATGAACACAATTTGAACTGAGAATTTGCAAACTTTAATTTCCCATATTCAATGTCTACAATGTTTAACTAAGATATTTCTATAGCAGCAAAAATTTGAGTTACAAGTGAGATACAGCACTCTCAAATCATTGTTATGTAAACAAGGCTTGTGCCATGTTTTTGTTTACATTATAGATTACTTAATAGAAAATATGTTAAAACAAAATGAGATGTGGCAAATGCTAGAAACTTTTTAATTGTGTCCAGATTTAACTTATAAATTATAAAATCAGCTGTAAATGAAACATTTACTTGTCGTGGTAGCTCAGTGGTTAGAGCGTTCGCTTCGTAACTGGAAGGTCGTGAGTTTGAGTTCCACTCATACCATGGCCACGTCAAACCTAAGACAAAAAATAGGTAGTGATTGCTCCTTCACCAAACGCTCAGCATTTAGAAGTGAGAATCATGGGTCTTTCGGATATGACCTTAAAAACGGAGGTCCCGTGTCACAGTTGGCATTGGCACGTTAAAGAACCCTCACGGCCCTGAGCGCTAAGCATAGGTCTAAGTTTGTGGTACTTCACCTACAATTGGTGATGTCTCAATACAAGTGAAAAATTCTCGATAGGACGTAAAACAATTCAAACTTCTTTGTTTTCCAATATGAAATGACTGATTGCGGTAGCTCACTGGTAGAGCGTTCGCTTCATTACCTCGAGGAAATGAGTTCTAGTCCTCTCGTGCCGTGGCCGAATCGAATCTAAGATGTTAGCATGGGTAGTGATTGCTCCTTCGCCAAATGCTCGGCATTTTGCGAGAATCACAGGTCTTTCACATAATAATGACCTTAAAAACGAAGGTTTCGTGTCACGGCAAGCATTAGCATGTTAAAAACCCAATGCCCAAATATAAGTCTAACTTTGTGGTATTCCATTTATAGCTGGTGACATCTCAATATGAGTGAAACATTCTCAACGGGACGTAAAACAAACAATCAATCAAACAATCCAATATTTGTATTAACTGAAACCTATGGTTCACATCAAATGAAGTTTCCTCCATTAGCCAGGTCTAACGTATTTAAATGTGTTTGAATTTTTTTCTCTCTTTAGACCGACCATTAATACCCAATCTTTATATTGGTTGTGTCATTATGTTATTACATGACTGAAACATTAGACATTTAACTGCTAAAAGAAAAAATGTTGTGGTTTGTGAACTGGGCCTCTTTAAGACCTTGTCCTATATTGTAGGCGACACTGTCACGGCTCAGGCCAAAGAAGACAAGATCATGAAATCTGCTGCTGTGAGAAGCATCAAAGACATGGGATATGATGATGAAATCATTAAAGGTGCCATCAGCACCATTAAAAGCAGGCTACCCAGAGGTGTGTACATCAATATACTACCGTTAACAGTATCAGACTACCCAGAGGTGTGTAGATCACTATACCACTGTTAACAGTGTCAGTCTACCCAGAGGTGTGTAGATCATTATACCACTGTTAACAGTGTCAGACTACCCAGAGGTGTGTAGATCATTATACCACCGTTAACAGTGTCAGACTACCCAGAGGTGTGTAGATCATTATACCACTGTTAACAGTGTCAGACTACCCAGAGGTGTGTAGATCATTATACCACTGTTAACAGTATCAGACTACCCAGAGGTGTGTAGATCATTATACCACTGTTAACAGTGTCAGACTACCCAGAGGTGTGTAGATCATTATACTACCGTTAACAGTGTCAGACTACCCAGAGGTGTGTAGATCACTATACCACTGTTAACAGTGTCAGACTACCCAGAGGTGTGTAGATCAATATACTACTGTTAACAGTGTCAGACTACCCAGAGGTGTGTAGATCATTATACTACCGTTAACAGTGTCAGACTACCCAGAGGTGTGTAGATCATTATACCACTGTTAACAGTGTCAGACTACCCAGAGGTGTGTAGATCACTATACTACCGTTAACAGTATCAGACTACCCAGAGGTGTGTAGATCACTATACCACTGTTAACAGTATCAGACTACCCAGAGGTGTGTAGATCATTATACCACCGTTAACAGTGTCAGGCTACCCAGAGGTGTGTAGATCACTATACTACCGTTAACAGTATCAGACTACCCAGAGGTGTGTAGATCATTATACCACCGTTAACAGTGTCAGACTACCCAGAGGTGTGTAGATCACTATACCACTGTTAACAGTATCAGACTACCCAGAGGTGTGTAGATCACTATACTACTGTTAACAGTATCAGACTACCCAGAGGTGTGTAGATCACTATACCACTGTTAACAGTGTCAGACTACCCAGAGGTGTGTAGATCATTATACCACTGTTAACAGTGTCAGACTACCCAGAGGTGTGTAGATCATTATACCACTGTTAACAGTATCAGACTACCCAGAGGTGTGTAGATCACTATACCACTGTTAACAGTATCAGACTACCCAGAGGTGTGTAGATCACTATACCACTGTTAACAGTATCAGACTACCCAGAGGTGTGTAGATCACTATACCACTGTTAACAGTATCAGACTACCCAGAGGTGTGTAGATCACTATACCACTGTTAACAGTGTCAGACTACCCAGAGGTGTGTAGATCACTATACCACTGTTAACAGTATCAGACTACCCAGAGGTGTGTAGATCACTATACCACTGTTAACAGTGTCAGACTACCCAGAGGTGTGTAGATCACTATACCACTGTTAACAGTGTCAGACTACCCAGAGGTGTGTAGATCACTATACCACTGTTAACAGTGTCAGACTACCCAGAGGTGTGTAGATCATTATACCACCGTTAACAGTGTCAGGCTACCCAGAGGTGTGTAGATCACTATACCACTGTTAACAGTGTCAAGACGTAGAATACGATGATGCAACCTTTAAAGTTGTATGTTTCAAACTTCAACAAGTAAAAATGCTGTTAAATTGTTGAACATGAAGTGTATATGAGGCTGCACAACATGTGATACATTATTTCACCTGTTTTAACCACAATTATTTGGTTTTAAAACTGGTGTTTGCAAATAACTGTCACTCGGCCATTCTGATACATATTTAGGAGGCAAATCAAGTGACATCACATCCAGCTCAAGACAAGTCTTATCTGTGTATTTTCGTTACTACAGTACCATGTCGAAATTTTAGAGAAATAAAAATATTAAGTACCTCTAAGTAATATGTTATTTTGCACTCTTTCAAACCTTAATTTTGACAGTTGCATCAGAGTTATATATATCTTTTTGAAAATTCTCCTCATGCATATGGGGATATTTATAGATACCTGACAGATTTAATGAACGGCAAATGTATCTACGACTTCCCACTATGTCTACTTAATAATCTTCTCGCTGTTTTCTTTGAAGAGAAAGTTAATAACTTTAAAAACTAATTCAATTACATTTAAGTACTTCTGTACAGTTTTGAAATAAAAATAATAGATAACCACCAGACCACACCGGTGTAAGGCAGCCATTGCTATTATCTAGGGTTGGCTACCCAGTGGTGTACTGCTGTCTGTGTAGGTTTGACTGAGCATTATCAGTTGCCTTTCATGGATCTTAAATGTATGAAAATATCATTTTATACTGGCAGAGTTCATTCTGGAATAGCCCTAACCTCAAACAGTTCATTTTACAGGAATGCTAAGAGAATTGCAGAGTAATTCTGTTGGTTTTATAGTTTTCTCTTTTATATACGACCCTCCTCCCAAGATATCCATCACGGATAAAAATTAGAACTAAATTGAATTAACTCTGGCTGCCAGACAGGCCAGCAGTCTACATAATGTTAGTGGTATCAGTATTAGTGTCCTCGAATGAACGGGTGGCCATTAAGTATGATCTTTGTCCATCTGTTTTCCTCTCAGTCTCTCTACAACTTCATCGGTGCAGCCAGAGTCTTCATACAGTAACAAAGTAATTAATACATATTTGATTAGATAAAGATCAATGACAGGTCAAAGGTAAAATCTGTCTCTCTCTTTAATGAATTTTGTCTTCATTTCTAACTGAACCATTCTTTGATGAATAGGAAAGCACAAAGTATCAGCTCAGGAAATCCTGGAAGTTATATTTGAGTTGGTAGACAGTCATAGAGCAACAGAGACCTTAAACAACCAATCAGCATCTTCTGGCCTTGTTAACCAATCAGAGACAGTCAATGAAAGGGCTTCAAGTAATCCCAGCCAATCAGATTCTACCACAGAGGGGATCAACCAATCATCAAATAAGGAAAATTCTAACACAGGTTAATAGTAAAATACATATACATGGGAGCGCTATACATCCTAAGGCTTGCTCTATGACATGTATGATAAAACTCACGTTTTACATGTTATTAATTGATGCGACTTTGAAAAAAAGAACATAGCCAAGGGTGTATGTATTTTCTGTGTATGACTATGTTGCTCCTCTTGCAGGAGGAGGCATTGCTTTAGTGTTTTCTGTCAGTCTGTCTGTTATAAAATCTTGTTAATATTTCTCTTCCTGTATGATTTATTGGATAGACTTAAAACTTTGTACAGTATGCTTCCTTAGATTTGTAGATGTGCATATTGTCAGGACATAAGCATCCATTCATTTTCGTAAAAGTTACAGTGGATCTAAGAGGGGTGGAGGGTGTAAAATAGCTTGTGAACACTTCTCCTCTTATATGACTAATCAGATTCAAGACTTCAATCTTTGTACAATGCTTCCTTGCCATTTGTAGATGTGCATATTGTTTGGACAGGAGGATCCAATATTATCCTTGATGTTATGGAGGATCTAAGTGGAGAGGGAGGGGGAAAGATGTAAAATACTCGTGAACACTTCTTATGTGGCTTTTTGGATAGCCTTTAAATTTTGTACAAAACTTCATTATCTTTTAATGGTGTTCACATTGTTCTGACCCAGGGATCTAATATTCTCCGACAATTTACAGTGGATCAAAGAGTTTTATAACTTGTTTTTTTCATATTCAAGGATATGTTCACTTTCTTGTGGCATCTACAACATAGCAGTCATTATTATTGTACACAACAGTGGCATTGGTCACATCGATGCTGAATCTTTTCTCCATCGTTTTCTTCAATGCAAAACATTGCAATTCATGCGTATGTTCTGGCTCATGGTCTTTCCTTCATGCCATGCAATATATTATGGAAAGGGAGATGCAATTTGGAGCACTTTCAGTTTGGATAGCAGGGGAGGCATTTATTTTTAACAAGATAAGTGATATATATATATATATATGTGTGAGATTTTTTGTTATTGAATCTATTGAAGGTGACAACAATTCAGAGGAAACAGCTGGAAACTCACAGCCCAACTCAACGTTTGATGGTGAGTAATGTTAGGAAATGAAGTAAGTAATAGATAACTTTGTAACTGCTTTACAGAAGTTGAATGTTTTACACTGTTACAAGTTCCCCTTTGAAATACTTACTAGATAAATCACTGATTGAAATAAAGAACTGATGGACTTTGATTTGCCAGTATACGTAGAGAGATTTCGTCCTCCCCATGAGTCTCCACTGGTCAACAGAGACGTTTTGATTCTATATATATAGAATACACTCTTTGCTGGATATATTTAATAGGGAGACGAGGAAACCAACAACAACAAAAATTGTCTAAAACATCTGCTTCAGTAATTGTTATTAACATAGTCCATTTTTTTCTTGAAAATTTAAATTTGAATTTGATGTCCATGACAAACAGTTCGGTTAGTATAGTCATTATGAAAACAATATACCATATGTTTTGAACTGATATTTGCTTTGATATCGTTAAGCAACTACAAATTATCCTATTTTTTGTTAGAAGGTGAGAAAAAAAAAATCATGAGGATTTTATTTATTTTATAAATCCAGACAATATTTGGATATTGAAGTTTCCGTTTACCTGTGGTCTCTTTAACAGAGCTGACCTCTCTACGACACGAGAACACAAGTCTGAAGGACCAGATCCTGTGTAAAATCTGTATGGAGAAGAATGTGTCCATAGCCTTTCTTCCCTGTGGTCACCTGGCCTGCTGTGTGGACTGCGCTCCGGCCATGAAGAAATGTCCTATATGTAGGGAGTTCGTTAGGGGCACCGTCAAAACCTTTCTCGTGTAAAATTTCTATAAATTCAGAATTTAGAATTTCTTACTTAAGGTGGACAGATGGGGCAGACTTATGGTCAAATTCCCATTTGTTTATTTCATTTTTTGTTCTATGAAGATTTTTCCTGTATAAAGCAGGAGTTCATAAGTGTACATTTGTTGTAATTTTTTTTATTGGTTTGTATAGAATGGTAAAAATACGGAGAGTAAAGCACCCTACTCTTTACACTAGATTGAAACACCAATATTAGTCTCCAATCTCCCAGTCGGTTCCAGTTAGTTTTGGCTTGTTTTATTAAGTTCCTTGAATTATCCCATAATCTAATACTGTTTTTTGATGAACATCTGCAGCAGGTCTAGACAAATCACACAGAAAGTTGATATAATAGACAATCTTGAGACCTGTTCTGTTGATGACACAGGAGTTTGACAAAAAATAACTAAAGGAATGAAATAGTACCTTTTTAAGGGAAAGATCATGTCGGTCAAGGCATAATGTCAAGCAAAGATACCAGGTTATATATACGAGAAAAATCATCACGACGAAAATACCTCTGATTTTTCTTTATTATACTACTAATGTGTGGATATTTACATATATTTTGGATTATATATATATATATATATATATATATATATATATATATATATACACACACACACACAGAATTCTTCTTTGTATACATGTAATATCTAGTACTCAGAGCTAAATTTAATCATCAGTTGAATTTGATCGAGTAGAATGGACAATAACCAAGATTTTGTGAAAATATTTTAAAATTTTTACATGTTAAAAATCATAATTGTAAAACTTGTATGTGTTATACATAAAATTGGTGTCAAAGCAGTGGCGGATTTAAGTAACTATTTTTTTCTGAATGATGGGATGAAAAAACTGCTGCAGTTTATGTAGCAAGGTTTCAGTCCATTTTTTTATTTTTTTTTTGGATCGATAGAAGAGATGTCGGAGGCACTCCAATCATTTCATTCCTTTAAATGAATTTTGAAGCTGCAAATGAAGCATTGCAGATAAGATATATTACCATCCTGTTTGGTGATGTAGTGCAGACTTGGAAATCTTTGTTTCGAAGTCTAGCTTTTCGTCATTGAACACATTCTTTTATTCGGTTGCAGATGTCAGTTAAGAATTGCCAACCAATCAGAATGGGTATATCATTGTTAATCTATCTGTCATTTTATGATTGTATAGTGTATAAGGATGAGTCAGTAACAGAGTAGAAAACATGGGGATTTTGGGAAGTGGTGGGTCCATGAAGATCAAGCAATTTGTTACAAGTCGTGTGAAGGTAGTTTGAAACAAATCTCAATTAGTTCATGCTACATTAAACCAGTTCTGTTATCACTCACTTTGAATTCTAAGTATATAGTGATATGCAGTCGATTATGGTGTACTGTGGGGGTTTTTTGTGGAGGGGGGGGGATCCAAAATGTATTGTTAGAAGGGGACCCCGAATGGTTCTTTGGACGATGGAACTTTGGGATTGGTGAATTTTGGAGTACTTGGGTGTAATAGCTAAATATCTCGGTTTTTTGTTGTTGTTTTTTTTGTTTTTTTTATTAATTGGAATATTCTACTAACTAAATACTGTTTTTATGAAGAAATTTGTTGAGGCAAACACTGTTATACATAGACATTCTTGCCAAGTTTTATTTTTGCAAGTATGTGGCAAGTTAGATTGATTTACAATCATTATCACTTTGAAATGTGTTCTATATTTTATTGACAGCTGATATTGAAGAAGAAATCAGAACTACTGTAAATAAACCACAAACAATTTGAATATTAGGTAACTGCTCAATACTGTAATATACATAGCAGATAAGCAAATCTATGAACTTGTGAAGTTACAGATATATGTCTTCAGCATGTATGAAAAGAAATGATATAGTGATTTCTAATTTGTACTTTTAGAAATACACATGTGGTAGATCTTGATTCTTAATCACTTAGAGGTTTGTTGTTCTCTGTATTTCATTGACAACTGATATTGCAGGAATCAATGCAGAGCTACTGTACATAAACACATTCAATGTCATTGTGGGGCAGAGCTACTGTACATAAACACATTCAATGTCATTGTGGGGCAGAGCTACTGTACATAAACACATTCAATATCATTGCGGGGCAGAGCTACTGTACATAAACACATTCAATGTCATTGTGGGGCAGAGCTACTGTACATAAACACATTCAATGTCATTGTGGGGCAGAGCTACTGTACATAAACACATTCAATGTCATTGTGGGGCAAAAGTACAGTGCTCTAGTATGCTGTGTTGAAAAGAAAATTTGTGAGAATTGTTTGTTTGGGTTCCAAAGTGTTTTTTTTTTTTTTTTATATGAGGACCCTGTGTGGTTTGATCATTGTATGATGAACCTTTGGGATTGATGAATTTGTGAAGTGTTTAGTATACCAACTATTAAGATCTTTTGTTTTGTTTTTTTATTATTATTATTATTGTACTAGTATTCTACTAAATTGTGCATTGGGTGATATATTTTTTTGTCTGTATATACAATATTAACTTTAACATTCTGTTGTGGTGCAGTGAAGGTTTGGGAGTTGTCTCCCTTAGAACGTGACTATTTCCCCTTTATAAATACCTTAATGCTACTAGTATTGTGTATATTGGGTGGTTTTATTCATGATGAGGAAGAAGAGAATCTTTATTTTAATTACGATCAAGTAAATTCAGCTTATTGATATGGAAAGATACATGGATATGTTTAGATTAACAACTTTTTTGTTAACTATAATTTTTTACTTGGACCTCTTTTATCCATATATATCATCATTATTGAAACTCATTGCTTATTCTTATATAAGTGTAATGGAAAATTATCCTATGATCATAAATATATGTACGTATCGCTATTTGTTTGACCACGCATAGATATACAGAACTGAAGAAGTTCAGACATATTTACATGGTGAGACATACACGGACTATGGAAACATGAGAACGGGTCAGTATAATCTGTTTATAAGTTGTAGAGATACCTTTAACAATGCAATAAATTATAATCATTTGGAGTTGTAATGTCTTATATTTTACTGACAACTGACATTGAAAAAATCAATTAGGGGGCGCCTCCGTGGCTGAGTGAATAGAACATTGCTCTCAAAACCACAGGCCTTTCGCCTCTAGTCGCCGTGGGTTCGATTTTCACTTGCGTCGATATATGTGAGAAAATTTGCTAGTTACAGAAGGTCGGTGATCTTTTCCCGGGTACATTGTATCTGGATTTTCGCTTCCACCAATACATGTGTTGAAATAAGTACTGTGGTGGTTTATAACCTGTAGTTTTAATAACGCATATAACTGTATGTGGTACATTGTGATGAGTATCACCTCCGTGGTGTATTATTTATTGATAGCTGATATTGAATGAATCGATGCAACATTAAAGTACATTAACAGTTTAAGTACTAAAAAAAAAACAAAAAAAACCAAACACGTCAATTTGTAAAAGCCATCAGATATTGAATGAATCGATGCAGCATTAAAGTACATTAACAGTTTAAGTACTAAAAAAAAAAACAAAAAACCAAACACGTCAATTTGTAAAAGCCACCAATATCTGCACAATTTATATGGTTTTTTTTTGTTTTTTTTTTCAAGTATGTTTACGTCTTTGTGTGTATTTTTGTTGAATGAATAAATCATTCTTTGTCCATGTCTAGTTTATCAGTCTTGATATTTTGGAGATCTCTTAAAAGACAAGTTACGATATACGGGGCATTGACGATGAAACCTGGCTTCTTGCTGACCTCTCATAAAACCAATCCACGCCAAGTACTTGTACACATGAGAATGAATTGGAATTGTGTTCTGTAGTAGCCGATTGGAGAGAGACTGATGCTGAGTGGTAGCTATAAGGAGGGATTCAGGTTTAAATCATTTGACATGGATTTCATGCTGTGGTATCCTTGATCATAAAGTGAGATGTGGGATGTCTCAGTCCTCGTTTTATCATCCACCCAGAGATCTATATGAAGACCTCTGATGCTACCCCGGGATTCGCCAGATTACAACTACTCACACCGTCAAATCAAGAAATTGGCTTGGACAAGACATCGAGTTCTATGAAGGGTCTACCTATATTGAAAAATTAAGGTTGGAACAAGAAGTCGGTGAAATGAACGGAATTCCAGCTTTATTGCAATCTTCCTTTGTGACCGTACACGTTATATGTCCTATGTCACTACAGTCTAGGTAACAGGTCACAATATCTACAGGCACTGACAGACCTACACACCCTACTGCTCTATGATGATGGGAGATACGTACCTTTAATTTGTAGAGACATGTCCTGGCAGATACTGGGGATCTGTCAACATGCTGTGGGGGACTTCCACAGGGCGTTACAGTCTATCAAGAGTCAGAGAAGACCAATTTTACAAAATACAGGTAGCGACAGAAACTAGAATTGATTTAGCCAAATCACAATTAGAGGACAGTGCTGGTATGTTGATATAGAAGATTTTTGGAATATGGAGATTAAAAAAAAATACCAGGTTTTCAGAACTGAATGTAATTTGCATTGGATTCATGTACTTATTTTTACAATGCTCACTGGATTGTTGATTGTTTGTTTGTTACGGGGCGTAAAACAAACAAACAAACGTCCCGCTCAAGAATTTTTCACTCATATGGAGACGTCACCAAATGTTGCTAGTGAAGGGCTGCAAAATGTAGGCCTATGCTCGGCGCTTATGACCTTTGAGCAGGGAGGGGTCTTTAACGTGCCACACCTGCTGTGACACGGGACCTCGGTTTTTGCGGTCTCATCCGAAGGATCGCCCCATTTAGTCGCCTCTTACGACAAGCTAGGTGTACTGAGGATCTATTCTAACAACCCGGATCCTCACGGGGTACACAAGACCATTTGAAAATTGGGGAAATTATTTCATTAAACTCGAAAATTGTCTACAAGATACTGGGAATTGGATGTAGAGCAATCTTCTCAAACTCAACCAGGAAAAGACGGAATTAATTATTTTCTCATCAAAACTCTGATCCAATGATATCCTTAATAGTGTCACGTGGTTTCATAATCTTGAAGTTTCTTTGATCAGCACCGTTGCCATGGGTACTCAAATTGCTGCTCTAACCCAATCACGCAACTACCACCTTAGTAACATTGGACGAATTCATCACTTATATCCATGCAGGCGCGGATCCAGCTTTTTTTACCGGGGGGGGGGGGGGGGGTCCAAAAGACTGAAAGTCTGGCGAAGCCCCAGGAGACTCCGGGATTCTCACATTTTCACAGATAGTAGACTATGCGAAATTTATACCCAAAATTGAAATATAAGAATATGTTGGCATTTATAAAAATGAATAAATACGTAGTGGATGTTTGCCGTTTATTAAAAAAAATAACCTTACCAGTTCTAGCCACGAGGAGGCCTCCACATTACAGAACCTTTTTAATTTTTTTTTTATCTTATTTTTGTCATTATTTTGTTTTTATTTTATTTTTTCACTTTTGGGGGGTTCAATTCGGGGGTGGGGAATACTTTTCCCCATTACAATCAAGACGCATGATGATATGCTTCATCACAAAATAGACAGAATCAAGTATATAATAACAAACAATTAGTTCAAACACTTCTCAAGTGACGGAAGTCAAGTGGCTTGTAATCCACAATATGTAGAATTCAATAATGGACGAAAGATGGCCATGGTATGGCCATCTTTCGTCCATGATAGTGTATAAAACAAACTTAACTGAAGAGATTGGACATGAACAGTCTTCGGTTTCCTTGCCTTATAAACGTTTGTACTATTTCCTTTGGGTTGATTTCCAAAGAGTGATGCAAGTGCATCAGTGCGAGCCCGGTTAGCCTCTCCTCGTGCATTGTGCTACGCATATAGCTTTTTATCCGCCGAAGCCCAGAGAATGATCTCTCTGCTTCACACCTTGTTATTGGCAATACACATCCAATGAGAAGCAAAGTCTTCACACTTGGGAATACATCTTCATCAATAAAATTGAAGAGACTCTACAAATTGCAGAGGTTGTCGGAGGTTTCCCTGCTAAGTTTTCCACAGTGCCGTTTCCAATCCGTCAACTCCTTCTCCAGGTCCCCTACAGAGAGATAAGGCAAATCATCTTCCCAAAACTGTAGCTCTGAAGCCAGTCTAGACAACCCATCGTCAGAAAGACAGGTAATATTTTCAGGCAACAAAGAGCATACCGAATATGCCACTTGGTCTTGTTTTGGAAATCTAGAGTCGAGTTCCTGGAGAAAATAATCTAGAAATGGAATGGCCACGGCTAACTTATGATATTCCTTTGGGTTGTCTCTAGGTATGTTTGCTCTGTGTTGTTGCTTGTTGCAAGTCCTTGGAACCATCACAGTAATATCTAATTCCCCTGCAATTCTCTTTGCATCCTCAAAACAAGTTTCAAATTCGGCATCAATCTCTTCGCGAATTTCCTTCACTCTTTCCACATGTTCAGTAATTAATTTGTTTGCAGTGCAAACGTCGTTGTCCCTTTTCTGAAGTTTCACGGTTTGATAGTATCGAGGACATATCTGGCAAACACAAAGGTGACCAAAGTGGAAAATGCAATCATTGATGTAAGCAACCCCTGTGCTGTCACCTTAGTTTGTCTGTCCCAAGACCAGTCTTCATCGCTCTTCTCGTTAAGGCTTGGGTTAAGTATATATTGAAGACACTTAACTATGTATGTGTATAGATTGTAGAATACATCAAAGCAAACATGGCGCTCTACCCACCTAGTCTTGCAAAGCCCAACAAGTTTTTTTCGGGAAGACTCCGAACCTTCACTCTCTAGTACGCTTTCAAGAAAGCCCTGTCTTTTAGGAGACACATCAAAGAATATGAACACTGAATTGAGAATATCTATCATATTTCTTACCGCTGGTAATTGGCATGCAGACGCAATGCTTAGATTTAACACGTGGCTCCGGCAGTGTGTGTAGACAGCCAATTTGTTAACAGACTTTATCCGTCCCTGACAACCTAGTTTCTCTGAAGCCATTGCTGAAGCACCGTCGTAGGCTTGTCCGCGGATGTTCTCGATCGGAACCCCAATTCTTTGGAGGATCTCTAACAGCTTGTTTGCAATGGCTTTACCAGTGGTCCTTTCTATATTTGCAAAGTCAATGAATTCCTCCTTGACAACGGCTGGGCTATCTCTGGTATCCAGAAACCTAAGACACAAAACAAGCACTTCTTTGTTTGTAAATTTGTCGGTCACCTCATCTGCTATGATGGAATAAAACCCCTTCCCATGTAAACCTTCCAAAATTTTTCTGATGATGTGATCTCGTACTATTTGTATGATCTCGTTCTGAATTGTTTTGCTTGTGTATGAGGCATTCTTTTTCATTGACAGTAAATGAGAGGAGAGAAGTTCGTTGTGCTTTGCTAGAAGGTTTAGTATCGCAAGAAAATTGCCTTTATTCGAGGAGTCATTCGTGGCGTCATCTCTGTGCCCTCTAAGGGGAATGTTCTGTTTCCCACAGAAAATTACTGCATTCACAACTGATTCAAGGATCTGGATGTTGTGGTCGTAAATTTCCTGATTTTGCTTAGTTAGCCTGTATGGAAGGGACGATGATGGTATTTCCAAAGATGTCAATGTTGTTTGATACTCAACTTTGGCATTCTTGTGATGCTCTGAATTATGGTGCTTCAAAAGGGAAGACTTCTTTCCAAGGGCCTTCTTGTAAGCGGTAAAAGGTTGTGTCACGAACGTATGTTGATGTTGAATACTCAGCTGAGGAAACATGACACAAAACTTGCAGAGACCACCATTCAGAAGTTTGCTGAAACTAGCCACGGAAACTGTCTCATCCATGAAGGCTGAAATGAAAGATTTTTCATTTTTTCTGAATTACTCTTTGTCATTGTGCGACCAGTTTGTAATTTGCCAATGGCATCCGGCAAGGGTTGATTCTTGGTGTAGTTGATTTTTTCAGCTGATGACATCAAGCTGAGTTTGACAATACCATTTACTATTTTTCCAAGATCAAACGTATCAGTTGGATCTTCTATATATTCGCCCTTTACGTTTTCCTCCTCTTTCTGCGCATCTGTCTCTTTAAAGGGCTTTTCATCAGAATGAACATTTGCCTCCATATTTTCAGAGTGGGAGTGACAGTCCATAGACGTCTTCTTACTCTCTCTTGCTTTTTTCTTGGGGGGTTCGTTTGTATCATCACATTTTGTGGATAAAATTGGGAAACATACAACAAAGTGATTGGGTGCCCAATTGTCTTTGTTGCAGTTTTCAGTGTGTGACCACATGAGATATATAGCTGATCCTGTAATTTTGTCATCTAACGTAGTAGAAAGTGGCCTTATTTCTTGGTGGAGCACATTTCTGTCCATGGCGGCGTTTTGGAATGATGGGTAAATACTGTAAATTGGGTGATTTAAAGCATTCGCAGCGGCAAATATATGAATGAGAGAACTATAATTCCCACTCTTGATCGATTTGAGTGTCTCATTCTGAATCGATTTCAAATAATTCTGCGGTACTAAAGCATCGTCAGAGATTGAGGACTCTAATACGTACTGTACGCTGGGGGGATGGGAGCACATGCCATCATACGTTGCCTGTGACAAATACTTTTTGGAATTTTTGACAATCTCAAAGACTATCATGACACGGAGCTCAATGTGCCTATCTTCGTGACCAAATAGGGCTTTCGAGAGCGCTCTGTAGAGGCAGTTCCCATCCCCATAGACCCGGACAGGGGATATACCTGCTGGACCGTCATTTGGGTAGAGCTTCTCGGCAATTGTGTCACGCAGAACATTTTGATTCGATATTTTACCTCTCTCTGCGTTGCAATGTGTGTAATCTGTTTTGAATTGTAAAGATCTTAAGGACATGTCAAAAAATAAAGCTTGCCACCCCTTACTTGCTGATTTCAACAGAGATGCATGCAAGAGACTTAACATCTCTGTCCCCCATCATCAGCAAATTATCAGTAATAATTTCTATGGTCAAATGATTATCTCAAACAATGACTGTTTTAACAGCAGGAAAAGTATAAAGTATTACAAATTAACCCCCAAACCAACACGGAGCGACATCACTACAATTACATGCACGCCTTTTTTCGATTCCCCAGGATCTACGTCACGAAATATGCGGCGAGCATGTAATATAAAATCCTAAATGCTTTGAGGGGGCTCGTGAAATTCCGAAAAGATTTTTTATTTTGTTGCTTAGAGCCGCTTGAGCAATTTTCCAGCCAGCCTAAGGAAATAATGATATGTATAGATTCTATTTAATTTTGGTCAGAATAGATTCTCCACACCCCCTTGTGTTTCGTAAGAGGCGACTCAATGGGGTGGTCCTTCGAATGAGACCGAGGCTCCGTGTCACAGCAGGTGTGGCACGATAAAGATCCCTCCCTGCTCAATGGCCCCGAGCGCCGAGCATAGGCCTAAATTTTGCAACCCTTCACCGGTAATGGCGACGTCTCCATATAAGTGAAAAATTCTTGAGCGGGACGTAAAACCGTAAATAATCAATCAATCAATTATAACAGAGCTAAAGTTAATTTTTACTAACTGTAATGTTGGTTTTGTTTCCCTGACGGCTCGAGTGTGCCTACTCTTTTTCGAAGATCAGGGAAACGATCTTCTGCGCGTCATGGGGTTGTGATCCTTGACACGGGACACCTTTTAACGTCCCATCCGACGGGCTTATTCCGAAAAGATTACTGTGTGTAGATTTAAAGCGCATTTGCACTCAAGGCTTTTAGCACTGACAGTTCTTTTTCGTGTCACGCCTACTGCGATACGGGACCTCGGTTTATATGGTCTCGCATTTGAAAGACATTAATTGAATGAATGATTGACTATTGTTTTACGTTCATTCTTTACATATTATGTGGCTAATACTTACGATAAAATGTAAAATCTTTGCAAATTCCAGGGGGGGGGGGGGGGGTCCGGACCCCCCCGACCCCCCCTCTAGATCCGCGCTTGCCATGGGTGCATGTAAAACACTGGTAAATTCTATAATCACTACAAGGCTTGACTATGGAAACAGTCTAACTAGGGATGATTGATTGATTGATTATATATTGTTTAACGTCCTGCTCGAGAATCTTTCACTCATATGGAGACGTCACCATTGCCGGTGAAGGGCTGCAAAATTTAGGCCTATGCTCGGCGCTTATGGCCTTTGAGCAGGGAGGGATCTTTAACGTGCCACACCTGCTGTGACACGGGGCCTCGGTTTTTGCGGTCTCCTCCAAAGGACCGCCCCATTTAGTCGCCTTTTACGACAAGCTAGGGGGTGCTGAGGATCTATTCTAACAACCCGGATCCCCACGGCGTCTAAGGGATGAACAAAGAACACATCAATCAATGAAAGAGGGTTAAAACCACGCTACCCGCCTCCTTACCAGATTCAGGAAGTGAGACCACATCACACCCCTCTTTGCAGAATTAGTTACGATTTGAATTTCAGTCGCAGTACTCAACGTGTAAGCGTACTCATCACTCTTTGGGACTGTTATTCAAATATTTTAATTGATTAATTTGATTGTTTAAGTAATGTATATTATGTACGTAGCTTATTGTGTTTTTCTGTCTGTGATAGTTTATCATATATGGCGCTATATAATTCATTTATCTATTTTTCATTTTAACAAACACGCTTCTGACAAACAAGTTTATATTACAGGGGTTTCAACAGTCTCGTCTAAAGTCAACATTTTAAATTCTATGGCCGTTATAACGCCCTAATTTGCCATCACACTCTTTCATTGAGCCGTATGTTGTCTGATGTGTTTCATGCCATTTGTTAGGTAGCTTTGGCCACACTGATTCTAACTACTCTACATTTGCAATTGGGAGGTGTAAAACTTAGTTACATAGATAGTTGTTACTAATCGAACATGCTGTCAAGAGAATTCGCTCTCTCGTAATGTCAGGTAAGCTGTGCGCAGCGGACAAAAGCTCCATTACCTAGTAGGTTAATTCAATTCCTAGCTTTGATTTTTCTCGTGTATTTGTTTGATTTATATTTTCATCCCCTCAAGGTTCTCGCCCTACTATTTTTCCGTTTCAAAATGCATTCTATTTTGAATAAACATACTGCGCGAGAAAGGGAAAGTAGAGTAGAATTTCACAGAAATGTAGTCTTTTATTTATTTATTTTTTTATTTTTATTTTTAGATTTCTTTATATTTATTTATCTGTTCATTTATTTCTTTATTTGATATCTACGTTCCATAAAATATTGCCCTTCCCACTACTCTTAACAATGAGACATTACAACTCAGAGAATACGTAAATAAAAAGAGTGAAGAACGGGAGCGATATAGAATATCACCTGTATACAGGTAGATCGTAGTAAATTTGTTCAATTAGGTATGCAGGTAATAATGTGACATATATACAGTAAATATAAAAAACCGGGGGACTCCTAGGAGATTTAAATATTCCTTGTCCTGTACAGGTAGCCCCATAGTAAATTTATTCAGTCGTGCATGCAGTTAGGATTTTTGTTTGTTTTTTGTTTGTCTTCCGCCACATTCAACAATTTTTCAGTTATCTGGTGGCGTCCAGTTTTTATTGGTGGAGGAGAGAACCCTGATACAATGTACCCGGGAAGAGACCACTGACCTTCCGAAAGTAAACTGGCAAACTTTCTCACATATATCGGCGCGAGCAGGATTCGAACCCGCGCCGACTAGAGGTGAGAGCCTTGTGGGTTTGAGCGCAATGCTCTAACCACTCGGACACGGAAGCCCCCTGCAGTTAGGACAATCGTAGATAAAACATCCAGACACACATATAATTGCTGCTTGTTTTTAATAACTGTTCGTTATATTCAACCTTTAATTATTGTATGAGAGCTGATTGATACATTGTAAGTCTTGTATTGAAGGAGATTACTATTGATGTCCTTTTTAAGCCCTACTATTCCCTGATCGTTTAAGGCCGTGTACCCGAAGACTGGTGTCATTTGATTAGTATATATCAACGAGGTAACACTCCAGAGTACACAAGGCAAGTGACTTTTGCAAAATGGACAAAATCGGTGAAAGAGCAGTGATCCAATATTTTTTTTAGAAAGGTTTAGCACATAAAGGTATCTATATGGAAATGGTAGTTATACTAAGAGACGATGTCCCTTCATATGGTACAGTAAAAAATGTGGGTGGCAGACCTTTAAGGATGACCCCCGTCATGGAAGCCTGTTGGTGTTGCAACCCACGAAATGGTCAATTGAAGAAAGATATATAGCCAGTACAGTTGGCATTTCAAGGAAAGATTGCATTTCATTCTGAGAGAAGATCTTGAAGCGAGAAAACTTTCTGGCTGTTGGGTACCAAGACTTCTGACAGTTGATCCTGGTTCAACCCAGCCAAAGAAGGTAAACACTGTTCCATTGGCTGGAAATGTTATGGCCTCGTTTTTCTAGGATGCTCATGGTATTCAAGATGGTAGATTATCTCCAAAACAGACAAACAATCGATGGCATATACTATGCATCACGTCTGAGGCAGTTACGGGAAAATATTAAACTCAAGCACCACGGAAATCTCCGTCAAGTTGTGTTGTTCCACCAGGACAATGCCCCTGTTTACAAGTTTGTCAGTGTCATTGTTTCACTGTTGTGGCTTTGAATTGATTGAACATCCGCCTCATTCGCCTGATCTCGCTTCATCAGACTTTCATCTATTTCCAAAACTGAAAATGGGCATTTCCGGTACCCACTTTCAGTCAAATGATGACGTCATACATGCAGTGGGGGATTCTCTGAACGTTCAAGAAAAGGACTTCTTGAAAAGTTGAAATGATGCCCTTAAATACCAATTGCAAACGGGAATAGATACAGAAGGGGACTATGTTGAAAAACAATGCAATATGTCCACCAAAATTCAAATCCTAACATATGAGGCTCACAACATACCAATCAATCTTCGTACATTTAACATCTCTACGTGTACAGTTAAAATTTACATTTTTACATTTACATTTAACGAATGACGCGTTGCGTAATCACAAATACAGGGATAGAACTTTGACCCCATTGACCTTCTATAATCCTACGCCTCCCACCAATATTTCAGAAAACACATGAGCATTTAATTCAAAAATGTTTTATTTCCAATAACAAACACTGTTGTCAAAGTCACTGTTACAAGATAATACTGGTATTTCCATCAACTGTCGCCTGGAGAAATTAAATTGTCAATTTTTTTCAACAGGAATATTCGTTGAAATAGCAAGAGGCCCAACGCTCACCTGATTCATCATGGTATAGCTTTCGTTCAGTGTTTTTAAAATATCAATGCTTATTTCCATGTACCCCGTACTGTGGCGCCAAGATAGCCCCGAAAGGTCATTATAGAACTGAACTTGAATGTACACCACGTGGGAATACCTCAATACCAGCATGACTAACATTACCGTGTTGTTTTGGAAAAGACTTGTCCTAAACACTTGAATTTGGTAAATTTGATCACTCTAAGGTTTAATACATGAAACTTTAATTTAAAAATTGAATCCATGCAATTTAGGGACGTTTATATATTTTATGTGATTTAATGCAGCTCTCTTATTCTTGAAACAAAATGGTTTTAATTGATTTCCTGTATATTTCCATCTAAAAAAATGATCTCATATTGTAGTCCTACACTACCTCTGGGGCCCTGAATTATACAAAAATTGAATTTGTATTCCCATTTAAAATTTTGATCCTCTATTGTGGCCCCACTCTACTTTCGGGGACCCCGATATGAAAATCTTGAATCTGCACTAACCGAGGATGCTTGCATATAAATATGACTAATTATCCTATTGATTTTTTACAGATTTCTCCATTTGCATGTAAAATTTGATTTATTCCCAATTATTAACTCATTTTACTTCGGAAAGGGGAGGTGATTTGTACAAACGTGAATCTACACTAGGAAGCTTTCAACTTTCCATTTGCTGGGTTTTTGTTTCGTGATAAGATCTTTTAGAAGATCTCGCTATAGCCCCCCCCCCCCCCCCCCCCCCCCCGATTATTACCCTCTCTGAATGAGGTATAGCCCTTTATTCGTATGAACCTGAATCCCTTTTACCCAAGGATAATTTTTACAAAGTGTAGTTGAAATTGGCGCAATGGTTCTGCATGGAGGAAATGAAAATGAAAGTTTACAAACTGGCGGGCGGATTTCGTACCAATGTGATCAGAAAAGCTCTCCCAAACTGAAAGGTTTTTTTTAGCTGACATGAGTTAAAACACTAGCTCTTAAGTTGAATATTTTCTGACAGAAATATTTTGCTAAACACCCAGACATTGAACGCTTAAAAAATACACAGAAAGGAAATGTGAAAATGAAGTTCTGCGGCCACAAACATTTTGTATTCTGTCACTAAAATTAAGACTTTTAGTGTGATACGACCATTTCCCTAATGCAGGATAAAATATTCAAATTGCTTCGTATTTTCTTCCTTTGCTTTTATCTTTTTTTTCAATTTTGCAAGTATAAAATATATACTTATTTTAATATCTCCAACTTTTGGAACTTCAAAACAATAACTCCATTTCAGTTCTGCATGATGTTTTGCAAATATTTGAAAAGATTGTGTTCTACATTATAATTATAAAGCTATTGTCTCGATAAAAGATTAATTATATTATCAAGATTCACATACACATTGCTTATAGTTGTAAAGAAATGGCTATCATTGAAATCCGTAAAGATACCAATGCTTTCTGGTTTTTTATGTTTTTTTAACACCACGGATTTCTTGACTCTCTAGTAAAACATTTAGATTCATTAAATTCCCTTTTTTTTGTCTACATCAGATTGACAGGATTTGCATAATTTACTGCATGCTTGTTCTGGTATTAAAATAGATATTATTGAGTTCTTTAAAATGTTTGTTGAACTTTTACCCATGAAGAGTGTTCAAACTGTCTTTGTTAATTGGTGAATAAGAGATTAACTAGAACGTCCTGAAGACACTGACATATCAGTATGATTAATCATGATTCTGGTGTGGTGGAGATCATATCGCTAAAAATATTTCCCTATTTACTCCTTTTTAAAACTTTAACCCCGATTTAGGAACCATTCTATTCTCAGAGGTCCACGGCTGATCCGGAATTAACCCAATTCTGTTGTTCTTGTAGAGAACCTTTACAGACGCTTTATATAGCAATCAAATTCTATCGACAACGGACACATTTTAATGAGAATAGCTTACGTAAGTGTTCTGGTCAAGTGAGGTAAAAATTTAAATATCATATGCAATATCTTTTCGTAATGGAATACTGATGCTAAATACAAAACGAACCTACTTCGAACATAATTCATGCTTTCTATAAACACCAAAAGTGTATGCAGTTTTTAAAGTTGAAGTATTATAATTAACCGATCACGGTGCTACCTCAAAACTAAGTCATTTTAACATAGACAGTGAATGTTTCTTAGACAACCAATTAACGACACTTCTCTGCCACGACCTTGAGCGTCATTCATATGCCAAACTTGTGATGCCTTAAAGCGCTAGTGAACTTTCTACAAAGTGGGGAAAAAAATCTTCCCTGGGATGTCGAATAATAAGGATATAAAAATCCTGTAAACATATTTAAAACTAATTATGTTTTTCCGACAAATGGGTCGATATTACCGTTCACGTGATTGGTGTTGCTTCGATGAAAGAGATCACAACAAAACACACACGTGTAAAATAAAAGCAGTGCTGCTTGATTCTTCTAACTTGAGCGATGGACATATTTTTTTCTCTGTTCGGAACTTTTGGTCTCCTCAGTTGTAGCAATTCTTCATTTATCTATCAATTCCAGATTTAGGAAAGAAAATTATGCTTATAACTAAGAAAGAAAAGAATGCATTTGGTTATATCTCATTAATCCACACATTTTCTTCATCATTGTAGATGGTGAATTGTTTTAGATGTAAAAGGTTTTTAGAGTGCCTCTAACGAGCTCCCTACAGATTGGACATTTCCTCATGGCCGGAGCGCAGTCCACACAGCAAGCCAGGTGACCACAGGGAAGAAAGGCTATGGACACATTCTTCTCCATACAGATCTTACACATGGCCTGGTCCTTCAGACTTGTGTTTTCACGCTGCAAAGACTCCACGTCTATTCATAACAAACAATAGTAGCATTGAAAGCTTTATGATTTCAAAAGAGAAGTTATAACTAACAAAAACCCTATTCATTGCCCTTGATAATATTCTATTGCAAACCCATAAGTTCAGATTAAACTCAATTACATGGCGAAAAACAACTGTTAAGAAATATTCTGAGCTTTCTGTTTCTGAACACTCATTTTATTTGAATGAGTACATTTTTCTATATATTTCTCATAATTAATTCAATAAAGTTTCGTCACCTATCAACTAAAAATCAGATGTGATAGCATTTTTTCATAACAATGTACATGTAGCTAATAGAACTAATGTACATACTACACTGTTTCTGTCTCTATCTCTACAGAAACTGTAAAAAATAGGGTATAATGCACTCTATTTAATGTTTACCGTTTGGGGTCAAACTGGTACAAGGATGAGAAACCATTTCCTCTTCTTCTTCTTCAACCTCACCTGCAATCAACAAATTATACATTTGAATATCTATTTGTTTTGCTTGACGGAATGGCTTAAAATCTAAATGTACATGTCCGATGCGATTTACTGTGGTGAAGATAGAGAACAATAGTGACTGTCCTAATTCATTAAATAGTGCAAACGTCAGTATAGGACAAACAGGGTTGTCACAGATATGCTTTGGTGAGTTGGATATCTGTCTTGTCGATTTGTACCGTTGACATGAGATTCCGTCAGTGTCTCTCCCTCAGTAGGTTTATTCGAGTTCATTTCATTACCAGGATCTGCCTTTACGTTATCAACGAATTCGAAGACAACCTCCAAACTTGTATGGGCAGATATCCTGTGTTTTCCTACAACGATACAGTAATTGTACATGAATGATTTGAATTACAAATAATGCAACATGATATTGTATATTAAAGACAGATAAACCGATATATGTTATTCAGCATGGATGTTTTTGGCTAGAGGAAAGGCAGATGATTATGGAGAAGCTGAAATCATTCCGTTTGTCATGAAGTTGAGTTGTTAGTTTGCCGTTAACATTGATCCTCAATAACATATCTATGTACGAAGTAGATGTGTTGGACTCTGTGGTATCTGATCGTGAGTTCAGTGGGATATGCCGAATTGAAAACATGAATGAAAATTATTAAAAATTATTAAAACTCGTTGATATATCTAAATTTCGCATCGAAGGTCACAGCAAGATTTTTCTTTTTCCCGTTGAATAAATTTTACTTCCTAAGAATACAAAAAGGTGGCTAACAAAGGAGCACAATTCATGCCAATGGGAATTCCAATGCATTCTTAGAAAATCTTATCACCAAAGGCTGCAAAGATAAAAATGTCACAAACTGATTGTTTATTATAACACCAGCCAGGTGCCTTATCTCCATTGTTCATATCACTAAGTTTGCTTTTAGTTTGACAAGGACCATGGTATCGGGTGTGATATATCATGAGGTCCATGTGTGTGCAACTCCCTGTTTTGTATTCCTTATAAGTGTCATACGATTTACCAGTGTTCGTTGTCTTCACCTTTTCGTTAAACATCTGACAGGGAAAAGCAATGATATTGCTAATGCATGTTGAGAGTATCATTAAAATACTGTATTTCAGTTTTGATTTTATTATTTTGATATATATGCATTAATATTTTGAATTTTGATGAATTATACTTTCATTATCATTCAATGTTGATGTGATGTATTTATACTTATTAGACACCTGTGATTCAAGTTTCAAGATATTCTACTTTTAGATAGGTTTTTTTTCAAAGTTATTGTAATTTTTTTTTGTTTATTTGTTTTACGTCCCGTCGAGAATTTTTCACTCATATTCAGACATCACCAGCTGTAGGTGAAGTACCACAAATTTAGACCCATGCTTAGCGCTCAGGGCCGTAGCAATGAGGGTTCTTTAACGTGCCAACGCCTGTCGTGACACGGGGCTTCCGTTTTTAAGGTCATATCCGAAAGACTCGCGATTCTCAATTCTAAATGCCTAGCGTTTGGCAAAGGAGCAACCGGTTCCTATTTTTACGTCTTAATTTGACGCGGCCATGACACGAGTGGGGCTCGAACTCACAACCCCCTGTTACGAAGCGAACGCTCTAACCACTGAGCGACCGGTGTTAAAAGTTAATTATAAAGGTGATGTAATGCCTGTTTATTTTATAACAGTAAGCTCTCTAGGCAGTGACTTCTACAAATGCGTGTTAGTATAGATATACTGTAAATTTTGTGTTCATAAATACTATACAATCACTTTACAAGTAATCTAACAGTAGTCTACGGAATGTGTAAATATATCTGAACAGTGATACACCCTCGTGAGTGCAAATAAAATAGGCCACCGTATTGATAATTTTTATTGCTATATTTTAACGTCAATAAATAGTTAAACTTTTGAATTGTTTGTGAAAGATTTCTTTGATCACGGTACAGAGTTATCAGTCAAACCTTTGGTTATTCTGTTCTTGATCATGCTAATAGCTTCCTTGATTATCTCATCGTTGTACCAAATGTCTTTCATGCTCCTTATAGAATTAATTATTCTCTCCTTCTCAGACGATTCATCATCCATAGGATCTGCAGGGAATGGATTCAGAAGTGCAAATGTTATCTTACTCGCTTTCGGGTTTAAATATCAGACAGAATTATTGCATTCGTGTGTAATATATGGGATAAAAATATACTTCCAGATGAATTATTTCTGGGGACATAAGGTCCTGCAGCCTCGTTAAAACTAACCTGCGTCACGTGCCTCTCTCTCTTGTTCCTTTATAAACGAAAAATTGTGTATGGAATATAATTAATGCTTGACAAAATATCAACAACGCAAGTAGCAAATATAGAATACTATGAATCCTTCATTGTTTGTTAAAACTTCTGGGGACATTAAAATGTCAAAATGAGTCAAATGGAACAGCTGTAATTACCCAGACAACTTTACGACAACAATGTGATCTCATCTTCCAATTTCCCGCAACTGTTTAGAAACACTCCATTATCACCCGCATATAGTATATATGTCTTCCATCTGATTCTGCGTATAAGTAATTATTAAGTCGGGGAAAGCTATTACTAAGCTAATGAAAAGGCTAAGATTACGAACAGTATTCAATCTCGTAATTCCTACAGAAAACGCAAACCAGAGAGATAGACAAACACGGACCCCAGAACATGCCAGAGGTGGGATCAGGTGCCCAAGAATCCTCTGTCAACCGGTTACACCCACCTATATCGTGATCAGTTAAACGGTGTAATCCGCGGTCAGAATCAATGTGCCAAGAACAGCCTAACAATTTGTATGAAACACGTCAGAGAGCATTTGACGAAATGTAAGGGTGTACTGGCAATCTAGATCGTCATAACGACCATAGAATGTGCGAAATGCTGACTGTACAAACCCGTTCGTATTTTTGAAAATCGCTGATGTCAAAGGAACAAATCAACTTTTTGACAAACGGAATGATTTCAATTTCTCCATCGTCAACACCCCTTATATATGTAGCAATATCCCATCATCACCTGCATATTGTGTTTATATGGCCCAACTGATTCGATATTTAAGAGCTTGTTCTGCATATGATATTTTTTTAAATCGAGGCAGACTACTGACAAAGAAGTTGATGTGATGTGATAGGGGTTTATACCATCTCGTCTAAAGTCAGCATTTGGCAAATTTTATGGTCGTTATAACGATCTTGTTTGCCAGTACAACTTTCAATTAGGTCAATTTTGTCTGACGTGTTTCATAGCAATTGTTAGTGCGTTCCTGGCACACTGATTCTGTCTACGGATTACTCCATTTACCTGATCGGGATGTAGGGCTCAAGACGGGTAAGACAGGTCGAAAGGGGTTACTCCTCTTAGGCACCTGATATCACCTCTGATATGTCCATGTTTGCCCATCTCTCTGATTTGTATTTGTTATAGGAATAGAGATTGACACACACACACACACACACATGTGTGTGTGTGTAAATAAGCAATATTCAATATACTCCTAAAGAATTAAATAAATTAGTCGAGTATACACTCAATCGGCTTTGTGATATTTTCATTAAAATCATAAGGCCTCTCACCACTAGTCGGCGCATGTTCGATTCTCGCTCGAGCCGATATATGTGAGAAAGTTTGCCAGTTTACTTTCGGAAGGTCGGTGGTCTCTTCCCAGGTACATTGTATCTGGGTTCTCTCCTTCACCTAGAAAATCTGGACGCCTCCAGATAACTGAGTGTGGCGGAAAACAACAACAACAAAACAACAAACAAACAAACAAAAAATGAATAAATAAAAAACGGCATATTTAACGAAACCCTTTAAAACACTTTCCAGTCATTATTTGGGCACATAAAAAAGTACTGTTATGATATATATTTAAAGAAATAGGAAATTGTGAAAACATCTATTTTATTATTAGCTTACTATTTCTGCATTTTTCTGGAGGACGAGATCTATGAACTGTTGTCCACGCTTTTGTCTTAGATATGCACAACTGCTGAACCAACGAGCGTGCTCGACCTGACAAAAAAGACAATGGTTAGAATTACATGAAAGAATGACTAATTCTGATTTTTGGTATGCAACACGACATTTTGTTTCTCTCTGGAAGCCTTCATTGAGCTATGTCAATCAAACTAAAGTGTTGTAATGATAATAGTATTTGAGAAATGTTGACATTAAAGGAGGTTGTTGGAAGCCGTTAACATGAACTTCGTTATTAGTACCCTCTCTTGATTCAAATAATGATTAGTCAAAAAAAATATCTTGCGGGTCGATTCAGTTGAGATGCATAAACACAGTATGAAGAGGTCAAGATAACAAACAATAATGAATGTCATAACTGATATAACGGATACAAAACAAAGCGTTGGGCTAACACGGACCCCTGGATATACCTGACGTGGAATCAGGTGCCTAGGAGGAGTAAGCATGCTCTGTCAACCGGTCACACCCACCGTGAGTCACATATCGTGATCAGGTAAACGGAGTAATCAGGGTGCCAAGAATGGTCCAAAAATTCATAAACACGTCAGACAGTATTTGACCTAATTACAGGCTATACTGGGAAACTAGATCGATCATGAAATTTGCGAAATGCTGTCTTTAAACGAGATTAATTAAAATCGATTAAAAAACTGATCGTATGTAGAATCCGCTCATGCATATCGAATCAGTTTCGGAGACATGACCATAATATGCAGGTGATAATGAAATATTGCTACATAAATATGGAAAGTTGACGATGGAGTAGCTAAACCATCACGTTTTTTCATAAAGTTGAGTTGTTTCTTGCCGTTCATCTTTAATCAAATATATACGTACGAAGCAGATGTGGACGACTCTGTGATGTCTCATTTCGAGTTTACTGGGATATATCGAATCGACAAAGTCGACATATGACACTCGGAAAACAAGAATTAAAACAAAACAAAAATATTGTGTCACGTAATATCATAAGACGTCACCACACATCGACATGTGAATCGCGAGTTGTCATTTGCTTGTACAAAGGCCTACTTTCTTGTGTCAGGTTTACTATTAATGACAATGTTGCATGCAAAGGTAAGTTTCATGAAGTAGAAATTGTTGCATTTTCTGATATTTGAAGACTTATTTTTGGTACGCCTAAACAATGTAATGCAATCGGAGCTGAGTGATTTTAAGCAACGAAATACGCATTACATGCATAGCCTACATATATTTCCTTTCAAAACAAACTTTACTCTCAATGACTACCTTTGCAATTTTGATAAGTACGCTCCGTAAAACTAAGATGACTGCCTTCACACTTGGACGCTTCCTCGTGGTTCTCAGTGAATCAACGCGAGACTCAAGTGACTTATATTATAAGAATTTATGGACATTTTGATTCACGAATTATAAAGCGGACACTGACGCAAACCAGGTTCTACTGGATGATATGCCCCAGTCATTCCTTAAATAAATCCGCACCTTCGCAAACCAAGGGTTTTAAGTCCACTCCTCTCCCCACAAACTCTAGGCAGATTACGCCACGAAAACTATGGCCAAGTTTTCATTGGTTCATTTAAAATAAAACATGAGTGTAAACAAGTCAAGTATGAGTGATATTTAGGAACAAGTTTCGGGATCGATCTCCAAAATGGAATTGTATTGGTTGTGTGGGGTTCAACTGAAAAATCTTAGGGTATTTTTTTTTAGCTTTATTTAAAGTCTTCAAACTGTCAGAATTTTTTGATTTCTGTCCCTGCCAAAATGACAATTTTTCCCAGTATATTTATTATGCGTGCTTCAACAGGCTAAGCAGGCTAAGGAAATTTGATTATGACCTCGATAACAAAGTTCTGAAAGCCGAAAAGTCAACCATACTGCAAGACTTTCGTTATACATATACTTTAAAGTATGAATATGGGAGGTGGAAAATAAACTGGAATTTCCTCTTACTATGCTGATGTTTCATATTCTGTTGCTAGCGATATTCTCGTCCCTTATTATTTTTTTTTAAGCGCGTAATTGGTCTGCCGTTAATTCTTTAGTAGATTTCGTCATAATTGTTTACATTTATAACGAACAGTATCATGAAAGCCATTACCTGATTGGCTAGATTATCAAGTTCAAATTCAGAACGTTCGCTAGGTGTCGCCGAAAAACCCTTGGTTTGCCAGGATGATAATACTCATCACACTTCTCATTATTTAAGCATGGAAATTCAGCGTGGTTGCCATTAGCTCATACACTCGAAGTTACTAAGATAACAGAGTTATTTTATGACATAACAACGCCTCATTATTTAAATATCTCATTATGTAAGTAAGAAAGCACAACATCACTGTGTCATACACTCGTGCAGTGAAAATAGCAATATTTGATGTCATAAGCACTTCACTCATCACTAGCTCATACACTCGTGCAGTGAAAATAGCAATATTTTATGTCATAAGCACTTCACTCATCACTAGCTCATACACTCGTGCAGTGAAAATAGCAATATTTTATGTCATAAGCACTTCACTCATCACTAGCTCATACACTCGTGCAGTGAAAATAGCAATATTTTATGTCAAAAGCACTTCACGCATCACTAGCTCATACACTCGTGCAGTGAAAATAGCAATATTTTATGTCATAAGCACTTCACTCATCACTAGCTCATACACTCGTGCAGTGAAAATAGCAATATTTTATGTCAAAAGCACTTCACGCATCACTAGCTCATACACTCGTGCAGTGAAAATAGCAATATTTTATGTCAAAAGCACTTCACTCATCACTAGCTCATACACTCGTGCAGTGAAAATAGCAATATTTTATGTCATAAGCACTTCACTCATCACTAGCTCATACACTCGTGCAGTGAAAATAGCAATATTTTATGTCATAAGCACTTCACTCATCACTAGCTCATACACTCGTGCAGTGAAAATAGCAATATTTTATGTCAAAAGCACTTCACGCATCACTAGCTCATACACTCGTGCAGTGAAAATAGCAATATTTTATGTCAAAAGCGCTTCACATATCACTAGCTCATACACTCGTGCAGTGAAAATAGCAATATTTTATGTCAAAAGCACTTCACTCATCACTAGCTCATACACTCGTGCAGTGAAAATAGCAATATTTTATGTCAAAAGCACTTCACTTATCACTAGCTCATACACGCGTGCAGTGATTGATTGATTGATTGTTTGTTTGTTTATAGCCGCCTGAGCAATTTTTCAGCTATCCGGCGGCTGTCACCATTACCGGTGACAGGGCTGCAAATATAGGCCTATGCTCGGAACTCAGGGCCTTTGAGCAGGGAGGGATTTTTATCGTGCCACACCTACTGCGACACGGGACCTCGGTTTATACGGTCTCATCCGAAAGACCGGCACCCATGTCCCACAGTGGGATTCGAACCCCCGACTCAAGGATCATCAGATCTTTGAGCCCGACGCTCTAACCACTGCGCCACGCGGGCGGCTCACGCGTGCATTGAAAATAGCAATATTTTATGTCATAAGCACTTCACTCATCACTAGCTCATACACTCGTGCAGTGAAAATAGCAATATTTTTTGTCAAAAGCACTTCACTCATCACTAGCTCATACACTCGTGCAGTGAAAATAGCAATATTTTATGTCATAAGCACTTCACTCATCACTAGCTCATACACTCGTGCAGTGAAAATAGCAATATTTTTTGTCAAAAGCACTTCACTCATCACTAGCTCATACACTCGTGCAGTGAAAATAGCAATGTTACAAAACGGATATTACACAGCATGCAGTTGTTTAACGTAACTGTAAAGATCACACAGTGACGCTAACGCAACTAAAGTACGTTTTTGTCACACACAGTCAAGCTAACACAAAACACATTCAAAGAACCTCCGTCTTTCAACTGGCGACAAAATGCCATCTCTATCATGAATTCTGTCGAAGATTATGCCAGACTATGAGCTAAATCTGAAAAAAGAAGAACTTGATGCTTTGTTAGAATGAATAAATAGTATAATAGAAATATCAAAATGCCGTATCAGATATGTCAAAACAAAAATGCGAACAATCAATCCTTCTGTATTTAGTAAATTAGAAGTGTTTTGGTTCCAGCTGATAAAGCTGGCAAAAAAATGTATTTATTTGTAAGGCTCATTATTATAACTGCATTCTAAACGAACTGGGCATTAATTCCACATTTATTAATCGCATGTATACTCCAACTGCCCCTTCAAAAGATGAAATTCTTCAAAATCATGCTTCAGGTTTAAATAAATTTAATATCCCAGTCAATGAAGTGGATGCATATGAGTTACCATACCTATCCTGGATCCTCAAACTCCACAAAAACCCTTGTAAACAAAGACACATTGCTGAATCCAGTAAATGGTCTGACAAGCCCCTATCTTTGTTCCTTACGAAAATATTAACTGCTGTGAAGGAGAAACTTCAAACATACTGTGCCACTATATATGGCAAAAGGGGTGTAAATCAAATGTGGATTCCTAGAAATTCTAAAAAAAAAATCGTTTAGAAAATTTGAAAGCAAAACCTTTCTCAGATTCACAGCATTAAAACGTATGACTTTACAAAATGACCATACCTCACGATAAATTACAGCCTAGACTTTTTGACATCATAGACAGTTGCTTCGTCAACAAAAGTGGCAAAAGAAAACATTCATATTTAGTGATTGGTCATCCCAGATATTGTTTTGCTAAAAACCACTCTGACTCCACGCACCAGTACTCTGAAGTTGATATTAAAAAGATGCTAGAGTTCCACATTGGTAATATCAGGTCTTCCAACAGTCTATTGGAATTCCCATGGGGATGAATTATGCTCCTTTGTTAGCCGACATATTTTTTATATTCCTATGAAGCAGAATTCATTCAAAATCTTCCACATGAGAAGAAAAAATCTCTTGTTGCGGCCTTCAATTCGACATTTATATATATCGACAATGTTTTGTCTATTAACAATGATCATTTTCATTCATATATCTGCTTCGTACTTAGATAGTTTGCTGAAAATGGATGCCAGAGGCAAGCTAAGAACTCAAATTTATGACAAACGGGTATTATTTCAATTTCTCCAGCGTTAACTACCCTTATTTATGTGATAATATTCCATCATCAACTGCATATAGTGTTTATATCTCCCAATTGATTCGCTATGCAAGAACTTCTTCTGTATATGACCAGATTATAAGTCTAGGAGGTCTACTGACAAAGAAGTTGATGTTACAGGGGTTTGTACAGTTTCGTCTAAAGTCAGTATTTCGCAAATTCTATGGTCGTTATAACGATCTAGTTTGCCAGTAGAACTTACCATTAAGTAAAATAGCTCTGATGTGTTTCATACCAATTGTTTGGCCGTTCTTGACACACTGACTCTGACTTGTGTCGTTTACTTGATGGGAATATAGCGCTTACGCCGGGTGTGACCGGTCGACATGGGATGCTTATTCCTCCTAGTCACCTGATCCCACCTCTGGTATGACCAAGGGTCCGTGTTTGCCCATCTCTTTGATTTGTATTTTTTATAGGAATTACGAAATTAAATACTGTTAGTTATCTTGACCTTTTCATTCGGTTAAACGTAATTATATACGTTACACAGTCCCTCTAAAGATACCATGTCGTTGGGCTAACAATAACATAAAACCGGAATGCTGTCACACTAACGGGCCTACATGTAACACGATATAGGCCTGTTAAACAAAGCATGTCGGACACAACAGAACATGTACTATCTTATGTAATTAAACGATTCGCCATTAACTTGACGCACCAAGTCATACAACAAGACAACACCTCCATTGGTTCTCAACACACTCTTGCGCTACACAAAGTACAAATAATACACAAACGGTCGCGGTAGCTCAGAGGTTAGAGCGTTCACTTCGGGAGGTCGTGAGTTCGAGTCCCGCTAGTGGCATGACCGTGTCAAACCTAAGACGTAAAAATAGGTCATGATTGCTCCTTCGCCAAACGCTCGTCATTTAGAAGTGAGAATCACGGGTCTTTTGAATATGACCTTAACAACGGAGGTCCCATGCCACGGTAGGCATTGGCATGTTAAGGAACCCTGGGTCTAAATTTGTGGTACTTCACCTACAGCTGGTGACGTATCAATATGAGTGAAAAATTCTCGACGGGACATAAAACAAAGAAGAATACACGATATTAAATCACGTTGTCTGACCAAGAACATCCCGTTGTGAGACACTGCGGTCGAGAGATAGCTATCTTCTGTCAGCGCAGAATTGTTTGAATGTAAACGCCATAGACGACGTTTCTCAATAATATATATTGCATTTTATCTCGTTTGTACCAAAACATTGGGAATGCTACCATGTCTGGTTGTTGCAAGTGAAATTGTCCAGCTGATAAAAATTTCCATTAAATGTTGCGTATTCACAGAGCCCTTTTTTATTGACATAACTTTATGTAACATATGTCAACGGTAACCACAACCGTAAAATGTTCCTGGGTTGCCAACATTTTCTATAAACAACATACCTTTGCGAGGATAAATACCTGATATACACACAATATATCGCCCAGCTTGTGCAAATCACACCAGGCGTTTCCAGACCACCACAACTATCAACAATGGGCCAGTTCTAACAAAAATAAAGCTTGTTTTGGAAGATATATTTAGATATGAACAACGGCACCTCACACCTGCATACTTAATCTGCAGTTATGTACGCCGGCGTGAAATATTGCTGTTCATACTCTCAGGCATTTTCAAACATGAAATTTATTTCTTGTATTTGCTTTCTGCTTTGTATTCTGTCGGATGTTCCCAGCCGTTAAAATTAACGTATTATATTTATGAAGATTCATACGCGTAATGTTCACTACTACAAATCATTGAAGAGGAAATGGCTATTACAGTAAGTAAAAATATCAAAGGTAAAAATTATAAGTACATGCCAACATATGACACGGTAAAGACATCAAGTCAAAAACATGGAAGATGTATAAATATCGGTACATACTAACACGGAACCAAGAATGCTATAGTAGTTGTAAGTACTGCATGATCTTTGTTTCCTTTCCCCAAATTATCCGTTTAGGGCATTTTTAGTGAAGCTAAGATATTTATATTTGTCATTACACATTTTCCTTCCAATATCATATCAGAAAATTTGATATAAGGCAATAACGGGAATGCCTCGATCATAAAGAAAGGCAATTCACGAGATCCACGCAATGCACGAGCACTGCTGCGTAAACATATAGATACATGTTACTATATAAATGATCCCGAGGAGATCAGAGTTAAAATAGGTCCTCAGTACCCATTGCTTGTCGTAAGATGCGATTGAATTGGGTGGTCCTTTGGATGAGATCGCAAGCTTAAAGGTCGACCATACGCCCGAATTTTACAGTTCTTCACCGGCAATTGTGACGTCTCCATATGGGTTAAAAATTATCTAGCGGGAAATTAAATAATATACATTTAACTAACCAAATACTATATATATGTCAAATAATGTCTTTTGTAATGAAGATTTCGAAATGTTATGTCTTTTACACCGACGTTATATAGTAATCAAATTCTTGTAGACGGAAATATTGTGACAGTTCGTTAAAATGTATGCGGACATATAATGCAGGCGGACATTTAGTGCAGGGGGACGTATAGTGACAGTGTGGTCCAAAATGGGGCGGACATTTAGTGCAGGCGGACGTATCGTACAGGCGGACGTATAGTACAGGCGGACATTTAGTGCAGACGGACGTATAGTACAGGCGGACGTATAGTACAGGCGGACATTTAGTGCAGACGGACGTATAGTGCAGGCGGACGTATAGTGCAGGTGGACGTATAGTACAGGCGGACGTATAGTACAGGCGGACATTTAGTGCAGACGGACGTATAGTACAGGCGGACATATAGTGCAGGCGGACGTATAGTGCAGGCGGACGTATAGTGCAGGTGGACGTATAGTACAGGCGGACGTATAGTGCAGGTGGACGTATAGTACAGGCGGACGTATAGTACAGGCGGACATTTAGTGCAGACGGACGTATAGTACAGGCGGACATATAGTGCAGGCGGACGTATAGTGCAGGCGGACGTATAGTACAGGCGGACATTTAGTGCAGGCGGACGTATAGTGCAGGCGGACATTTAGTGCAGGCGGACATTTAGTGCAGGCGGACGTATAGTGCAGGCGGACGTATAGTACAGGCGGACGTATAGTACAGACGGACGTATAGTACAGGCGGACATTTAGTGCAGGCGGACGTATAGTACAGGCGGACGTATAGTGCAGGCGGACGTATAGTGCAGGCGGACGTATAGTGCAGGCGGACGTATAGTACAGGCGGACGTATAGTACAGGCGGACGTATAGTACAGGCGGACATATAGTACAGGCGGACGTATAGTACAGGCGGACGTATAGTACAGGCGGACATTTAGTGCAGGCGGACGTATAGTACAGGCGGACGTATAGTACAGGCGGACGTATAGGTACTCAACATATGTATCAATAGTGAATAATATCATGAAACGCTTATATAAAATGTGAGTGGGTTTTTTTTTGTTTTTTTTTTGGTTTTCTTTGTTTTTTGTTTTTGTTTTTTTGTTTTGTTTTTTTAATACAAAAATAGCAATAACTTCAGCGTTTTTTGCTAATGGCTAGGTAGATGTTTTATAATGAGGCGAAAGAAATAAAAAAAAATTGCAAAAATTTTATTTTAATTCCATATGTTGAACCTTTTTTCATGTTTATTTTTCAGTCAGTCAGAGTCGGGTTTCGTTTGATGGTTAGATTTTATTCCATTAGAATCGGTTTTCTGTTGATGTTCATTTGTTTAGTCAGGTTTCGTGTGTTTGTTTTCTTTGATGTTGACCGTCGGACTTTGTTTATTCAGTCAAGGACGACCGGAAATTTCCGCGTCTGTACAGTGTATTAAACACATTCGTCAGTCACTATTGATATTTTCGAACAAGCAGAAAGAAAAAAAATCTGTCAGGGAGATTACAATTCTCACATTTGGATGAATTTCAATCTATTATCACCCATTCAGATAGTGGGGGAAGGGACATAAATTTTTGGGCTACATGAGAATTTTTAAAACTTTTAACTTTTAGATTCGTCAAAGATTAAGATTTTCCTCATTACACTTTTTCGTTGTTAAGTAAACATTGCAAATAGAGATTATATATATATATATATATATATATATATATATATGATTGTTTGTTTTACGTCCCGTCGAGCATTTTTCACTCATATTGAGACGTCACCAGTTGTTGGTGAAGTACCACAAATTTAGACCTATGCTTAGCGCTCAGGGCCATAGCAGTGAGGGTTCTTTAACGTGCCAACGCCTACCGTGAAACGGGACGTCCGTTTTTAAGGTCATATCTGAAAGACCCGTGATTCTCCACTTCTAAATGTCGAGCGTTTGGCGAAGGAGCAATCACTACCTATATTTTGTCTTAGGTTTGAGGCGGCCATGGCACGTGCGGGGCTCGAACTCACGATCTCCCGGTTACGAAGCGAACGCTCTAACAACTGAGCTACCGTGACCGGTATATATATATATATCAGACGTGCGTAGAAGCACAATTACAGAAAGATTTCTGGCTTAATATATGGCTTAACGGTCACTGAAATATGATGGAGTAGTTATCAATATTTGGCGGAAACCTAACTGAATGGTTGCAAAAACTTCGTTTAATGGATTGAAATGTGACTGAATGGTCACTTAAACCTGCCTTAATGATTATTGAAACCTTTCACGGAAATGTTCCTGCCATTCAGTGAGCTTTTCTCATTAATGATTCTGTTATCATTCAGTTACCGTTCAGTCACCTTTCAGTTCATTGAAAGGGAAGAAACGGTAAAATAAATGTGGTATGTATTATAACGGTATTCAAGCAAGTTAGAATTGCTAACAAGCGACATTATTTATATTTCGTATGCATAATATGTGGTTTTAAGTGATCACAAACAATTAATCCACACACCATTGGTCACTTCAAAAGCAACGAATGTTTTTCTTAGCGAAATTAAATGACCTTGAAATCACCCTCATTTGAATCTTGAATGTCTTTTAAATAATCTCATCGTGTATAAATAGTTCAAAAGTGAATCTGCTAAAACAATCTAAGTCTTTGGGTAGTGATTCTGCATATATATTTATGCGCCTGAGAAGTGCTGGGAGGAACCTGTGCCATGCTGACATACAAGTTGATGGTATAAGGATTTCAACAATCTCATATAAAGTCAACAGTTCACAAATTCTATGGTCGTTATAACGATCTAGTTGATCAATACACCTGCCATTGGGTCAAATGCTCGCTGACGAGTTACATACGAGTCACTGACACGCCGGTTCTGACTGCGGGTTGCTATGATTATCTTATCAAGATATTGATCTCACGACAGATGTGACCGGAGAGGATTACTCCTCCTAGGCACATGACACCACCTCTGGTTTATCCAATGGTCCGTGCCTGACCAACTCTCTAGTTTGTATTTCTTTTAATAGTTATGAAATTGTTCGTTAAATTCACATTTTCATTGATGGTATGCTATCTATAGAACATCCCAAGTAATTCGCTGATGATTCTAAACACATTGTTAAATTGTTTTCAGTTTGAGTACGCATTTGCTCCCAGCACTTTTCATTTAAAGAATTTTTATTCATTTTTGAGTATATCAAAAATGTTCACTAATAACCCACGAACACCCAATCTTTCGTTAATGAATAGAGCCTCTTGATGTTTTCTAAACAGTGTTACGTGGTGTTCAAATGACGTCACGGTGAATTATCATGAAGGTAATTGATGGTTTGTTTGTTTTTCCGCCACACTCAACAATTTTTCAGTTATCTGGTGGCGTCCAGTTTTTTTGTAGGTGGAGGAGAGAACCCAGATACAATTTATCCGGGAAGAGACCACCGATCTTCCGAAAGTAAACTGGCAAACATTCTCACATATATCGGCGCGAGCGGGATTCGTAATATCACACTGATGATAGCATGGGAGTCTTTCACATCGTTGCTTTCAACCTGTCATTGGATCCGTTCCTTACACACTAATTAACGTACAGGGCTCACGACGAGTGTGACCGGTCGAAGGCGATGCTTAGTTTTCAAAGGTACAGGATCCAACCTCCGTGATTGACCAGCTCCTAACTTTGTATCCCTTGCAGGAGTTATGAGATTGATAAATGTTCCTTATAGTCACCTTTTCATCTTTAGTGCGGTTAAATTGTTCGGATTTAGAACTTGATTTGTGCATTAGATAAAATTTGTTCAGTCTTGTACTTACCCATGGATCGTCCCCTGGCTCCCAGTTCCCCAGCCCCCCTCCACAGAAGAAACACCGTGTGTAGTCTTCGTAACCAGCATAGAAAAACCCAGCCAAAGACATGTCACGTGGTGTCTGCCTCATGGCCGCCGGCCAATCAGTATACGAACTGACCCGAAGAGCCACACTAGCATAGGATGGGTATTTGGGGCGTTCAAAACTGATCCCCACTGCGTCCCTCATCAAAGCCCCTAATGCAATTTCTCTCGATTTACTTAATGATGAAGATGCAACCTCTGGGATCTGCACTAAAGTGTTTTTTGAGGATTCTTCCGTACTCGTCATAATTCTTGTTGTCTGTGAATTTCGCAACGATAGATCTGTTGTTAAAATTGGTGAATTATCAACAGATGTTTGCTGGCGGATCTGAGTAGGGATATCCTGAAAATAATAATTTTTAAAAAAAAATTAATGTTTACGCCCTTTACCAGTTACCCGATTTCTTCCACAATAGACATTTAATAGTGTCCTTGATGATGGTCAAATTCATTTAGGGTGATAACATACTGCATGATCATCAATTTTTTTCTTTACAATGTGACCTTTAATATAAAAAAGTGAAGCTAACGAACTGTGATTTCATAAATCCTACGAAGAATATGAAATCTAGAGCATGGCAAAAGAACGCCAAGGTTGTATTCAATGCTTAACAGGAGTAACACCCGATCACAATAACCACAGCTCGTATGGAAACGATCAGTGATAATCCAATAACTTCTAAAAGTATACATAGAAACCTAGCAATTAGTATGATTGATTGATTATTTATTGTTTAACGTCCCGCTCGAGAATCGTTCAGTCATATGGAGGGAGACGTCACCATTGCCGGTGAAGGGCTGCAAAATTTAGGCCTATGCTCTGTGCTTAGGGCCTTTGAGCAGGGAGGGATTTTTAACGTGCCACACCTGCTGTGACAAGGGACCTCGGTGTTTGCGGTCTCATCCAAAGGACTCCCCCATTTAGTGGCTTCTTACGACAAGCAAAGGGTACTGAGGATCTATTCTAACAACCCGGATCCTCACGGGGCTCAATTAGTATGAAACACAATATACGGCTTCATCCATAGGTAATTCTGTTGGTTAAATTGCATCCAAGCTTTGAGTTCTTTTGCAATACCTGTTGAAAGAAACAGTCTTTACAAGATCCAGTCTGTGATCCATAATAGTCTATGCAGAGTGATGACCTGGAAATCAGTTACCGGCCACGCTCATGTTGGAGAAAATTTCATATCATTTGAGATCCTCATGTGTATAGTATCGTCCTGTACAATTACAAGTCTGGTTTCAGATTACCGACTAAAGGGGACCATGGGAAATCAGGGTACTCCTGTGAACACCCTGTATTTAAGGCTTCCCGAAAAATTCAAAATGTGTCTCAACGCACTTCACATAATATGACGTCAGAGTGCAAATTTGCTTCACGGTATACATGTTTCTAGTTGTATCGCGGGAAAAATGTCTAAATACATTTTTGTCATTTACAATCTTTATCAAGTGTTCAAACTTTATAGATGTAAATCTGCATGTCAAAAGTTTTACAAATGATTTTTAAAAAAATTTCTTTGATAATATGTACTATTAAAAAAAAGTAGGGGATATTGGATTTACAAGGACAATGAAATGCAGATCATGAGGTCAGGAAGGAAACAAATAACAGAAAAAAACATTAAAGAAACATTTGTCAATTTATTTGAAACCCTGTGTACAGTCAGAAAAGGAAAGATTTTCCAGAATAAGGGTCGACACCAACACAGGGTCACACAGCAAATTTACCACCATTGTGAAACAGAGTCATTAGCGGTTAAAACCCTCCTGGGTTGACCAGACAAGCTTCGATTCGGCGTGGCGTACTCCAAACGAGACGTCCCAGATCATTTTGGGGAAGGTTATTCCATTCCTGTTGCAATGCTACAGCAAATTCTTGGACATTAACAGGAGATTGTTGACGTTGGTGTAGCCGCTGTCCAAGCATGTCCCAGACATGCTCGATAGGGGAAAGATCCGGACTGAGTGCGGGCCATGGTAATGTGGTGATATTCTGCTGTTGGAGATGATCTGTAACGATCCTGGCCATATGATATCTGGCATTGTCATCTTGAAAAATGAAACGGCGGCTATAACGACATACAATCGGTACAACATGGGGTGCCAAGATTTTGTCCCGGTAGTACTGCCCTGTGACACGTCCAACAACAACATGCAAGTCTGTTCTGCCGGCAACAGTGACGCCTCCCCATACCATTACAGATCCACCCACATACCGATCATGTCTAGTGACGTTAACGTCATGGAAAGGTTCGTTACGTCGGCGCCGAACCCTCCTGCGTCTGCGACTCAACTGAGAACATTACGTGGTTCCATCGGCGATTATTCCAGCGTTGATAATGTGAACGCCATTGGAGTCGGGCTCTAATGTGACCAACGCAGGGAATGACAAGAGGACATCGGGCGTGTAAGTGAAATCTGTGCAGTCGATTCCTGATGACCTGACCACTCACTACCGAATCAGTATCCCTTTGAAATGGAGACCTTATCTGAAGTGCTGTTACCAAAAGATTTCTGAAGGGAATAGTGCGGATGAATCTGTCCTGAGCCTGAATTATTGCCGTTGGTCGACCGGATCATTCTCTATCCTGAACAGATCCTGTAGGACGATGTCTGGACCATAATCTGCTGATAACAGACTTGGAAACATTCATTGCCCTTGTCCCAGCGACCTGTCTTGTGCGAAACTGTAGCATGCCAAGGGCACGTAACCTCTCATCCTGTGTTAGACGGTGCATGATCTCTGTTTAATTAACGACTTCAACAACTGATAATATGATGCTTTCTCTTCAAAATCTTCATTTAGAGTAGCTCTAATCTTCCAATTCAGACGCATGCAAATTTGTGACACAACACCCTTGATCATCAGTAGCATCCCGTGCAGATTGTGAGAGTATGATCGATGTGATTGGGTGATGAATTTCTTTGGAAATGCTTCCTTCTTAAGGAACTATACAACACGGTTTCGAATCCCTTTGTATATGTAAATATTTTGATCACAAAATACAGTATCCCCTACGTATATATATATATATATATATATATATATATATATATATATATATGTATATATATATATATATACATTGTGACTTGGGTCAATGGGAAATGACCCCAATGTGGGAAATAACGTTGTATAGGGAGTAGATTTAACAATGTAAAGCGCGATGCGACAGGTGAGAGATTAATATATTTTCTTTCTATGAAGGCATATCCCAGAAGGTAACTAGCTACAGATACAGGATTTTGATACGGAAGGTATGATTTTTCGTATTGTTTAAATAAGATAAGGTGATAAAACTGGGATTTATCATCTATTTTGATGAAGATTATGGAATTGTTAAAAACAAGTGGATTTTGTTCCGGTCCGGAGCACGTTTGAATTTATTATACCGATATATAAAGCCCAAACCATACTTGATTTGATTACATGTTCCACCTGTGCCGTGGCGGTAATTAATTGAAAGTCTGGAGGATAGAAATAGTTCTACGTCACTTCCATGATGACATAACAGTTCAACGAGGCACGATATTGGTTGATATATTGACAAACAATTATTTGTAACATATGCTACGCTTGGTAGAATTTTCTTTAATCTGAATATGTTGTTATTACTTGTTAATTTTACTCGGTACACCATAACCCCACTGTGCAGAGGAAACCCAGGGGCCCGAGTGTACAACCGCGTACAAACACTGCAAACCACAGGGATAGAACTCGGGTTGCAGCAGAAAGAAGCAATAACGCTACCCCCGCGCTACCTGGAAACACAATCACTGGGTATATCAAATTGGCACAATCAATGGGTATATCAAATTGGCACATTCATTGGGTATATCAAATTGACGTATGGGGATTTCCGTTGCCGAGCGGTTAGAACATTGCGCTGAAAATCACAAAGCCTCTCAGCTTTAGTCGGCGCGGGTTCGATTCTCGCTTGCGCCGATATATCTGAGAGAGTTTGCCAGTTTTCTTTCGGAAGGTGTGTGGTCTCTTCCCGGGTACATTGTATCTGGGTTCTCTCCTCCACCTACCAAAACCTGGATGCCACCAGATAACTAAAAAAAATGTTGAGTGAGGCGGAAAACAACAAATAATCAATCAATCAAATTGACGTATAGAGGAATTACGAGATTAAGTACTGTTAGTTATCTTAGCCTTTTCACATGGAAGTAATGAAAACTGTTGATTGATGAAATGAATGATAGTTCCTTATCGTCACCTTTTCCACATTTTCATATTGTCCTTTGGCTGGGTTCTTCACTGTTGTACTCAGTGAATTGTTAGAGGGAATACTGTTCTGATCAGAATTTCTTCGTATTGGTACATTGTCGAAATCTTCAAGAAGGAATCTGCAAATAATATCCCTCTACCAATTTATCAATACAAACAGAATCAATTTAAATGAACGTGTAATAAATACCTTAGAATTTCATAACTTGATTATTAAAAGCAGAACTAATTTCGGAAACTGCATGGAGATTCAAGGAATTTACTCTAAATTCCAAATATTTAGGTGTCAATTTGACCAAATGTATCATAAATGAAAAGTAAATATCAATTTTGAAACCTGCAATTACTGTCGTGGAAATCTCGAGGGTCATCGCCTCTTTCCCATTTCTTTCGAAGTCTGTGACAGCTATAGCAAACGGTTTCATTTCCGTTTTCTCTGCCGTACCAACCATTTCTGGCAAGAATGATAGCATGAACGGAACCAGAGTCAAAGTGACAAAGAGACGCTAATCGAAACCATTCATAACGATATCTATCAGCATCGTGCACTGACTGCAAAGATATATTGAATATAGAACTGGATGAATTGGCAGTCTCTGGAGGCATATGAGATTGTAGATATTCATCGCCTGTCGGATGAGGAAACACCGTTGTTTGAGGTTGTGCCCTGTCTTCTGTATTTCGTGAATTAAGGAAAGGATTACAATGAATCGTTTGACCATGATTGATCTTCGCTGGTTTCCCTCTTTCCAAACAAAACTTTACTCTGTGTCGTATTATTCTGCTCGTCTTTCGACTAATTTTCTTCCTCTGCCTTGAGTCAAAGTATTTTTTTACTTGTTTCTTAATCGAAGTGCACAACCTTTGATAGGAATTCCTCTGTTGGTATCGGTCATGCGTTTTGACAGGCAAACATTCAAACAGGCTGGTAGCATATTGCATTGAGAGACTATCGCTTTGTGTCGAAAACGAATTACTGTACACTTCAGTGTTGGTAACACCTGACAGTGTTACATGATCCCATTGGGAGGATTCCCGTTCAACGTTTGCATCTAACGCGTCTTTCTTATTAAAACTGGTAAGTAAAGACGTTTCCTTGATGCCGATGTTTAGTGAAGAATGCTTACTACTTACAAAATATTCCATGTCATCTTTTCGGATTTCAGGGATAAGACCATGATTTTCGTCAACCACAGGAGGTGGAATCGATTCATCATCTTTCAAGATAGAAAAGTCTATTTCATTTGTATCAGAGCTGTGCGTCAAAGACATACCTAACTCGACTACACAAATGTCCAAAGTGTTTTCATAAATATCAGATCGAAGATGCATGTCTTCAGCTCTGCCTTTTAATATTGTCTCTTCTTCGCCTTCCGCATTTCCAATTAACGATGCTAAAGATTCAAATGGTGACGCTTTCCTTTTCTTTAATTCTGTTCCACTTTCAAAGTGGAATTGGAATTTGTCAGCTGCACATTTGTCTTGAACGTTAACAATGCCTTTTGGTTCAAATGAGATCTGTTTAGTTTTAAATTTCGAACACACGTCTTTGTTTGGCAAGCTTGATAACGGACCCTGTAAACTCCACATAAAATGCTGTTCATAACAAGCAGAAAGTACAGTTTCGAGTTGTGTATCTTTGTTATGACATGTAATGTCCTTACATTCTTTACGTCTATATTTTGGACGTATTGCTTTTCCTTTCATAGGTTTTTTTCTCTTCGAGCACCTAGTGTCTATAACTGTCGTGCAGTTCTTTTTACATTGTATCACACATTGATACAAAGCTTTTACTACCAATAAAAGCAATGGTATCATTATCATGGTCAACAAGATGTACATTTCAGATGAATAATCGACTTGGTCTTCTTCCCTGAAATAGTAAACACACATACATTTTCGAGTTGCGTTTTCCATATGAATGATTTATCAGCCTGCTTATCGCATTCTACAAATACGACTATGTATATGTATTCAACGTTTTGTATTCATTCTATCATTCCGAACAATTCTACTAATATATCTTTCAAATAAGAGCTAGGTTCGATAAGCAGCAAATTCGACCCTGTTTTCAATTTTCATCAAATTAATCATATAATATGCCATTGTCAGAACACGTTAATTTTTTAATATATTTCGTGTCATCTTAAAAGAGTTAGTTGAACATAGTGTTGTCAGGACGTTTATGGACGTTTTGGAAAGCAAAGAAACTATTTCAAAATGCTTCTTTAGCATAGGAATTCATTTTTTTTTTATATAAATGCCCTTTACCATCTTAATGGGTCAGAATATATCCAAAAAATAGATTTGCTTATTTTAAACATTACATTTAAGAACTAGACCACAATTTGTCAAATACAAAGAAAATGATTCAACTATCCATGCATTTACTCCAGCTAAGACTATTATATATTTCATTCCACAAGTAAACGTGTTCTCCAGCTGCCCCGAACCTTTAAGAAAAATGCAAACTCCGTTTGTTTCGTATATATTATAGAACTGTCGTTGTAATTATGTTGACCAAACCACTTTTTAGCAATAGTTATATATTATAGAATTGTCTAATGTAAAAATCATAACAAGTACAAGCTCTTGCGTATCGAATTAGTTGAGAGATATAAAAACCATATGCAGGTGATGATGGGATATTACCACATAGATAAGGGACGTTAACGATGGAGGAATTGATTTTGTTTGTTTGTTTGTTTATAGCCGCCTGAGCAATTTTTCAGCTATCCGGCGGCTGGAGGAATTGAAAATTGTCAAAACGTTGAGTTGTTCCTTTGACACCAGCATCTATTTGTAATAAAATATCCAAGTACGAAACAGATGTAGAAGATTCTGAGGGGCCTCCGTGGCCGAGTGGTTAGAGCATCGGACTCAAAATCATAAGGCCTCTCACCTCTGTCGCCGCTTGTTCGAACCTCGGCCGCGGCGTTATGTGAGCAAGTTTGCCAGTTTACTTGCGGAAGGTCGGTGGTCTCTTCCCAGGTACATTGCATCTGGGTTCTCTCCTCCACCAACAAAAACTGGACGCCACCAGATAACTGAAAAATTGTTAAGTGTGGCGGAAAGCAATAAATAATTAATCAATCAATCAATAGAAGATTCTGTGGTTTCATTTATTTCACGTTTACTGGGATATATCGAATCAACATGATTGTTAATAGATAAAACGTCGTCGATATATCTAAATGTCGGTGATCCTGTAAAACTGTCAAACGGTGATGCTGAAAAAACTCCAAAGGTCGTTTATAGGTGAAAACAAAGTAGCACTTCCCTAAAGTTGGTGACATATCTCTGTGAATGAATGAATGAAACGAAATATGAATAGGACGTCAACAGCTTACACAACGTCCTGCAGTTAGTGCTCTCTCTCTCTCTCTCTCTCTCTCTCTCTCTCTCTCATTAGGGGCCTTATAACTCCGATAAATTGATTGATAAACCAGTAATCCAATAGATTATTAAGTCATGTGAAATTGAAGAATTTCCTAAATATTAATCAACCAAGGAAGAGCGTTAGCATTGTACTTACCAATGTTTTAATGCATCATAAGAGGCATTGGGTACTGAAATAAAAAATAAATGATATATCAATATAAAATTGATAAGATTCATCAATTCTTCATATAATCTTTTGAAATATCTGTTCGTTTTCGTAACTCTTATTTCTCAATTGATCAATATGTTAATTCATAAGCAGAATTATGAAACAGATTTCATGATTACCAACTGACAGCAATGTCATTAGATATTAGATACGTTTTAATGACTCGTAACAAAATATTCTAGTACAGAGTGGCAAGGGAATTCATATCGTATGACAAGAGATTCGTGGGCCATATCGCTTACCTGCGTAACCTTAAACCCAGCCAATGTTCGCCTGTTGTAATCATTAAATTATTTTTTAAATTTTTTTTTTTCATGAAAAAAAAAGACAGAGCGATATAAGCGCGACTATTCTCACAGAGGCATAAACTTGAATTCACACAACGTGGGGATATTTGCATATCGATTTATGGCATGTTATTCCGTTCTGTCCTGTTACTCTTAAAAAGTATTTGTTTAATACCATGACACCTGATCCTAAGCGTTTACCTAATTTCAACAAAGGGCTCACGGCGGGTATGACCGGTCAGCAGAGGATGCTACCTGATCCTACCTTCGTTTTGTCGGAGGTCCGTGTTGCCCTATCCTCGAAATTGTATATGTCTTGGGAATTTATGATTACGATTTACACATTGTTAACCTCACCATTCGATATTTAAATGGATATTTTTTTATAATCCCACCTACCGTTTTGATCCCCAGTTGTGGACTCAGCATAACGCCTGTCCCTCATTATGAAACAAACTTGAATTTGGTGGCATTTATATCAGTTATATTTTTTTTTCTGGCCCAGTAGTTCTATAGAAGTGTTTAAATAATCCTCTACATCTCTCCATCTAAACCTTTCATCCCTTACTGTTGTACAACCTTAATATGATTTGAACACATTTTAAGATGCACACATGAGAATGCGTTTTTAAAGATGTATGCTATATTATGAGCATGCAAAATTTTGATCTCCGATTGCAGCCCTACCATTCCACCAGGGAACACGATTTGCACAAAGGTGAATCTACACAGTATCAGGAAGCGTTCGTCTAAAAAAATGTCAAGCGCGACGTTAAACAATACATTATCAATCAATCTATTATAAACCGGTCGCGGTAACTCAGTGGTTAGAGCATTCGCTTCGTAACCGGGAGGTCGTGAGTTAGAGTCCCGCTCGTGCCATGGCAGCGTCAATCTTAAGACATAAATATAGGTAGTGATTGCTCCTTCGCCAAACTCTCGGCATTTAGAAGTGAGAATGACGGGTCTTTCTCATATGAACTTAAAACGGAGGTCCCGTGTCACGGCAGGTGTCGGCACGTTAAAGAACGCTCACTGGTACGACCTTGAAGGTTAAGCATAGGTCTAAATGTGTGGTACTTCACCTACATCTGGTGATCTCTCAATATCAGTGAAAAATTCTCGACGGGACGTAAAAGAAACAAACAAATTATCTTTGTAATAAATTTTATTGATGATTACGCCAGGAGATGGGCTAAATCTGTAAGAGAAGAACTTGATACCTTGTCAAAATGAATAAAAAGTATGAGAGAAATATCAAAATGTCAAAACAAAACTGCGTACAATCTATTCTTCTCTGTTTAGTAAACCAAAAGTGATAAAAGTGTTACATGTAGATAGGTTACACGAAGGATATGTTTTGGTTCCAGCTGACAAAGCTTGTAACAATATTTGATTTTAAGGCCCATTTTAAACGACCTTGACACGAATTCCACCATTAGCAATCGCACTTTTACTCCAACTGCCATTTCAAAAGATGCATTCTTCAACGTCATGTTTCAGTTTTAAACACATTTGATATACACGTCAATGGAGTGAATGAATATGAGTTACTATACCAATACTGGATTCCCAAACTCCACAAAATTTCTTAGAAACATACATTGCTGGATCCAGGAACTGCTTACGTTGGTCCACACGAAAATATTAGCTTCTGTGAAATAGAAACTTCATGTCACAATATATTTTAGAAGTGTGAATTCTAAGAGAAAATTGAAGAAATGTTAGTAAATTTGAAGTCTCAAAACTTTTAAACTCAACAACATCACAGCGTGACTTTTCAACACTCTACACGACCATACCTCATCACAAAGTAAAAACTAAACTTCTTGACATAAAAAAAGTGAATAAAATATTCATGTCGAGCGCTCAGTCGTTAACTGCCGCTCTCATTCCACGCACAAGTGCTCTGATGTTGATTTTATAATGATCAATCTATGTTAATCGTAGCATGAGTTATCTTTCCTTGCTTTATGTTGATTGTACTATGAGTTATCTTTCCTTGTTTTATGTTGATCGTAGCATGAGTTATCTTTCCTTACTTTATGTTGATCGTAGCATGAGTTATCTTTCCTTGTTTTAAATTGATTATAACATGAGTTATCATTCCTTGTTTTAAGTTGACTGTAGTATGAGTTATCTTTCCCTGCTTTATGGTGATTATAGCATGAGTTATCTTTCCTTGTTTTAAATTGATTATAACATGAGTTATCTTTCCTTTTCTTATTGAAAATATCTTTGTAATCTTTGGTGATCAAAGCTTCCTACAGTCTGTTGGAATTTCCTTGGTCAGGAATTGTGCTCCTTCGTTAGCTGTCCTGTTACAATGTTCTTATGAGGCAGAGTATATTGAAAATCATCTATATAACGAGGGATTTCTTGATGTGGTCTTCAACTCGACAATTAGATATATCGACGACGTTTTATCTATAAACAGTAATCATTTCCATTTCTATGTCCATTTGATGTATCGCAGTGAATTCGAAATAAAAGACACCACAGGGTCAGCTTCGTACTTCGATATTTTATTGAAAAGATGTTAACGGCAAACTAACAACTCAACTCAACTAACAACTCAACAACGGGATGATTTCAACTTTTCCATCATCAAAGTTCCATATTTATATAGAAAATATTCCATTGCAACCTGCATAAAAAAGGTGAAGATAACGAACAGTGATCAATCCCATACCTCCAGCATAAACACCGACCCTGCATATACCAGGGATATCGTCAAGTATTTAGGAGGAGTAAACATCCCCTGTCGATTGTAAAGTCGAGATAAACACCACACATGATGTTTATATCTCCCATATTCGATACGCAAGACGTATCAACCATAGTGACACCCTCCAGATACACGCTCCTCTGACTGGTGCTGTACAGAAACCCACACACATAAAACGGCTGCAATATATGCGCATACGCCAAGAATACGACCTTTTCTCGTACAGTGCCAGGTAAGTTTTGCACTCTGTGCCTACTTGGTCTACAGAAGCTAGGACGCGGACAAATGACGACTCCGAATTCTCATTCTTAATTGATCTGATTTTTCTTTGTGAGCATCAATGACATTGTCTCCTTCAAAATGATCCTAGGTGTAGTTTTGGAAATAGTTTCCACTGGTACCTAACACTTGTTAGTTTGTCTTCATCCAGGTTTGGAGAGTCAGTGCTATTATCCAATTCTTTTTCTAGCGTTACCATTTCAAATATTTTCAAATACCTTTAATGATAATAAAAACATATTTTGAAAATAAAAAATTCTATTTCATTTTTTGTTTTGTTTTGGTTTTTAGAAAATAATAGCATTATAATTCATCGTTTTGCATGGATCCCATTGTGAGGTACAGGGTTTATCTGCAAGTTCGAATTGATTACAATGTACCTGTTACTGAGGGCACAACTAATCCCAACAGAAATCGTAATGTACAAAATATGGCTTGGTGTGATTTCCCAAAGATACCACCATTTCTTTATCCTATCATTCAACCATCTATTGTATCTGTGATGATTATATTAATGAATAAAGATGATATATTAATCTTTAATTTTGAATGCAACTAGACTTGGAATTAATCTGCAAAATTAATTCATTGATGGTTGTTTTTCGCCACACTCAAGAATTTTTCAGTTATCTGTTGGCGTCCAGTTTTTGTAGGTGGAGGAGAGAACCCAGATACAGTGTACCTGGGAAGAGATCACCGACCTTCCGAAGACAATTGGCAAACTTTCTCACGTATATCGGCGCGAGCGAGAATCGAACCCGCGGCGACTAGAGGTGAGAGGTCTTGTGATTTTCAGCGCAATGCTCTAACCACTTGGCCACGGAGGCCCCATGTAAAATCGAACTTGGCTTTGTCGTTAATCGACGGATGTTTGTATTTTTATTTTGTATTTGATTGTTTCCGAACCCCCCCCCCCCCCAAAAAAAAATGACGTATGTGAATCCTAGTTCTTCCAAATATTCCAAGGGATGTCTGAAATAGGGTCCACTACGAAACCATCACCTTCATATAATCACCTCTCTACGCTATTGGTATTTTTAAAATGTGATTAAGTATTGACACATCATTGTTTTCGCAATACAGAAATAAAGCATGATACAGTGGTCTTTAGCGTAATCAGTAAATGAGATTGGCATTGTAACTTGAAATCATCATTTTTAAAAAATATAGATGAAAAGGTGAAGATAAAGAACGGTGATCAATTTCAAAGTTCCTATAAGGAATGCCAGTTAGAAAGTTAGGCAAGCATTAACCCTGGATATACCAGGGTGGGATCAGATGTCTAGGAGGAGTAAGCATCTCCTGTACACCCCGTGCTGAACTGTATCATCTCTAAAAATTGTCTGAGCAAAGGGGCGAGGGTGTTTATTGACTCTCTCTTCTTCTCACGTACAGTTACACAATATAATCGAGTGGGATTAGGCAACAGACAAAGTCTATAAACACCCTCTGTTGCCAATGCCAATGCAATGTTATATATATATATAATTAGTTATACGATCATATGTATGTTCTGTAACAAATTGTTCAGTCAATAATGTATTGCAGACAGCTCGCACACTCATTTGAGTTCAATAAATGAATCCTTAGAAATTCCGAGACGATCTATATACTCAGTGTCGGTTAGGCTTTAGCTGTCTTTTTGTTTTTTGTATATTTGTTTGGGGTTTTTTTCCGTTAAATCTCAGTCTTTTGACAAATCCACCTGCTATTTAGCGAAATGCTTTATAGCAATAGTTACGCCGTTCTTTACACATCAAGTTTGACTACGGATTACTCCGCTTAGAGTGGATGTGATCGGTCAACAGGATATGCTTACTCCCCGTACGCAGCAACGAGTTTCAGACATCGTTGGTGATAAAGATCTGATATGTGAATTATAGTGGAACCACAGCTGGCTTTCGTCTTGTCCGTTTGAAGCTGTGGTATTAAGTATGTACCCGTTTATGAGTAATAAAATGAATGGTGGACTCAATTGAAGTGGCACAAATTCACCGTGTCAATCAGCTCCACTGTAATCTATCAGTGTGCAAATGCACCTACATCTGTTACAATGGAAATCATTCTGCCCGGTAGAGTGGAGAAAATGACTGTCTTTCTATTTCAAAGTACTGAAATGGATGCATAGATTGATGGATATATAATGTGGCACAGGTTAATTTACAGGATGGGTGCAAATTTTCAACTCAAGAATCATCCATGGTTTTTTTTTTTTTATTATTAAATATTAATTAATCATGTGCAGTTACAAATATGAAAAGGAAACACAAATCATTATGAGAGCATGACAAATACGTACTTCTGAAGAGACTGTTTGTGTTTCAGCACACAACGTAATTGTAAAACCGAGGCCCCGTGTTACAGTAGGTGTGACACTAGTAAAATCCTTCTATGCTCAATGACTGTAAGCGTCGAATATAGACCTAAATTTGGAAGTCCTTCTTCGGCAATGTTGTTTATCTCCATATGACCGAAAAAACGTTTCAAGCGGAACTTTAAATAAAGGACAACCAATCGCTGTACGACGCTGGATGGCAGGATTCATAATATTGTCCTTTAATCTGACGAAACAACGAGTTAAGAAGGACTATTTTATATAGTTGTTATGTTCTATTTGTTTTATTATTATTTGGTATTACCATGAAGGTGTTTAGACATTATACTTTGCATCAAGTCAATGTTCCATGCAAGCTAATATATGATATTTGAGTTTTAAATTAAAACCCAGCACCCATAAAATGCATCAGAAATTATACCACGCAGTTTAACTTGTGCTAAGTGCTTTAGGAGAAATTCATTCAAGCTTGCGATTGACAATGTTAAAAAAATGTTTGTAGACAGTATTTTCAATGCCAAGGTATACTGCTGATAAGGTATAACAACGTCCGTGCACTCTCTCTGTTTTATTGTTTATTAAGACCATATACCTTGTAGAATTGTAAATTGAATAAGAACGAAAACACGCAATGGTGTGAGTGCTCTCTCTCTCTCTCTCTCTCTCTCTCTCTCTCTCTCTCTCTCTCTCTCTCTCTCTCTCTCTCTGTGTGTGTGTGTGTGTGTGTGTGTGTGTGTGTGTGTGTCTCATTCTCTCTCTCTATGTCTCTCTCTCTCTCTCTCTCTGTCTGTCTCTCTCTGTGTGTTTCTCTCTATGTGTCTCTCTCTTTCTCATTCTCTCTGTGTATGTCTCTCATTCTCTCTCTCTCATTCTCTCTCATTCTCTCTCTCTCTCTCTCTCTCTCTCTCGCTCGCTCGCTCGCCCGCTATGCATTACCACCGCCTAACAAGTGAAAAGTCTACATACAGATTTATAACAATATTTATCAACTTCACATAAAAGTAATTCGAACTAACTACCTCCTTGACCTGGTAGTACAAACGTAAGAAAATTTATTCTTCTTTCTGAATATAATTTGTCAATGAGCTCACCTTTAAAGTAGATTGCAGATTGCACCGTGTTAATCAGTTGCTGCTAAATACATTCATGATTCTATAGATGTTATAGACAAGACGTTTACCACATATTTTTATGTATTTATTTGTGTTAACAACGAGTATTTGGCGTCATTGTTTTCATTCAGAATAACTGTGGAATAAATATTTTTATGTACCAAATTTAGTCAAAAATTAAAACTGTAGTTCATCCGAACGTGTTCTAGTTTCCCGGAAATGAACTAGTCTAGTCGAAAATCACTAGTTATTCTGTTGCGTGCAAGCGGTATAGTTCAAATATGACGAATCAAGTGTAAATCTTGTATACAAATTAGTGATGGCTATTCTGATATACATATATATATATATATATATATATATATATATATATGTATGTATGTATATCCCCGATTTACAGATTATTTTTCAGAATGTTGCAAGGGAATATCCTAGTACCGAAAACATAAGTTATTAGATTCAATTCCTGATGTTTGGTAGCGGATGACGACTCAAAAATGACTCACAACAGCGTGTATCTATTGTCTGGTTGGTACTGTGTGTATCTATTGTCTGGTTGGTACTGTGTGTATCTATTGTCTGGTTGGTACAGCGTGTATCTATTGTCTGGTTGGTACTGTGTGTATCTATTGTCTGGTTGGTACTGTGTGTTTCTATTGTCTGGTTGGTACAGCGTGTATCTATTGTCTGGTTGGTACTGTGTGTATCTATTGTCTGGTTGGTACTGTGTGTATCTATTGTCTGGTTGGTACAGCGTGTATCTATTGTCTGGTTGGTACAGCGTGTATCTATTGTCTGGTTGGTACTGTGTGTATCTATTGTCTGGTTGGTACTGTGTGTTTCTATTGTCTGGTTGGTACTGTCTTCTCAGCTTAGTTTCTTAGATTTCCTTGATTAATGAGTAGGACCGCTATGCATGATATCGTAAATAGTCAAATTTTATGCATCGACCTAAGTGAACGTAGGGACGGGAGGTGGGCTTGGCGTCACATATGACAGACATTTCTCTTTCTTACCACATTCAAAGCTCGTCATTTTTTAAAGTTTATTAACTGGTCATTTTTTATAGTTGTGATAAATGGCAGTGTAAATACAAAGTTGAGCCGATGAATTGAACTCATGTACTTATGTACTGAAGGATACCGTCACCCGCCCCCTCCACGATTTTTGGGTTTGGGTAGATCTATTTTTCTTGTTAACTAAGACTTTCCAGACAAATATGAAGCCAATTTTTATCTCTGTCTCGCCCTTCCCCTTTTCACAATAAAAAATGACGCTACGTACCTGAAGTGCGCTTATTTACAGAAAAGCTGCTCAAATCAACGCAGAAAGAGAGATCTCGTTGGTCATACTAAACAATAAAACCGCGACAGAATCAGAGATAGTATTCCGATATCCCATAGTACAAAGAGATGCAGGTTTCTAGTTATCAGTCGAATAGATCCGGGTTGTTAAAATAGATCTATATATATATATAATATAATCAATCAATCAGTCGAGAACACTCTTTTAGGACACTCTGGATATGAGGCAGATACGAAACATCCTGTGATATCGTTTATATCTGGTTAACTGGGGTACACTGAAACAACATATGAATGGAATGAATATTGTTAATATATAGATAAAACGTCGTCAATTTATCTATATGTTGATCTAAATTTTTGATACAATGAGCATACCAGAATGTTATAACCGAAATTGAAATTACACCTTTCACTGATACCAGCAATTTCGTCCCTGTTAAAAATGAAGCGAATGCTCACAAAAACATACACAAATAACAATTTCAACAACAGAAATTAACAGGATAACAAATATTAGCGGAAGTTTTGCAAAGCATTTCCTTACCGGGACACCCTGGAGAATGTTGGCAACTTGCCCTGTAAAGTGTTAAGTTTCGAATACCTTGGTGGAAATTTTACAACATAAAAATAGTACCAGTCACATATCTGTCATTTGATTGGTCAATGTCTTCTCATTCATACGTCACATGCACTCAATATTGACATTCTCACGCTCAATAGCTAGTGTGCTATATATAAATCAGTTTCAGTTTCACTTTCGGATATTTTTTTTTAATTCCATACAGTTCATTGGATTCATATATTAACACAATACAGAAATTCTACAGCATATTTAGAATGCAATAACTTAAATGATACTGCAGATTTACACGATATATTATTATTATTATTATTATTATTGAAACATCAGCAATGCATGCGGATTTCTTATACGCACACACACACACACACACACACACACACACACACACACACACACACACACACACACACACACATATATATATATATATATATATATATATATATATATATATATACATACCCCCCCCAACACACACACACACACACACACACACACACACACACATATATATATATATAAGGGATCTACATGTATTGCTGTTAATGTCCCATCAGCCAGTATGAGGATGCATTATCACTCTTAAGAGGCCCACATACCGTATATGTCACTTGAGAAGTAGCTGAAATTATCACAAGCTCCAAGGACTACGAAATTTATCTAAATCCAAATTCTGATATTCAGTAGCAGTATTATAAAAACAAGATGTGTTCTGTCTTAAAATCCGAAATCCCTCACAAGATTCCATATTTATTAAACATATGATTTGTTTATATATATGGTAGATTTACCAATGGCAAATATATAGGTTGGGTTCGAATTTAGTACCATTAAAGAGTAAATTGAAGCAGGTACTGACAAAGAAGTTGATGTTACGGGAGTTTGTACAGTCTCGTTTCGTATTCATTTCGCAACTTTTATGGTCGCTGTGGCGATCCGGTTTGCCAGTAAAACTTTTCAGTACGTCAAATGCTTTCTGATGTGTATAGTGCCAATGGCCGTGCCGTTCTTGGCACATTGATTCTGACTGAGAATTACTCTGCTTACGTAGATGAGATGTGAGGCTCGCGGCGGGTGTAACCCGTCAACAGGGGATGCTTACACCTCCTAGGCACCTGACCCCATCTCTAGTATATCCAATTGTACGTGTTTGCCCACCTCTCTGATTTGTATTTTCTGTAGGCTCTGAGATTGCATACTGTTTGTTATCTTAGCCTTCCCATTGTTATTTTACATAAGTAATTAGTACATATATTCATGCACTATAAAACTGATTACCAGCATGTAGCAGATATATAGGGGAAAAAAATAAATAAGGAAAAAAAAGGGGGGGGGGGGGATAAGAAACTTCATGCAGTACCAATTAATACATGTAACAGTACCATCACGTGGCACATTTAAGATATTTACCTAAATTACTCAATTCTTTAACATTATTTACACCCAGAAGCTTTACCAGTTTGTACACACTCGCTTTTGCATGATAAAATTTTTTGATTAAGTTTTTTCTTACATCATTATACAGAGGACATTTTAGAATAAAACGGAATTCATCGCCAATATCATTTAAATTACAGTACTGGCAAATTCTCACATTTCTAAGAACATGATTATGTCTTCTGGTTTCTATGCATAATGAATGTCTTTTGTTTTGCATTGGACCAACGCAATCAGTTACGATGGTCCAATGTTGGTAAATGACATTGACCCAATGTAATTTTGCTCATATGCATTGGCCCAATGTTGCCCCAACACATTGGACCATAACGTTTGCCCAATGTTATACAAGTTTTTCTCTGATATTGGCCTAACATTGAATCAGTATATGCGATATTGGGCTACTGTTGGCTTAACGTCATAAGCAGGTTGGTTCAGTGTTGTGTGTATTTTCTGCTGATACTGGCCAGACGTTGAACCTGTTGACGATTTTCAGTTAAACACTGTATTATTGTTTTTCTCTTTGTAGATGATTCCAATTAATTAGAGAACACTGATCAATTTGTGTCAATAATTTACATCAGTTAGCAGAAAATATGAATTCAAACAATCGATTGATTGATCGAATCAAACAATAACTTTGTCTCCTTTTAAACTGTTTACATAATACAAGAACATAATTATCGTAATTATTAGTCACTGTCCTCGTTTTGTGAGCTTTGGTTTCCCGCTCGCTTTCTTTTCTTCCTGCTTCACGGTCACACTGAAACCAATCTTTCAATATGACCTAGCTTAAAATGGTCCTAAGATTTCGTCGAGTCTTAAAACGTGTCATTAGTTGAACTTAGGATTCTCCAAACTTTTTGCTAAGACATAGTGGAGGAAACTTTTGATGATGTAGAACTTGTGCTGGAAAAGTGTACGATGTTCCAATATAATTCGCATCGTGTGGACTGTAAATTCATGCTAAGAGACATAACTCTTTCAACCAGAGATAGAAAACATATATGGTGCAGATGGAATTAGCTTCCCGCAATACGCGATCTATCAAATTAAAACTTGTTAGAGTTTGCATAGATTAAGAACGGCTACACTTAAACTTTATCGCATTATTACTATATCATAAATATTGAATGTAAATTTAAATGTATGCATACTGAAACCTTAAATTCATACTGAAATTAATAAGTATGCATACATGTACCATCAGATAAATAACTATCAGCCTTAGCACCTTAATGACATCAAAGTTAATATTTAACAAATTAGAACTTTTCTCCATCAAAATATTTTAAAACCAGGTACAATGCTGACTATCATGCTGCCCATCTCCAGTCATCCACGATGAAAATCCAAAAAATAATAAATGAATGAATAAATGAATTTAAAAAATAATGATTAATAATAAGAAGAATATTCAAGTGCATTGGTCCTACACATTAACTTGCGTAACGTCTACTTCACATCGTATGTTCCCCTGTAGTATACAATGTAATGCCGTAAGTGATTCACGTTTACGTAATATTGACGAAATAATAAAACTATTTTTTAAAACTAAATTTCCTCTTTTTCTCTCTTATTATGCATCGTTACTCAGTAATATTTGGACATTAGAAAACAGAAGTTATGTACGTCATTTTGAAATTCCCCATGACGCGTGGGGCTATTTTTAGAGACAGTAGCATACGGAAACAAATATGGCTTCAAATCGCTTTGAAATGTTACCAGTCCTAAAGCAGCACATCGTACGTCTTCGTGAATAAGGTAGAAAAAAAAATCTCAAATTGCCAAAATTACTGGATATGACCGCTCCACAGTTTTGAAATATTTGAAGAGATTTAGTGTTGGACAAAGTGTAACAAATAACGCCAGACGTGGAAGACCAAACCTTACGAGTGATCAGTCAGATCGAGTCTTGAACAGGTTGGTTTTGACAGAATTGTAGAAGTTGGCATACTAACACCATTAGATGAAAATTTAAACACAGATAGGTACAATGTAAAGGTGAAGATAGCTAACAATAGTCAATCTCGTAATTCCTATAACAAATACAAATCAGAGAGATGGGCAAACACGGACCCCTGGACATACCAGAGATGGGATCAGGCGCCTAGGAGGAGTAAGTATCCCCTGTCGACCGGTCCCACCTGTCGTGATCCCTACATCTCGATCAGGTAAATGGAGTAATCCGTAGTCAGAATCAGTGTGCTATGAAGGGACTAACAATCGGTATCAAACACGTTAGACAGCATTTCACCTAATGGAAAGTTGTAATGACAAACTAGATCGTTATAACGACCATAAAATTTGCGAAATGCTGACTCTAGACGAAACTGTATAAATCCTTGTAACATAAACCTCTTTGTCAGTAGCCCGCCTCGATTTAAAAACTGATCATATGCAGAACGAGCTCTTGCGTATCGAAACAGTTGAAAGATATAAACACCATATGCAGGTGATGATGGACTAGTGCCACTTAGATAAAGGTATTAGACGATGGAGAAATTGAAATCAACTCGTTTGTCATAAGTTGATATGTTAGTTTGCCACCAACATCTATTTTCAGTAAATAAAAAATGTAAGTACGAGGTCGATATATCTAAATATCGAATTGAAGGTCACGGTAAGGGATGTTTTCTTCTCATGTAGAAGCTTTTGCATGTATTCTGCTTCATAAGTATACTAAAAACAGGTCAGCTAACAAAGGACCACAATTCATGCCCATGGGATTTCCAACAGACTGCTGGAAGGCTTGATCACCAAAGACTACGAAAATATTGTCAATGAGGAACTTTAACATCTTTTTAATATCAACTTCAAAGTACTTGTGCGTGGAGTCAGAGTGGTATTTAACAAAACGTTTGGGATGACCGCTCACTAGATATGAATATTTTCTTTCATCATTTTTGTTGAGTAAGCAACTGTCTGTGATGTCAAAAGGTCTAGTCTTTAATTTATTGTGAAGTATGGTCGTGTAATGTGTTGTAAAATTATACGTTTTAATGTTGTTAATTTGAGACAAGTTTTGTGATTTCAAATTCATTAAACGTTATTTAGAATTTTTTAAAATCCACATTTGAATTACACCACTTTCCGTAAGTTATAAATATTTATAGGACTCGATGATGATAGGAACTCTACACCATCGCCTCTATTCTTATCGAATCAAACAAGGGCTTGCATCTTTCTCCGTGATTGAAAATGGTGCTCAAGTCAAATTTTCAAATTCAACGTCTTCATAAAATACTGGCATTAATTAATAAGTGACTAAAATCGTCTTCAGATATTATCTTTAATCTGTAGGTGTCAAGGTAATAAATGCTTTTGGAATTTAGTGTTTTATTTCATGTGTGAAATATATGTATGGGGCGCGCATAATTACTTCTTTAAAAAAGATAAGTTTATTGTGGAACGGAGTGAACAAAAGAAATTGATTCTAAATAACATTTTTAACCAATTGTAATTTAAAGTCTACCCGTTCAGGGTCACAGAAATCAGCTCTCTACAGTTCTATTACTGATTTGACGACCTCTCTTCTTCAGCACCCGGATGACGAAAACGACAATAATAAAGGTAATTAACATTGACACTGCAACACCTGTAACAATGTAAACATAATTAACATTGTTAGTGGGAGGTTCTGTCACTGAATCTGTGGGATGATTTGTAAAGGGCAAATACACTGTCGCTGTATGTGGTACGGTCGCTGTATGTGGTACGGTCGCTGTGTGTGTCTCCAGGTCGCTATAAGGGTTTCCGAATGTGTCTGTTTTCGGTATTAGTATTGGAATTCCGAACATATCAGTCAATGGGGGTGGAGTTATCTTTGTTTGTGGAAAGGAAAATGCCGGCAAAGGTACCATAATTGTTTCTCCAACAACATCAGTGAACGGTCTTCCATAAGTGTCTGATACAGGTACAAGAATCAACCTTCCTCGAGCTGCTGTTTTTGAGATAAGGGATGCTGAATGGACACGGATCCCTCTGACTCTATGTTTGTCTTTTAATGACCGCTTCGAATAAAACTTCCGTACCCAAAACATGTCCCCTTTGCCAGGTAAAAGCTTAAAACGAGTACGGAGACCGTGGCCGTAATCTTGGGGCACAGGAATGCGTTTCGCTATTCTCCCGATAATATTACGTAATGTAGAGTTGGACGTTTCTTGTGCTAATGGTCCTACAAAAGAAAGAAGCAAGGATAAATTCGTTTCGAAATTCATTTAATTATTAATCATTACTTAATTATTATTAATTATTGCAATTGTTTTTCACTTGTTATGTCTATACATTTTTTAAATCCAGCCATTTATTTCTTATTTCATTCATAACATGTTATTTTCACATTGTAAAACAAATCAGTTTTATTCAATGGATAGATAATAGTATTTCACTGTTGAAGATTCAATAAATAATACTAGTGACCTGAATCAATAACAAACTTACTATAAAGCATTGATGCAAAAATCAGAATGGTAGTTGTTCTCATCTGCAATATGAAAATAATTTTATAATGCAATTCTTAATGTTTACTGACGTCAAACGATAAACATTCAAGAACGAGAGGGCAGATAATCATGCTGCTCAGTCTCATTCAGTACATCACGATTGAATAAATTATTGTTTCGAATGGATTAAAAGAAATGAGAATCGTAGATCCTTCTGATGAGGCCTTGAAAGCGAAGGCCCCGTTTTGTGGAGGGTGTTGGCATCTACAAGGGCTGTTCGATATGCAATGTATATTGTATCACAGCGCTATCATAACGTTTTGCACAATTTCGTGGATGATGATACTCTTGAATAGCTCTATTCAATTCCTTTCCAACGGTATAAGCATGAGCCTTCAGCACCATATAATTTTAAACTTATAGTCATTTCAATAGAGCCAGTCGTTGACCACTCTTGTAAAAATGGATGGGAAACCGGTTGAGAATATTGAGGGAAACCGTTTGAGAATATTGAAGAAATTAGAGCTTATATAAAAGTTCGCACAAAATTCGGTCATTGGTAATGCAAATTTTTACTGAATTGCAGGAAGTTTATGGGTCTGATAAGGTATCTTATGAGACAGTTCGTAGGTGGACAAAGAAATGTAAGACTGGCACAGAGTCCGTCAAACATGAAGCAAAATCTGACCGACCTGTGACTGTAACAGGAAAGGCAAATGTCTCAAAAGTCAGGGAAATAAATGAAAGTGATGGCGGGCACACGATATGGGATATTACCAAAGCTTTTGGCATATCACATCGCGGGTGCAAGAGTCATTTTGAAGCATATTTTGAAAGTACGAGAAATTTCTGCCAGATGGATACCGCATATGACAGAAGACCAAATGCGGGTACGAGTACAAACCGCTAAACAATTGCTCAAAATGTTTCTCAAATTCAATCAAAGACAATTTGTGAACATTGTTACTGGTGACGAGACATGGGTTCATTATTTCGAACCAGTAAGCAAAATTGGAAACAAAATATGTCCATCGAAACACGGTAGAAGGCCTGTAGTTGCCAAGAGAACCATAAGCACAAAGAAGTGTCTTTATTGCATATTCTTCTCATGTGATGGTATAGCCGTACAGATTCCGGTGCCGAAGGGAAAAAATGTTACTGGTCGATATTACTGAGATGTTATACTAAAAAACCTCAAGAAATATTATCATAAATGATGCCCTGTTTCAGGATTTAGGCATGTTTATTTAATTCATGATGACGCTCCATCACATACATCTGAGATTGTGAAGCAATGTTTGAAGTCGTCGAAGGTTACCGTCTTGCCACACCCACCATACTCTCCAGATCTAGCCCTATACGACTTTTTCATTTTTCCAAAACTTAAAAAGTTCTTATCTGGTCGTCGTTATAAGTCTCTACGAGACCTTGGTTCAGTGCCTCAAAGGTCTACCTAAATTAGCGTTCCGTGACGCATTTCAGAAATGAATTCAGAATTTGAAATTTTTCATTTCAAACCATGGAGAATATTTTGAAGGGATGTAATGTTCATTTCACTATTTGAGTCGAATGTTTTTGAGATATCGTACAATACACATTATATATCGAATAACCACCGTATATTGCTGAGAGACGACTTCAATAAGCATAGAATGTGACTCTATCGAATCCAAAGAGTTTGTACGTTATTCAGTGGTAACGTACATTTCTAATCTGAGCAGAATTTGACGAAACTCAATTCTCATTTCACTAAAATGCGGGAGGGTCTTCTACAATGACCATCTCAAAGATATTTTTTTTATATTTTTGTTGAAAACTTCATTTCATAAATATCCCGTGAGGACCCGGGTTAGATCTTCGGTATCCTTGCTTGTCGTAAGAGGCGAATAAATGGGGGGGGGGGGGGGGGCTTCAGATGAGATCACAAAAACCGAGGCCTCGTGTCACAGCAGGCATGGTACGATAACGTTCCCTCCCTGCTCAAAGGTCTTGAGCGCCGAGCATAGGCCTAAATTTTGCAGCCCTTCATCTGGAATGGTGACGTCTCCATATGAGTGAAACATTCTCGTGCGGGACGTTAAACAATATATAATCAATCATTTCGTAAATCGTCTCCACTTCAGGTACTTACAAAAATCCCAAAACTTCATATTCTTTAATCGGGGTGGGTGAAATGAAATCTTTTGTTAGTGATGCTCAATCGTCTTCATTAACCAGTCTTCATTCATTGTTAGAGTGGAAGATAGTAGGGACCAGTCACCCAATTTATATTTTATATGCATCACAAAATGAATAATAGGGGCCTCCGTGGCCGAGTGGTTAGAGCATCGGGCTCAAAATCACAAGGCCTCTCACCTGTCGGCGCGTGTTCGAATCTCGGCCGCGGCGTTATGTGAGCAAGTTTGCCAGTTTACTTGCGGAAGGTCGGTGGTCTCTTCCCATGTACATTGTATCTGGGTTCTCTCCTCCATCAACAAAAACTGGACGCCACCAGACAACTGAAAAATTGTTAAGTGTGGCGGAAAGCAATAAATAATCAATCAATCAAAATGAATAATGGCCATTGTCAAAAAAAGAGAGCCTCGATTCTACGATTCTACGTGTTGGATATTTTAGAGTCCCAAATAAAACAGTACCAGATTCTCCTCCCAAGTAAAACAGTACCAGATTCTCCCAAATAAAACAGTACCAGATTCTTCTCCCAAATAAAACATTACCAGATTCCCCTCCCAGTAAAACAGTACCAGATTCTACTCCCAAATAAAACAGTACTAGATTCTCCTCTCAAATAAAACATTACCAGATTCTCCTCCCAAGTAAAACAGTACCAGATTCTCCTCCCAAATAAAAACAGTACCAGATTCTCCTCCCAAGTAAAACAGTACCAGATTCTCCTCCCAAGTAAAACAGTACCAGATTCTCCTCCCAAATAAAACAGTACCAGATTCTCCTCCCAAATAAAACAGTACCAGATTCCCCTCCCAGTAAAACAGTACCAGATTCTCCTCCCAAATAAAACAGTACCAACAGTACCAGATTCTCCTCCCAAATAAAACAGTACCACATTCTCCTCCCAAGTAAAACAGTACCAGATTCTCCTCCCAGAGAGTTGTACTGTAATGTTGACTGTACGCTAACGTCTAGATGATGTGTACGTTACCAAAATAAACATGGAATTCTTTACGAATTATCTATTATAAATAGAATTTGTAAATGATTTGATAGAACCACGTATATTGATTCGGAGCAACATCATATCGAAATTGAAAACTATCATTTTCAATTGATATTACATAAAATATTTCACATTCCTTCAATCTAGCAATACTATAATACGTGTGAGTTAAAATAAATACTGTAATAAATCTGTAAAATAAATCTGTAATCTAAATCTTGGTTATGATCACTACATACAATATAACTTAACGCTTGGAATACTTAAAACTAAAATTCCCTGACAGTAGGAATAATGTATCATGATGGACATAATGTATACAATCGGATAGTTTACGAAAATATAAGAATTGTACGTTAAAAAATAACATGTACATCTCTCCGCATAATGTCGTAGTAATATATGTAGAACAATTTTTGAAAGTTCAGAAATGGGGAAAATACACATTTAAAATATATTTGCATGATAAAATATTACCATATATATTAGTTTACATCACAAGATTTCAAAATTAGTGAACTCGTCACACTTGTCTCAAATTACTGATTTTTATTTGTTTTTATTTTCCGTCGAATCGTAAACACGGAGACTCTCAGAACCACGTGGTCGTGCATGCGGAGTTCCACACATTTTAAGCACATTATCTTATGATTTGATGACATTGCATTTCGTTAACGTACAATTCGACCAATGCATTGTTACTCCAAAACTCAAAGGTCAAGGTCATGCCATACATTTTTATATTTGATTACAAATACGGAGGATGTATTTTACAATTGTCACCATGCATTTATTGCATTGAAAAACTAGGTTTTTTTTAAAAACATGATGTAACGTACGTTTCATCCTTATCCATACGCTTAGGGAACACGATATTTAAATCCCCCCCCCCCCTAATGCAAATAAAAAATATCATATATGAACTATATATACAAAGAAAATATCTTAGTTATAGTTTTAATTTTCTAAAGCTACCATTATTAGGGGGAAAAACTAATATGCAGGCTAAATCATCTTCATCTGTTGAAAATCAGGCTAAATCATCTTCATCTGTTGAAAATCAGGCTAAATCATCTTCATCTGTTGAAACCGATAGATTGGCGACGTGACTCTGGAAGATCACTCGTTTTCCAAAGCTGAAAATGCACGATGAAACCTATTATTTTTTGTCTCATTCGTGCTATCTATAACTATATTTAAAAACCAAGTAAAGTGCTATTATAGGTAAATTTTACAGCACTGATACTGAAATATAAAATACCTGCTCTGGTGACAGTAACGTACGTTTCATTTTTATACACAACGGAAGTCCTTGCTATATTCAGTTTACATATCAGTGGGTAGATATATTTTAAACTACTTAGTTTTTTGTGTTATTTTTTTAAGGAAATAATAATATTGTACCAACCATTATTTATAATATAATCAATATATACGTCGGCGACAGTAATGCATACATTAACTGAAGAGGGTTGAAAAGCGGGATAACTCAACACATTGTCCTTTGCATCGGTGATTTAATCTTCTTAATGAAACAAGAACAGTCCCCTGTCATTGTGACCTTCTGTACCCGGAAGCACAGAAATAAATACGTTCCCCTGTTTATTTAGTCCTTAATTATTGTTTAACTCGATGAAAAAAGCAATCTTCATAACAATTGTTCGCAAACATTGCATTTTTCAAAACTTTTAAAGGATAAAGTTCGTCCGGAACGAAAATTATAGCCGGAACCAAACTTATGCGGGTCGGAACGTAAATAAAAGCCCGGAACGAAAATTATAGGCATTTTGCGTTCCGGCCGGAACGCTAAACTACCCCGAACGTACAGTATGCAACACCGGAGATTCCTTGGCATGCTGAACACTACTAGCAATTTTCAATTTCATTCAGATGTCAATTTGAACTCAAAACAGGAAACACCACAGGGTATTTCACATTTGTTTCATTTTGAAGGGCCTCCGTGGCCTAGTGGTTAGAGCATCGCGCTCCAAATCACAAGGCCTCTCACCTCTGTCGGCGCGTGTTCGAATCTCGGCCGCGGCGTTATGTGAGCAAGTTTGCCAGTTTACTTTCGGAAGGTCGGTGGTCTCTTCCCAGATACATTGTATCTGGGTTCCCTCCTCCACCTGTAAAAACTGGACGCCACCAAATAACTGAAAGAAATGTTGAGTGTGGCGGAAACATAATCAATTTGGTGTGTTTAATGGAGTATAAACTTTAATGACAAAATAATGACTCGTCATTAAGATAAACGGATGATTTAGCTTCTACGTCATCTTTCCTTATTCATACAGCATTATGTCGTTACACAGAGCAGAGGTTGAGGTCTCCGATGAAACGAATTCAATAAGCGAGAACATGTTTTATAGGTTTTTTTTTTATTGAGCAGGTTACTGACAAATAAATTGATGTTACAGAGGTTTGAACAAAAATGGTTTTGTTTGCATTTCGCTAACTTGGATAATGTCTGACGCGTATCAAATTGTTAGGCTGTTTTTACATACTGATTCTGACTGCGGATTAAATTGTTTATAGGGTTCACAGCGTCTGTGAGCATCCACTCCTGCCAGACACCTGGTCCTAAGTCTGTTGCTTCCCAGGGTGCTTTGCGGTTTGCTCGGATCTTAATTTTATACTTTGAAAGGTCATTGTTGCATAGAACGTATAGTACTAATGACTAAGGTAGCTGTCAGAATAGTAATTAGTAATTGCATTTATAAGTCCGTTTGTACTCATAAAAATTAAGATAAACAAAACAGTAATTAATGCCACCAATTCTTCAAAAGTATACAAAATTAAGTAGGGAAAAGAAAAATCAACATCAGCTACAAATCTTGGTTACTTTGATTTCGTTTGACTTACCTCCATTTTTTTTTTTTTCAAGATGTCCCTTGTTACCACATTTCAATTTTCTCTAGTTCTGATTCATAACATTTAAACTCTTCCCTTATATTCAATATTTGACTGTGTAGATCAAATCACTGCTGGGAAATGCTAAAGAGCCTGCCATTTATTTTAATTCATTGGATTAATCTTATAGGATATTGGATGTCCAAATGTCAAATATCCCTAGTGATTTTTCTGTTCTAGATAACAAGGAATTAGATCGGCGGGTATGTCCTTGTTTAATATAGTTTAATATAGTCAGGTAATTATCTGGACTTTATTTCTTTAAACAATCTATTCAAAGGAAACAATGAAATTTATACCATTTCAAAATTAAGGTGTAAGAAAAAGAAGGAAACTCATTAAGTTTGTAGTTGAAAGCTAGATGTAGTTTTTAACTCATTGAACTTCTAACACGGATACTCACTCTCCAGAACACCTTGTCCACTCTCTAAGTTTCTAGGTTGTTCGCGATTGCCCTGTTCTTAATTATGGGGTCTGTTTATATTGTAGAATCTATAGAAATCATCGCCGTTATCTTCATATTTTTCACAATAAACCAGTGCGAGGTTTTTCTATGAGTTCCCAAGTTACTGTTGGTTTACGTCTCTCAAATCTTCATCAAGACCTCGTCTGAAATCTTAAAAATGTTTTATCATTATCAGTATTGATTTGTAATTGATTGTAAACGGCGTCAATTTTTAAAAAAACTATGACGCCTTTTTTCATCTAGTTGCTTTTGAATTATTTAAGTTTCCCGTTTCTCGTTCAAGGGAGAAATGGAACCTTCAACCACAGATGAAATTAAGACACACTTTCAAAAAAAAGATAAATAAATAAATAAATAAAAATAAAACAAAATAAAGAAAAAACCAGAATTCCACCTTGACGTGAAACTTTTCACAATACAGAAGAATATGTGTTGTTGACGTCATTGTTGGCGATTTAATGTTTGTAAAATGTATATTTCCTCTCGTGAGAAATCTAGTAAGTTATAAACTTATTTAGGGTAACACTCGGCATTTTAAAATCCTAAATAAAGAATGAATTTGAAATGCGAGTAATATGCATAGGTTTGAAAAAAGTTAGGAAAGAAAAAAAGGGGCAACCGCTGTAAAACCAATTCACGGACATTTTAACACCGGAAATTCGATGAACATCTCAGTGTAATGTAGTTCTTTTCGTGTACTTCTCCCAAACCTTTTCAATACTATGGCGTTCATTTTACCGCACCCGAGCTTTTACTTCAACTGACAACTTTAAAGGATGTTGCATGTATGACGTCACATTTGGTGACTATTCGCGGATTATAAAGCGTAAAATAGTGTAAACCAGGTTATTTTGCATGATACATCCACCAACTGAATTCATTACTTCAGCGACTACGAACTGATACTTGAAGCCAGAAGAGTAACAGACCATTATACATATATACAATTCAAGCAAGCCCAGAAGATCGGCATATGTAAATAACTGATATTGCCTCGCACTGGCTTAGATCCGCCAAAGCATGTCTTTTTCCTACATGTAATCATCGAAAAACGACAGTAGATTTTTTAAAATTATTTTCACGATAATAATAAAATTATAGTTCATAGAATTCAACTACGATATGGATCTATATCTTATGTATGCGCCGATCCAGATTTTTTTCCCGAAGTGTTTGCTGGTGTAATTAGATTCTTGCGCTAAATTCCTTCATTTATAAACATACATGCGCGGATCTGGAATTTATTTCTAGGTATATAAACATACACGCGCGGATCTGGAATTTATTTCTAGGTATATAAACATACACGCGCGGATCTGGAATTTATTTCTAGGTATAAACATACATGCGCGGATCTGGAATTTATTTCTAGGTATAAACATACACGCGCGGATCTGGAATTTATTTCTAGGTATAAACATACATGCGCGGATCTGGAATTTATTTCTAGGTATATAAACATACACGCGCGGATCTGGAATTTATTTCTAGGTATATAAACATACACGCGCGGATCTGGAATTTATTTCTAGGTATAAACATACATGTGCGGATCTGGAATTCATTTTCGAAGAGTTTTCTTGTGTCGTTAGAATGGGTATCAATCTATACGTAAAATTAACACGTAGTAAACTGAACCTGTTAACATGTTGACAGATTAACAGGGTGAGATGGTCGCTACCCTCTCTCTGTTCGAACCTGTTATATACTATCTATTTTGGTTTGTGAAATCTAAATTTTGTACGATATATGCTAGTTGAAATTGGGGATACTTACTTGATTGTCCCTAGGCCTAGCTGGTATTTTCCAATTTTCTACAAATAGAATGTCACTGTTACGAATCGCTAGCCGGGTATTGTCTCAAAATAGCATTTTCAAAATAAAACATGGTGTTGTTTTTAAGTTGTGAACGTTTTATGTTCAGATGAAAAGCAGAACTGAGTATTTTCGATTGGCTATAAATAGCGTTTGCAAAGATAAGAAAACAAATCACAAGATAATTTTATATTGATGAAGATTTAGCTGTGAACGTTTTGTGATACGATTCAATGGATGTTAACAGAATCGTTACAGGATGGATCACATTCCCCGTGTATCAGAAGTCCAGTATGTGGGTCTGTGTCGTGAGATAGGTACACCAACAGAAGTGACCTTCAGAAGGGATCTGTGGGACACGGGGGAGATGGTACAGAAACATTTACAAAATGGACAAAATCGGTGAAAGAGCAGTGATCCAATATTTGCATGAGAACTGTTTAGCACCTAAGAATATCCATACTGATATGTTAGCAACACCAGGGAAAGATTCCCCTCCATATACTACTGAAAAAAGGTGGGTGGCGGAGTTTAAACGCGGTAGACAGAACCTTAATGATGACCCCCGTCCTGTAAGGCCTGTCACTGCTGCAAACCAAGAAATGGTCAGTGAAGTCCAATGATATTGTTATGACTGACAGGCGAGTTGGAGAAACATATGCAGCCAGTACAGTCGGTATTTAACAGGAAAGAGTACATTCCACTTTGAACTTGCAATAAGAAAGCTTTCAGCCTGTTGGATACCAAGACTTCTGACAGTTGATCAGAAGCACGCCAGAAACGCCGCGGAAAACTCAGTAAAAGTGTATTGTTCCACCAGGACAATGCCCTTGTTCACCAGTCGCCATTGTCATGGCTTCCATTAACGATCGCGGATCACACTGGTAATTATTTTCACTATATGTTTCTATGTAGGAAAAAAATTCTTAAAAATCAGTTTATTGAATTCCTGTCAAACAATTCGGGAAGGGATGTTATATGTTACCCGTCTCGTCTGCCGACATCAGAAAAATGACACCCTACACGACATTTTCTGAATTTTTTTGTCAGCAAACAGGACTATCCTCAAATCCACGTGTTTTCCGTGTGCTTGTAAACAACCCGTGGGCGCCCCAGGAAGTCGTCTCCTTAACCCACTGCAAATAGTTCCTGTGTAAACAAGTGATGATTTCTACAAATTACATAAAATGTCCTAATCAGGGGTACAAAATTTAAGAGAAACAAGTAAGGGGAAATGAAAAAAATCCCGCACGGAAAAAAATATATCTTAAAAATGTAGCGAACTACAATTGACTAAGTTCATTTCGATTGGTCAATTACCGGTGTGATACCTTTAAATTAAATGAGTATCTGTCTTATTCGCCTGCTCTTGCTCCACCAGACTTTCATCCAAACTGAAAATGAACATTTTTGTCACACTTGCAGTAAGACGATGACGTCATACATGCAATGGAAGACTTTCTGAACGGTCAAGAAAAGGGCTTCTTTAAAAGTGGCATTGAGGCCCTTAAACATCGCTGGCAAAAGTGTATGATACTGAAGGGGATTATTTTTTTAAAATAATGCAATATGTCCCCCAAAATTCAAACCCTTATATATGAGGCTCACAACATGTCAGCAGTCCTCGTAACTGTTAGCAAGAGTAACCAATGTTTTCTTTTTTTTCCAATCCATAATGTTTATTTCTCGATGACATTATATGGTTCTCCGGATGCATCCCCATTATAGACACATATTTCGTGTGAATGCATTAAAGAATCTTAATATGATTAAAATATTTCTTTTCTTATTTCCAAACGCTTTCTCTATAACAGTCACGAATATATATATATATATATATATATATATATATATATATATATATATATATATGAATGAACTAATCTTGCTACAGATTTAATGCATAATTGCAAAACATAATGTCTGTTAAATGAGTTATATATCAGCAATATGAAATCGATAATATGAGTTTTTGTTTATGTAGAGAGTCAATGTAAACAGATAGCCTGCTCTTAATCGAAAAAAAAGTCGTAGGAATGAATTTTATTTCGTGGGAACGAATTCATAAAAGAAGTCTCATCCAATTTCCCTAAACCAGTCAGTGTACAGACCAGCCACTGTACAGACCTGCCACCAGACACCGTATAAACCAGCCACCAGCCACCGTATAAACCAACCACTGTATAAACCGTATAGACCTGCCACCAGACACCGTATAAACCAGCCACCGTATAAACCAGCCACCAGCCACCGTATAAACCAGCCACTGTACAGACCAGTCACTGTATAGACCAGCCACCGTATAGACCAGCCACCAGCCACCGTATAAACCAGCCACTGTACAGACCAGCCACTGTATAGACCAGCCACCGTATAGACCAGCCACCAGCCACTGTATAGACCAGCCACCGTATAAACCAGCCACCAGCCACCGTATAATCCAGCCACCAGCCACCGTATAATCCAGCCATCAGCCACCGTATAAACCAGCTACCAGCCACCGTATAATCCAGCCACCGTATAAACCAGCTACCAGCCACCGTATAAACCAGCCACCGTATAAACCAGCCACCGTATAGACCGTATAAACCAGCTACCAGCCACCGTATAAACCAGCCACCGTATAGACCGTATAAACCAGCCATCAGCCACCGTATAAACCAGCCACCAGCCACCGTATAAACCAGCCACCGTATAGACCGTATAAACCAACCATCAGCCACCGTATAAACCAGCTACCAGCCACCGTATAAACCAGCCACCGTATAAACCGTATAAACCAGCCACCAGCCACCGTATAAACCAGCCACCAGCCACCGTATAGACCGTATAAACCAACCATCAGCCACCGTATAAACCAGCTACCAGCCACCGTATAAACCAGCCACCGTATAAACCGTATAAACCAGCCACCGTATAAACCAGCCACCAGCCACCGTATAAACCAGCCACCAGCCACCGTACGATTTGTTTCTTTGTTATTTATTATTTTAAAAATGGAGTTAAAATTATACATTACTGAACTGTTTTGTCTGCATGTAGTTCTTCACTAGGTCGCCGGTGCTTTAATCCTATTTTGACAGCTAATTTAAAGAAACTGATTGGACTAGTATTAAAATTTTGGAGTCGTTGTGATGCCACCTCCCTCATCCCCAGCTCCCTCAACTCCTCCTCCCTCATCTCAGCCTCCCTTATCTCCAACTCCCTTATCTCCAGCCCCCTCAACTCCACCTCCCTCATCTCCACCTCCCTCATCTCCACCATCCCCATCCCCATTGAGCTTAGACATTTAACAAACTCGATAGAGATCTCGATACTCAAATGTAAAAGAACAATAAATTAATATAAATACAGACGAGAAGCGTAGAGAAGTTACCTTATATATTTTAATGAAATGTAGTTCATGAGTTTGTTTTTGAAATTTTCTATCAATGTGCGTCAAATCATACATTAAATCACCTCTACAAATAAGTGTATGGTTTAAATAATGTCTGTCTTAGCATACTTTAATATTGTACTTGCACAAATAATATAGATCATATACTTTCGTGGATTTTTTAATGAATCTAAGTTCTAAACTGAGTTTATAATGACAGCAACGTATTCATATGGAACAAAAGGGGGCGTGTCAGTGTATTGTACCTCATCTTGCAAACAACCCCTCCTCTTCCTGTTAAAAGAAAACAAAAAACAAAAACAAAAACAAAACAAAAACAAAAACAAAACAAAAAAACAAAAATCAAATAGAAATAAAAAAATAAATAAATAATAACTTTGCACCACCCTGAATGATGATAGTATAATTCATTCCCATCCACACTGATCCTATCAAAATGAATTTTATGGCAAGAGTGGATGGGGATACGGTATTGCAGTTCATTGAAAAACCGCAATACTCTATATTCATCGGGTTTGGTGTTCATACATTCAGATTCTAAAACGACAGAAGGGCTTTGTTAATTATGCATTATTTCCATTGGTTGACTATTGTTTGTAAGTATAGTTATTCTATATTTTCTTTTTATATTTCAATTTGGAACATTTCTAGCTACATAAAAATAATTATTATATACGAATTAATAATCAGTCTGAATAAACTTTTATTTTGCTTTCTTACGGGTAACGCCCCCTCCTGATTTCAAACAAGTTAGCCAACAAAGGAGACGGCAAATATGTAAATTATTTCTATCACTTCATCAAAAAAAAAATGCCCTGAAGACTGGACCTTATAATTTTGTACTTTATGACTTTACTGTCGTTCAGATGGTAATCAGAAATTAAATATTCCAGGGAACCGACACAGTACAGTAGAATGCATTAATATTGACTGATAACGAATATAGTCCTGTGTGTGTTATCTACACTCATGTATATATTATGCTCGACGAATTTTATTTTGTAAACATTGCCGATACAATTTTCAGTTATATCCTACACACAGTAATTATAACAGATAAGACACAAAAGCTATAGTATATTATTTATTTTAGGAGGTGGACGGGCGTTTCCTGTTCCGGAAGTGGACGGGCGTTTCCTGTTCAAATGTGCTGTTCACCATGTGTATAACTTACATATTATTAATATCTTTTCTCATTGGATCCGCGCCAGAGACTCTAGGCATTATCGTAGCCGTTCAGACCCCCAGCTGCGATCCGCCCCTACACAGATACGCCTCGTCAACTGCTCAAGTGATTTTGATCAAACCTTCAACTAAAATTTCATGCAAATGGGTAATTTACGTTGATGAAGACAACTGTCTAAAAATCTATGCTAACGATGACGCAAATCTTTTAGGAGCGTCATTAGAAATTGAAGATGACCATGGATTTGAGATCCGCCCGTTTGTGAATAAGACATTGTGTTCTTCTCATCAAGTAAACATTTATTACCGTAATAATGTTTCAAGTGGCCTGATGTCTGCTACCAATATGGACCTTTATTTTCTTACTGTACCTGCACCTGCAGGGGAGCATACGGTAACTCTCTCTCTCTCTCTCTCTTACACCATCTCTCTCTATCTAGCTATCTCTCTATCTATCTATCTATCTATCTATCTATCTCTATCCCTCTATCTCTCTATCTATCTATATATATATATATATATATATATATATATATATATATATATATATACTCTGCAAAAAAAGAAACGCATAGCCCTTTTGAAATTTTAAAAATGCAAATTATGTATTTTACCAGGTAAACTGAAATGGTCAATTGAGTAATTGATTTTTTACAGGTAAGTATGAAACTTTAAAGGTCTGTTCATTTGATTTGGCTCTCTGCCAAATTAGCTCGGCGACTCTCTAAAATTGCACATCACCTCTATCGCCATGGAATTTGGCTTACGTTTTTCACGAGAACTTTGTGCTTAATTCAACCACTACATTAAAGCGTATAAAAGGACGAAGTTTGAAGCTTGAATTCATCATAACGTTAAAATGCTGCCTTGCCAAGGTTGGACCCTGCTACTCGAAATATCGTCATTGGCCGTCTCCAGGCCGGAGTATCCCAAAGTGAGATTGCACGAACTGAAAACGTAAATCAGAGCACAATTTCTCGGCTGTGGAACAGATTCCAGCAGACTGGCTCTACTAATGACCGACCGAGGAGTGGGCGACCTCGCATTACGACTCCTGGACAAGATCGCTACATCCGGGTCTTTCATCTACGGAATCGAACCGTTGCTGCAACAGCTACTTCAGTTGGAATACCTGGATTGAGAAGAATCAGCTCGCAGACCGCAACCGACTTCGACAATATGGCATTAGACCCAGAAGACCGTATTTTGGAGCAGTTTTGACACCGTTACACAGACGAGAAAGAGTCCGATGGTGCAACAGATTGAGGGGCTGGAAATTCCGCAACTGGCGTAGAATCTGGTTCAGCGATGAGTCCCGTTTTCTGCTACAGAAACGTGATGGAAGAATCCGTGTATACCGGCGCAGGAATGAACGTTTCTCTTCCTCGTGTGTCCAAGAAGTGGATAGCTTCGGTGGAGGTAGCGTCATGATGTGGGCGGCGATCTCTAATGACCGTAAAACAGAACTGGTACATGTCCCGGGCAATTTAACGGCTCAAAGGTACAGAGACGAAATTCTCCAACCTCACCTTATGCGCGTAATTGTCCGACAGAGGGAGTTATTCCAACATGACAATGCTAGGCCTCACACAGCCCGCTTAACAATTGACTACCTTCAGCAGAACAACATTAATGTGCTACCATGGCCTTCCAAATCACCGGATTTGAATCCGATTGAACACTTATGGGACCAACTGGATAAACGTGTGCGCCTGCGCCAACCTCCGCCTCAGACCCTCGATCAGCTCCGTCAAATGTTACAACAGGAATGGCGAACAATTCCACGCAATAACGTAAGAACATTGATTGACTCTATGCCAAGGAGATGCAGAACTGTGTTGGCAGCTCGAGGTGGTCATACACGGTACTAACTTAAACGTGACAGGAAGTGTTCTTAACTGTGATGATCTGACTTTTTTTTCACAAATATCTAAGGTTTGGACTGTAATTTTTTTCAATTGAAACAATTCTAGTGAATATCTACATTTTTTATTGTAAAATCATAATCCAAAATACATCTACTAAAATCTTTAAAAATCCATTATGCGTTTCTTTTTTTGCAGAGTGTATATATATATATATATATATATATATATATATATACATGTATATATATATATATATATCACTCTCATTCTCTCTCTCACACCATCTCTCTCTCTCTCTCTCTCTCTCAATTTCTCTCTCAGTCTTTCACAGTCTGGCATGATTGAAAAAAAAAAAACATGGAAAGGTGCGTTTAAAAACAAGAATTTTTTGATGCTATCAGTAAAATATTAATACGCTTTTTACGCATACACTGCAATGTGTGATTGCTGTAATGTTAAGAACTAGATGAAAAGGCTTTGTTTTGTGGGGATCAGTCTGATTTCGTGATATGCGTTAGCATAGCAATTTGAGTTATGTTCGTTTGGAACAATGATTAAAAAAAAGGCTTATAGATCAGACGATGGGCAACAATATCCAGGACTCGGCAAATGAAGTGGGAGTTTGCTGTTTATACGTGGGATATTCTGTATTAATAATTGATTGATTATTTATTGCTTTCCGCCACACTCAACAATTTTTCAGTTATCTGGTGGCGTCCAGTTTTTGTTGGTGGAGGAGAGAACCCAGATACAATGTACCTGGGAGGAGACCACCGACCTCTCGCAAGTAAACTGGCAAACTTGCTCACATAACGCCGCGGCCGAGATTCGAACACGCGCCGACAGAGGTGAGAAGCTTTGTGATTTTGAGCCCGGTGCTCTAACCACTCGACCACGGAGGCCCCTGTAATTGAATTAGACAACAGTATGCCTAGGTCATTAAAACATCGATTTGCATAATAAAAAGACGCTTTAGAATGGTTTCTATTTGGGGTAATGTTGTTCCTGTGATTTGTGAATAATTCATAGCTAGAATAGGTGTCGTACAAAAAATTATGACAAATATGGATTTTTAGTAAAATTGTACATTTACGAATAGTGTTACAACATTCTAATATCATTTGCCATGTTTGGGTCCCCCGTGTCCTCAAATGGTTTTTGTTTAATTTTACAGAAATATGTTTTATAGAAATTTGTCGCTTTAAAAGTGGCATTGTCATCAGTTCAGTTATTTGGCTATTTTGACATAATTATCATTATTGCGGTGGTGAATTTCGGCTCTTTCCGTTCTTAGCGGGCAAATTCACCATTTGCACAACTTCCGTCAGAGGTGGAATTTGCATTGAATTATTTTGAAACAAGGATTTAAATAATATAAAAAGGAAAAACAAATTTTGGAGAGTAACACACTTAAGGGAGAATTTTTTTTTTTACAGGAAATGAAATTCGTAAGAGATGTGAAATTCCTACCAGTAGAAAGACTATGTCTTTATACTCGTGTGACAAGCGATTACTGGTTAATGTACAATGTTATATACAATCCCACAGGATATAGAAAGACGCTCGGGCGGAATATTCAAAGTTTCTTAAACTGACTGAAATGTCATTGACTTTGAAATGTCATTTCTCTCAGGAGAATCGAAGGTTTAAAATCCTTATTCCTTTAGAACTGGAACTTTGCTAAAATCACGGAAGATATTTCTCTCTTTCTCTCTCTCTCTCTCTTTCTATCTGTCTCTCTCTGTTTCTGTCTCTCTCTGTCTCTCTCTCTCTCTCTCTTAATTTGTTTGGGTCTAATGGTAATGATTTGTCCTGTTCTTTTTGAAATTGTTCAAATTGTCATGAGAACAAAATATCGGTTATTGATGCGTATAGGAGTTATCTATCTTTGATTGAAACCACTATCTAAAGTTTGTAAGCAATACTTTAACCGCTTAATGGAGAAGCATTTCATCTTCTTTTCTTTACTTATCTTCCCTTGTATATATTCCTGAGTTACCTTCCCTTGTATATATTCCTGAGTTACCTTCCCTTGTATATATTCCTGAGTTATCTTCCCTTGTATATATTCCTGAGTTATCTTCCCTTGTATATATTCCTGAGTTATCTTCCCTTGTATATATTTGTCTTCATACTTTTTGTTATTTTGAGAGACCATGGTAATTTAAAACTATTCACCAAGCGTTTTCGTTGGAATTGATATACTTATCGATTTTAGTGATCCGTCAGAAACATTTTTCTTTCGTGCCAATTCTTATGACATTCATTTTTAAAATCTGTCTTCAATATTGAAAATGCCCTTCGATGAATTTACACACACACACACACACACACACACACACACACACACACACACACACACACTATATATATATATATATATATATATATATATATATATATATATCTTTCAACTAATATTAAAGTTTTGGATTAAATAAATTTCGATTCTTAATTATATATTTTGGGGGGAGGGGGGGGGGGGTAATATTATGGGTCGATCACTTTAAGCTACTGCTAGGACTGCATTTTTGCAAGACTTTCTGTTAGGGAGAGTTGATTTATATTTTGAATCTGAGAGAAGGCAAAGTTGAAGTGACCACGAGATATAAATGCTTAAACGCATTTCACAAAATAAATTTATATTTCCGGATTTTTTTAATGTGACAGCCGAATTTGTTTCGCATAATAGGTTTAACTTTGTTCATTAATCATAGAACGTACATTCACATCCGCACTTGCCCCATTTCGCGCGACCCAGTGAAGACTTGGACGTCATATCTGCACCCTAACAGCAAATTCTGAATCCGTTCTTTTTTTTTGGGTTTTTTTTTTGTATGAAGTAGGTTAAAGAAATTGCACAATATACTGAGAGATTGTATTGAAGATGTTGTGCTACTCTAATTTATTGTCGAATGACAATGCTAAACACTATTAGTCTTACTTCGCACGACCCTTTTTACAATACGCACTTAAATTAAAAAAAAAACCAACTCGTTTTTACAGTCAGAATAACGATGATAATGTAACATTTAAAGTAACAATGTATCAATAAATATCAGTAAACTAGAGGGGCACCTGCAATTTTCTTCTTATTGTGATACGGGTCTTTTTATTCTAATTCGAAATTTCCAACAGACCCCACCACAAGGATAGGAAAAGTATACCGTGTTTCTAAACAACGTAAATATTCTATGGCCAAACTAACAAGCTGTATTTGCTAATTCTGTATTGCATTAAAAGAAGCAACGAATAACTAGCTAAGAAACTTCAATAACCATATTATTGTGCAATCCAAGGGCGTACGACTCTGAATGCAAAAAAGCAAACAATTGATGTCCCCTATTTCAGGATAATGTTAGATTCATGGCTTTCGTTTACATTCATTTGTATTTACCAATTTGATAAGAATAGATATTCTATTTATAAGCTCTTAAAATTTGATAAATGTCGACATTTTCTTACTTACCTGTTTATTAAAGAAGTACACTTCTTGGAACTTTTCATTGTATAAAGTTCCTTATCAAAAGTTGATGTTTTTAAATAAGCAAGGGAAAAAAGAACCCAAAGACGTAGTGTGCCATCATTTTCTGGTTAAATAAAGTTTTTTATTTTTTCATTTGATTATATCTTTATTACACAGGCATTTACTGATGTCCAAATGACTACCGCTTCCATAGGATCCAAAGATGACGGTGGCGGATCCAGTCCCGCTGTGATTGCAGTGGCGGTCATCATTCCTTTGCTATTAGTCATCATCGGTGCTTGCATATTCTACGTATGGTATAGGCGGAAGTATCCAGTGCGCATGATCGTAGGAAAAGACTTTGGCAAGTTTAGTAATCCTGTATACAACAAGCGTATATCCACAGCGACGCTCGTGAGAGAAGGTGCATCTGTAGATGATTACCAACGAGATATAGAGGAGGGCGATGCGTATACCGGTGTCGCGCATGACAACCCAGCTCTAAATATGGAGGACGATCCACAGTATCAACCAATCCCGGCAATGACGCAATCTTTCATGTCGTATTCTAATTATAGACGTAGTTTTGACGATTCACCAAAGTTAGAAAAGAAAGCCCCAGAAAAGCCGCGAAGAATTTACACCAGCAATCAACTGGAATCTGAAAATATCGACAATGAAACAGAAAACGATAGCGATCACGTGGCAGAAGACGTGCAACCAGCTGTTTCTCAAAATGATACCGAATCTACGAAAGGGAATTCTCCAGTTTATGCTAATGTTGAAACTGATTTTATTGAAAAAGCTACCGTGAATGTGTCTGCTAGTAAAATAGCGTCAGACGAAAATGACGTCAACCCTGATGTTGATAAGCCTTCTAAAGGTATTTCTTCTGAATATGAAGACGTTTTACCCACAGAGGACGAACATCTATACGACACAGCGTTACAAAAGTTGGCAAAGTCAGGCTCTATGGATGTACCATGTGACGATTCTCAGATTTACGAGAACCTTTCCGACAGCGGTGATAGCGAAAATATTGATAAAGCTCAGACGACTGTCATTCATAAGGAAAATATCAGTATAAATGGACACAATCAGTCGCATACCGGTGTAAACGAACAAGATGAGTCGTATTTTGGTACAAACAAACAAGACGAGTCACATAACGAAGGCAATTCTGACGAATCATTTCAAACCGTTTCAAGTTCAGACGTGAGTTATGTTGACAATGAACGCCAGAATCCTAGCCAATCAACTGACCAGTCAACTGACCAATCAACAAACCAATCAACGGACCAATCAACGGACCAATCAACGGACCAATCAACTGACCAATCAACTAACCAATCAACTGACCAATCAACCGACCAATTAACTGAACTGCAGGTGCAAAACTCTTTTTCAGAATCATTATCTAGTGAATCATTCGTTGTGCTTGACAAATCTTGTCCCTCTGGAATCGAAATCAGAAAAACAGAACAAAATATAACACAAGAGTCTCAGTATTTGGAAAAGGGAAGCTTGGAAGAAGTCAGAGAAACGCTTCAAGATCAGTCTGTACGTGTTGATAATCATAGAGGAATTGTAGAGTCTACAGATAAGTCATTCGAAATTGAAGAAAATTTGAATATATCCGTGTCATCCAATCCCGATGTGAAAAGCTTTGACAGTGCTTCCTCGTATGTGTCGCATGATAAAAGGTCTATCGACGAATCGTCTGATTCGTTTGAAGTTATACCACGTGAACTCTTTTCAAAATCTGCAGAAAATATCACTGACGAAAAAAGCAATTTTACTAACGAGAAAACAAAAGTTACGGTGGAAGAAAATTTACACGAAGACTACAGTGATACAAAAGAAAATATTGAACAATCTTTATTTTTAGCAAAAACAATCAAACCAGAAATGAACATCTCCTTCCAGGATTCAAGTGAAAGTGAGGCAAATGATGATGGAGACGAGGTTCCGAATGACGAGAGTTCTTCAAATAGAATCGGCGAACGTCGAGAAAATTTGACGCGAAAAATTGCAATAGATTGCCGCGGAATATCTTTTTCAAGTGATGATACAAATGTGTCCTCTTCTTCGGATGCTTCAGATGGCGAGGACATACAACCAGCCATCAGTAAACAAGAGACTATTTCTTTAGGTAATCCGACTATTGAATCGCCAAATGTCAACATACAGCTCACATTCATGCCTGACGAGACTCGAGATAAATCGGAACACCCAACTGGTCTAGGAAGTAGAAAGAACATTACGTTAGACAATCCTATCTTCGAGAAAGGTTCTAATATCACACCGGAACCGGACGTATCACAAATTGACAGTTTTCATGTGATTGAAGCGGAGCCTTTAGAGCAGCCTATCAGTGAAAAGAGTGAAAACGAGGCAGATGATGAAAGTCCCATACAGCAAAGAAAAGTTTTGAAGATAAATATTAATATAGATAATGGTGATCTGGACTCGGACGGAACTAGCGCTGACGATTCCAATTCCGACCTCGAATCTTCAACTGAAGCATAACTTGATTTAGATCAGACTCTTTCATTTTCAAGAAAACTTGAACTGTGGACCGCGGCATGTAAATAGTAGTATTGAAAATCCCCACGGATGAGGAATAATGATGAAAATGTTCTCAATGTAATTGGTCACTATAATTGGCACTATATTTATATGCCATTAGAATGGATTCTGAATTGCTAATAATACTCATATATTATTTCGCAGTAAAAAAAAAATTCTAAACCTAATTTCCGTACGTTTCATTTTAGCTTTTTTCTTCAGTCAAAGGAAGGGTGTATAAAATATGTCATCTCATTTCTGTTAGAAGTAGATAGACGATCTCTGATTGGCTATGCTACTGCTTCAACTGGATGAATTGAAAAATTACATCACGATAATATTTTTACATGTTAAGCGATTACATATTGACATCACAATTAAAGACCTACCATGTTAATAATTCCTCATTCATCATTCTATGTTACAAGTGAAAGATAGATTCAGGAACTAGATGCAATTTTCCCTCAGACGAAGATTTCAGTTATTTACGTCACATAGGGAATACGTTTGTTATCTATGTCACATAGAGAATCAGATTGCTATCTATGTCACATAGAGAATCAGATTGTTATCTATGTCACATAGAGAATCGGTTTGTTATCTATGTCACATAGAGAATCAGATTGCTATCTATGTCACATAGAGAATCAGATTGTTATCTATGTCACATAGAGAATCAGATTGCTATTCATGTCACATAGAGAATCAGATTGTTATCTATGTCACATAGAGAATCAGTTTGCTATCTATGTCACATAGAGAATCAGTTTGTTATCTATGTCACATAGAAAATCAGTTTGTTATCTATGTCACATAAAGAATCGGTTTGTTATCTATGTCACATAGAGAATCAGATTGCTATCTATGTCACATAGAGAATCAGTTTGTTATCTATGTCACATAGAGAATCAGATTGCTATCTATGTCACATAGAGAATCAGTTTGTTATCTATGTCACATAGAAAATCAGTTTGTTATCTATGTCACATAAAGAATCGGTTTGTTATCTATGTCACATAGAGAATCAGTTTGTTATCCATGTCACATAGAGAATCAGATTGCTATCTATGTCACATAGAGAATCAGCTTGTTATCTATGTCACATAGAGAATCAGATTGTTATCTATGTCACATAGAGAATCAGATTGCTATCTATGTCACATAGAGAATCAGATTGTTATCTATGTCACATAGAGAATCAGATTGTTATCTATGTCACATAGAGAATCAGATTGCTATTCATGTCACATAGAGAATCAGATTGTTATCTATGTCTCATAGAGAATCAGTTTGCTATCTATGTCACATAGAGAATCAGTTTGTTATCTATGTCACATAGAAAATCAGTTTGTTATCTATGTCACATAAAGAATCGGTTTGTTATCTATGTCACATAGAGAATCAGTTTGTTATTCATGTCACATAGAGAATCAGATTGCTATCTATGTCACATAGAGAATCAGTTTATTATCTATGTCACATAGAGAATCAGATTGTTATCTATGTCACATAGAGAATCACTTTGTTATCTATGTCACATAGAGAATCAGTTTGTTATCTATGTCACATAGAGAATCAGTTTGCTATCTATGTCCCATAGAGAATCAGTTTGTTATCTATGTCACATAGAGAATCAGATTGTTATCTATGTCACATAGAGAATCAGATTGTTATCTATGTCACATAGAGAATCAGTTTGTTATCTATGTCACATAAAGAATCGGTTTGTTATCTATGTCACATAGAGAATCAGATTGTTACCTATGTCACATAGAGAATCAGATTGTTATCTATATCACATAGAGAATCAGTTTGCTATCTATGTCACATAGAGAATCAGTTTGTTATCTATGTCACCTAGAGAATCAGATTGTTATCTATGTCACATAGAGAACACTTTGTTATCTATCTCACATAGAGAATCAGTTTGTTATCTATGTCACATAGATAATCAGATTGTTATCTATGTCACATAGAGAATCAGTTTGTTATCTATGTCACATAGAGAATCGGTTTGTTATCTATGTCACATAGAGAATCAGATTGTTATCTATGTCACATAGAGAATCAGTTTGTTATCTATGTCACATAGAGAATCAGATTGTTATCTATGTCACATAGAGAATCAGATTGTTATCTATGTCACATAGAGAATCGGTTTGTTATCTATGTCACATAGAGAATCAGATTGTTATCTATGTCACATAGAGAATCAGATTGTTATCTATGTCACATAGAGAATCAGTTTGTTATCTATGTCACATAGAGAATCAGTTTGCTATCTATGTGACATAGAGAATCAGTTTGTTATCTATGTCACATAGAGAATCAGTTTGCTATCTATGTCACATAGAGAACCAGATTGTTATCTATGTCACATAGAGAATCAGTTTGCTATCTATGTCCCATAGAGAATCAGTTTGCTATTATGTCACCTAGAGAATTAGATTGTTATCTATGTCACATAGAGAATCAGATTGTTACCTATGTCACATAGAGAATCAGATTGTTATCTATGTCACATAGAGAATCAGTTTGTTATCTATGTCACATAGAGAATCAGTTTTTTATCTATTACACATAGAGAATCAGATTGTTATCTATGTCACGTAAAGAATCAGATTGTTATTCACGTTACAAAAGGAATAAACTTTTGATTTACGTCACCAGGTGAACTGCTATGCTATCCACGTCACAAGGAGAATTTATTAACTCTACGTAGCACATGAATTTGTGTTGTCTGCGTTATATAAGGATTCAGTTTAAATTACGTCACAGAAAGAATTTCTTAATTCAGTCAAATGGGAATTAGTTCGTTGTTTACGTCACATAGGAAACCATTTTATGATTTACTTCACCGGTCTAAACGAGGCTTTAAAGGAACCTGTCCCTGATTACATTTTTATACACCCGTTGTCTCTGAGTGCATTAAAATACAGCTCACGGTAAATTCCCTTATTATTTACAGTCAACACTGGTATCATTATGATACTTGGTACCGATGAATCATGTACGAAGAAATGAATATTTTTCTTCATTTACAACGCGTCGTATGTAATGTAACAGAAAGTGATTTTAAGCATACGTTAGGCCACAAAAATGATATCGAATGGTGAAGTTAACAATGTGTTAATCGTAATCATACATATACAAGTTCGAGTGTAGGGCAACACGGACCTCCGACAAAGTGAAGGTAGAATCAGGTGCCATGGAGGAGTAAGCATCTTCTGCTGACCGGTCACACCCGCTGTAAGCCCTTAGTCGAAATTAGGTATATAGGATTACCCGTAGTCAAAGTTAGTATGAAAAATGATAGTCTAACATATGTCTCAGAGACACTTTGTAATCGCAAACAAGGTCATTATAGCGACCGTAAAATTTGCAAAATCATGACTTCAAACGAGATTCGTTATAACCCTACAACAGTAGTTGACCTTGCTTTGAAAAATTCTCATACACATGTCATGTTCTCTTGTATCGAATCAACTATTAAATATACACACCATAAGTAGGCAAAAGTGGTATATTACTACATAGCTATGGAAAGTTGATGACTGCAAAGTTGATGTCATCACGTTTGTCATATATTGTAGTTGTCAGTCTGCCATTAGAGTCAATATTAAGGAAAATATCCAAATATGAAGTAGACACGTCAAATTCTGTAGTGTTCTTTACTTCTATTTGAGGAATAAGCAAGGTAACAGAAAATGATTTGAGGCATAAGTTAGGCCACAGAAAAATGATTTGAGGCATATTACGTTAAGTGAAACGGTTTATAGAAAAGCGTAAATCATAGAAATTATCGTGAGCCTTAAGTATGATTTGTATTTTCTAACGAAATGACGAGATTGAGAAATGTTAGTTATCTTAACCTTTTCATGCCAAACCAAAAAACAAATTCAACAAAACAAAATATCCAACAAAGAAATAAAATAAATGCAACAACAACAAAAAATTCAGACAAAATATTTCAGTCAAAGCGCAAATAAATCCGTCACTATGTATATCTCTCTTGTGGGATGGGAAGATGCTTGGTCTGTCTTAAATGGGATTGCTTTACACCTGATTTAGAATGTCGGCATCGTGTCACGTTCGTTTTATAGTGGGGAGTATCCTCATCATTGGGTGTACTTGCTTGCCATTTGGTTTACTTGTTTGTCATTTGGTGTACTTACTTGTCATTATGTGTACTTGTTTGTCATTGGGTGTACTTGCTTGTCATTAGGTGTGGTACTGCGTTTCAATTTTCCAGTTGTCTTCCAGTCATATATGAAATGATCATCTATTATTTAAACGTCTTTAATTTGATAGTCTGTAATTTGAACTCTATAATTTGATGTCTATAATTCGAACGTCTATGATTGATGGTCTATAATTTGATCGTCTATAATTTGAATGTCTTTCTTCTATAATCTATTGATCTATAATTTGATGGCCTATCATTTGACTGTCTATAATTTGAACGTCTATAATTTAATTGTTTAAAATTTGAAAATCTATAACTTGATGGTCTATAATGTTAATATCTATGATTTGAACATCTTTAATTTGAACATTTATAATTTGAATAAACATAATTAGAATGGGATGGGACCCTCATGACGGAAACGACCAGTACATCTGAAATCATTTCCTTAGGCATCTGTTCAATTATCGGTCAATTTTAACGTCTACAGGTCAACATAATAATATCGGTCAATTTTAATGTCTACTGCTCAACATAAATAAACGAGATCAAATTGAACGTTTGTTTATTCACAAATATACGCAACATAATACACCGAACACAGTTGGCTACATTAGATAACTTATGACAATGAGATAATGAGATCACAGCAATTATGACGTCACAACGAGTTCATCCATTATATCATAGTCAATAGAGTATACTACATTCACATTTATGGTGACCCATTTGTAAAGGTTATCAATCTAGATGATGTAATGCTTAGTGACGTCATCAAATTGACGTCATCAAGCAGCCAGATAAAAGCTGCAATGGATATTTAAAGCAGCACATTACACTCTCCTGAACCAGTGCCCCCAAAACAGTCTGAAGCTAATCACAGTCTGAACTTAAATATAGTATGAAATACGACGTGAACCTGGGACACAGCATGAATCTAAAAGACAGCATGGATCTAAAACATTAGTTCAACTTAAAACAAAGTTGGATGTCGTAGATGTAATATAATCAGACAGCGTGTATCAATCTAGACACGGGAAGGCAAAATATTAGTTGAAAATAAGCTCTGTGTTATAATGTACAGACAAGATATATTCTACTATGTTCGTTTTGGAAGATTAATTAAAGCTATGGGGTCCAGATGTTTCAAAGGTATTGACAATCCAGAAATAAAAAAAAAAGAACCAAGAGAAATGTAAATTGTACAGTAGATACGAAGACGTCTATTAATAGTAATTGGTATGATGTGACTGATCCATTATAATTTCACGTTTTAAGAGATAGGTAAATTTTGTTTACATCAATACTGTACTCCGTGCATTTTCACACTCCTTTGGTCCATACTTCATTTCATACAACCTCCTACCGGGATGGCGGACAATAGTTCTTTCAAACACCACTAAGCATTTTCAAAATCTAAATCTTATTTTTTCCATCAGATTTTAAGGGATTTACCCCCAGAGAAATATCAAGGATTCGCTTAACGAAAGGTCTTATAGCTAGGACAATTAACAAAAAATTTATTTTTGTTAAAAAATTGCCATAGGTGTAAAACATGTAGAAATGTGGGTTTATGTAATTATTTTCTTGATTTCTGCAGATTCCAGGATTTATTGTGTTTTTATAAACTTTGAAATTGTGAAGAAAAAAGTGTCACCATCAAATAATTGTAAAAGTTCTATGGCCATTGGAATATTGCGCCACTGGGTCTTCTGCCCTGGACCTGGTTGAGGTCTAAAGCAACCTTTGAATGCGCTGTCTACACAGCAAACCTTCCATAACTCTAAGTACAGGCCGTGCATATATCGATGATTTCCATTAACATAGTGTTGCCGATAATTCCGCTCAGACTTGACAAAGCTCTTCATCGTTACCCTATTCGCCAGTCAACAAACTCGATCAATTATTAACAACGAGAGTGGCGCTCGCAATGCCAGATTAATGGAAAACACCCTATATGTAGAACTTGTATCCGGATTCTAAACGCTAACGAGGTCCATTCTTTTTACTAATTTCTCTAGGTTGGCTATTTCAGTTCGGAGTGATGTGGAGAGGGTCTCCAGCGTTTCTTTCTTTTCTATGACTTGGATAGACTGTGTGAAGGGGTCGTATCGGAGATCCATGGATCGTTTTATCGAGGAGGCGTAGTCCCTGTAAAAGGCAGCCAATAACAAAAACTGTAGTCACCATAAATAAGCCAATCAAAAACATGGTTACAAAGTATTTTCCAATCAAAACTATGCAATGGTTTAGGTAATCAATTGTCGTCAATATCGAATACCATATTAAGTAGTAGTATTGAATTTATATAATCTGTCAGTGGAATACCAACAATTTCAGAATATGGTTTAGATAGTTCATTAAGCCAAAGAAATGAAATAAATAAAAAGGGGAAAATCAATGAGCATAAATATTGCAGCGAAAGAAAAACCATAATTAAGTTGGCTACTGCTAATCATATCTGGCTAAATGAACTTTTTTCCCATTCAGAATTGGACTACTCATTTTATATACATCTGTCTCACCTCATTTTCTGCATCATGTCCTCAAATGACTCGACATAGAAATACACTGGCTGAAAATCGTCGTCTGTATATTCCTGTAATGACGTCACTGCCGGGTTAAACGGAAGCTGCTTGGGGTTGTCTGATAGCGAATGCTTTAGTTCTCCGTATGACGATAACGTTCCAGCACCGTATGCTCGTAATTTCCCGTCCTGTCGAATCAACCCGAACTCCACTGTGAACCAGTAAAGCTGTTGGAAACAGAATCATTGACATGGTCAGTTCAAATCCATTTTCTCATATGAAACACTTGCTATAACATTCTATAAAACTGAAGTATTATATTAAACTGTAACATTCTATAAAACTAAATTGTTGTATTAAACTGTAACGTTCTATAAAACTAAAACATTATATCAAACTGTAATATTCTATAAAACTGAAGTGTTATATTAAACTGTAACATTTTATAAAATTAAAGTATTACATATAACTATAACATTATACAAAACTGAAGTATTATATTAATCTGTTTTATTACATAAAATTGTATCATCATATAACACTATATAATATAACACTTGTAGAGCATTCTGTACAACTGCAAAAATATATCATTTTATAAAAGTGTATCATTATAAACAGTTGAAAATTACGATGAAAAGGCCAAGATAACTGCCAATTTTCAATCTCGTAATTCTTATAGAAAATACAAATCAGAGAGATGGGCAAACTCGAACCCTTGGTCATGCCAGAGGTAGGCTCAGGTGCCTAGGAGGAGTAAGCATCCCCTGTTAACCGGTCATGCCCGCCGTGTACCTTATATTCCGATCAGGTAAACGGAGAAATCCGTAGCCAGAATCAGTGTGTCAAGAACGGCCTAAAAATTGGTATGAAACACATCAGACAGCATTTGACTTACTGGTAAGTTGTACTGGCAAACTAAATCGTTATAACGACCATAAAGTTTGCGAAATGCTGACTTTACACGAGATTAATCTCGTAAAATCCATAAAAAAATACCAACTTAAGATTAGGGACCCCTGCAGATAACAGAGGTGGGATCAAGTGCCTAAGAGGATTAAGCATTCCCTGTTGACCGGTACCCTCTACTAAGAACCCTATATCTCGATCGGGTAAACGTAATAATCCCTAGTCAAATCTAATATAAAGAGAACGGTAATAATTGGTGTGAAACACGTCACATAGCATTCAATCTAACCACAGGCTGTGTTTGTAAATTAAATCATTATAACCACCATATAATTTATGAAATACTGACTTTAAACCACACTGTTGAAACCACTGTAACATCAATTTATTTACCTGAAGCCTGCCTCGATTTAAAAGTTGATCATATGCAGAACATTCTCTTTTGTATTGAATTAGTTAGAGACAAAAACACCACATACAGTGGATATTTCTATATTGCTACGTACTTTTGGAAATTTGATGATGGAGAATCTGAAGTCACCCTGTTTGTTATAAAGGTATCCTAGAAATGATACACTTAATTGTGCCAAAACTCAAAGCACTAAATTCTCTTTTTTATGTATTTATTTATTTATCTATTTACTTTCTTTGAAAAACTCGCCAAATATTCACTCCGTGGCCGAGTGGTTAGAGCATCACGCTCAAAATCACAAGGCCTCTCACCTCCAGTCGGCGCGGGTTCGAATCTCGCTCGCGCCGATATATGTGAGAAAGCTTGCCAGTTTACTTTCGGAAGGTCGGTGGTCTATTCCCGGGTAATTGTATCAGGGTTCTCTCCTCCACCAATAAAAACTGAACGCCACCAGATAACTGAAAAATTGTTGAGTGTGGCGAAAAAAAACCCAATCAATCCCCACGACATAATCACGGTGATATATCTGAAGCATAATATATTACTGTTTCCTCACGATCAATCCATTATTAATTCATTAGTATTATTAAAAATCACTGCCTATTTTGTATAAAGGAATCAGTATATTATTTTAATGTTGTTTCGTCATTCAAAAGGTTCTTTTGTAACTTTGAGGTACTATGATTGAAACATGCAAGACATAAAGAAATGCGCAGATTGTGTAATATTCTTCGTCTACCTCATTGACACGTGATTTATTTCAAATCTAAATTGTGTAACTAGTTTTCTTAGATTTAGATTTTGATGCTCTGCCTAGTATGCAGAAGGGTCTTGAATCCAGGGTGCACCAAACACAGTTCTCTCATCAAACACTCGCTGTTGGAGGTGAAAATTAAAGGGGTTTTTTTCGGATGAGTACCTCCGATTTTACATTACACAATCCAAAGCTGCTAGTATCAGTATATATTTTTGAACCGTCCATCTAAAGCCTCTATCAGCGAAATATTCCTGAAGAGGCTTAAGGTTGTAACATCAACAGGAAGTAACCATTCGTCTGCGGACAAAGGCCTAAAAATCGATGTTGCTCATACTTTGGTCACAGATTTGAATCTCCATTTTAGACATATAAATCGCATTTGAAGAAAACGGTGCGGTACATGCAATGTGTTATAGTAGGTGTGACAAATTTTAACCCTCTACCTACACCCACAGTCCACTGCGGCCCTGAGTCACTGCAGACACGGTACGTCACTTTACGATACCGTCGTTCTGCTATAGTGATTTTCAGTTAACGTAGGCATTACACATCAATTACATTCCTCCTACACTCACAGTCAACTGACATTTCATGTCGTGGTGGATAAGTACTGCAATGGACCATTAAACTAACTTTACAATTACCTCATGTCCAGTGAATCTACAGGCGAGCTACGCTAATATTAAGTTGTGCTACACGAACGCATGAAAACAGCGTTCTTTTACGTTATTTCTCTCGAAATCAATTTCCACCTTTCAAATTTCAATGTTCATCAAAATATTTTTACCGTTGCTAGTCGTTCTATATCTTGGTCTGACGCTCCAAGTGAAGCTAGGCCTATTTCCTGTGAGAACTGCGCAAACGCAGGAACAGACAACATCGGCACGTGACCTAACAACTCGTGAATACAATCCCTGGAAATATAAGAATGACTGATTTATTGTATCTATTGATTAATTAATATTTCAGAATTCTATGATGGATTTATCAAGTACTGATCTAGACCTCTCCTGCCCTAGTGGGAAATTTCAGTATGAATTGGAACTGTCCTAACGGGAATAGTATTACAAAATTCTATAGCAATATATTTTGAAAGTGATCTATGTCCTTAAGTCGTAAGCGTTGAGGAGATATGCGAGTTTTCAGTTTACTGATAAACGAATAAGTACTAATGACAGAATAAAATGACTACTATCTCACATTGACAGATTCCGATATTCACTAACTCAACAAATGTAATGAATGAGCTGAGATAGATTTACTTACGGTTCTGGAGAATGGTCCGGTTTGGATCCATGTCTTACATATTGTGTACATTGAAACACGCGGAAGGCGAGACTTGCTAGGAAATCTCGGGCCGATAGTAATCCGGAAACAGGGCGAAGCTGGAACCCTGTTTTTCCTGTTATATTTTGAGAGTTTTGGTCAGAATTTGCCTGCATTTACTTCCGAATATTTTTTTTCCAAATTCTATACAAGTTACAAAATTATCTGTACAGAAAGGTACGCTTGTCAGTTTGAAAAATAGACATGCTTACGTTTAAGGAAATTGGACACATCCTCTAACTGGGGTATGCTGTTCTCACTGTAACCGCCCTCTTTCTCAAGTCCCTTGAAAGCGTCGATATGCTCATGACACGCATGTGTGGGAAAGAGCTCCTTCAACTGTTTGTACACGTGACCCCTGTGTATAACCAGAATTGCAGAATTTAGTGTCAGTTAATTTCAACGATATTGCCATCTCATATTATTTAGATACTGAGTTATACATCGAGCAGACCTTTCCATAAGACATCTGACTTTTTATCCACGTGTTCTGGATATTTTAAAGAAAGCTATATCTTGCATCAACGTCACCAAAGAATACGATATATATTTTACACATAACGGAAATAAGAAAACGTTTCTGAATGCTGAAAATTGATATTACTATTCATTCGTTGACTTCGACAAAAATAAGATCCAAAAGCAAATAATAATATATAAATAGGAACAAAATTAAAAAAT
>JAMZEH010000007.1:1007500-1030000 GCA_024699665.1 Ostrea denselamellosa | reverse complement strand
GTGTCTTAATGTATTGTCTATATGCTTGTCAATGACAAAAAGCAGTGTGAAAGATCAAAGTGATCCATATTTTTTTCTTGTCCATTGCTGATTATAATTAAATTTTCATCTGGCATTTAAAATGACTTACATTTCTGTTTTACCGAGTGTACTCACTACCAATATTTATAACTTTCATTGTTTGAAAACGATGCTTAGGAAGCCATGGTTAGCAATTTACAGCATCCAAATCGTATTCAAAGGTTAGATAAAGTACAACTCCCAACTCAAGTTTGACCTTTGCTCCACGGATTACTACTACAACACCAGTGCTGTTCAGGGCGTACTCAGAAATTCAAATTAAAACATGTGAATAGAGTACATTGTCATCTTCTCTACGATTGTAAATCTAAGACAATGGAAACACAGTTCCTGCTCAGCCCAATCTAAAAACATAACATCATACAGTCGTTAAGAGGGTGAAGCGAACAACATAACATCATAAGAAAGGGGTAGTCAGAACGAGGCCGTCAATGAATAACCGTACCTGTCCCATCTGGACTCGAAACAGTGAGATTGTGTACCCTGAAGTTAATTTGAACTAACGCCTTAATCGCTTTTGTTTTATTAAAAAGGTGAAGATAACGAACAGCGATCATGTTTCCAGGAAAGACAAAGAATCTGAATCCCTGGTTTACAAAAGCAGTATTTGTTGATTTTATGCAACTGAAGATACATCAACGAGTGGGGTACATTTACTATATTTAACAGTTGAAAACGGTTTGTTTATTTATTAAATCAAAGTTTGCACAACCTTAGTACTCTACAAGACGGAAAACGTGTGGTATTTACTTTCACCGTATAGAGACAACTAAATATACACACTGGATGGTCACAGTCCAGCTCCGGTTCGAATTTCGTCACCAAATGCGTGCAGTTGTCTAACTCCGCAATGTGTCGGGGAAACCATGCCTCTGGAAAAAATAACACTACATAAGTCATATTTCAGATAGGTCAAATGATTCAAAATGAGATTTATGAAAATGCTAGAATTTACTATTACTTAAAATGAAAAAGTCACTAAAAGATAATGATCAGTGGTCAACCTCATGAATTCCATAAAGAAAACAAAATGAAAAGTAGGGCAAACACGGACTCCTGGACATACCAGAGGTGGGATCATGTACCTAGGAGGAGTACGCATCCCCTGTCGACCGGTCACATCAGCCTTGAGACACATATCTAATCAGGTAAACGGTGTAATCCGTAGTCAAAATCCGCGTGCAAAGAACGGTTCACCAATTCGTATGAAACACGTCAGCAGGATTTGACCCAATGGCAGGTTGTATGAGCAAGCTTGATCGTTATAACGATCATAGATTTCGTGAAATACTGACTTCAAACGATACTGTTAAAACAACTGTAAATTTAAGACAGAGTAGATGGTATATTAAAGGGAAATGTAAAAGGAAAAGACACTCTTCCATGATCTGTGTCCAACGAAGAATGACTTCGATAGCAATAACGCAAATAATTCAGATTAAATTCAAAATTCCTCTAGCTCCAATTTTTCCGTCTAAGATTGATAGATAGTGATGTCGACATCGATAGGTTCTCTGACTTCTAATTTAATATGCCAATATCGATCAAGAGAATCTTTGATTGACAATTATTGATGTCAATATCGACAATAGATTTTCTGATTGATAATTGATTATGTCGAAATTAACAAGAGACTTTCTGATGATAATTAGCTATGTCGTTATTGACAAAAGACTTTTTGATTGATAATTAACTCTTTCTATTGTGACAAGAGACTTTCTGATTGATAATTATGGACGTCGATATGCACAAAAGACTTTCTGATTGAAAATTAACTATGTCGATATCGACAAAAGAGTTTCTGATTGACAATTATTGATGTAAATATTGACAAAACATTTTATGATTGATGATTAACTATATCGATATGAACAAGAAACTTTCTGATTCACAATTGTTCATGTTGATATGGACAAAAGATTTTCTGATTGACAATGAACTATGTCGATATCGACGACAAATGATTTTCTGATTGAGAATTAACTATGTCGATATCGACAATAGACTTTCTGATTGAGAATTAGCTATGTCGATATTGACAAAAGACTTTCTGATTGAGAATTAATTATGTCGATATCGACAATAGACTTTCTGATTGACAATTAACTATGTCGATATCGACGACAAAAGATTTTCTGATTTAGAATTAACTATGTCGATATCGACAATAGACTTTCTGATTGACAATTATTGATATCGATGTATCGATACTGTACATGATATAAATACATGTACTGTAAATCTGGTACCATTTATTGTTGATCAATTTTAGCAGTTTTGCAAATCTGATTCGTTTGTTTGCAGGGCGTCACCAGCTTTAGGTAAACTGTCTTTGCTTAGCACTAAGGGTCGTAGCAGTGGGCATTCACTGCCTGTCTCAACACTTTCTAGAGTCATTTCCCAGAGACCCGCGATTCTCACTTCTAAATACCGAGCGTTTGGCGAAGGAACAATCATTACCTATGTTTACGTCTTACGTTTGATGCGGCCATGGCACAAGCGGAGCTGGAACAGGCGTCTACTGTTTAGGAAGCAAAGGCTTTCAATATTGAGCTACCGCGACCGTTTGATAAATTCGCAAATACATAATACTAGTAGATATAAAGCATAAAAAAACCTATTACAATTTCTCTTAAATCCGCAAAAATAAATGCACGCCAAAAATTTCAGATTTACATGGAATTTTAAATAGTCCTGATTTTAATCCCTTGCGAGGTCATAAGTCTGGTAAAAAGAAGATGCAAATGCCATGATCATTATCTACAATGATTGACTATATCCCGATGAAATGTTCGCGTGAACTGTCATCATGAAATCGCTAATATTTCTCATACGCGAATAAATGCTGGTTTTCTCTATGCAGAAGAAAAAGAACAGTGATCAACCTTATACAAGATTGTAAACCACGAAATCGAACATGAAGCAAACATGGATTTCCGGAAACATGAGAGGAGTGTACTGGATAGACAATGTTTACCTTTGGGATCAGTGTCTTTCGTTCCGATGACGGAAACCTCCACGGTTGATGGATTCTGTCGAATGGCGTTCATCAGTGACGTCACTTTTTGGCCGGAACATACACATTGTATCAAAACGTCGAAGATGGCGCCAAGTTTTTGTGATTTCCGAGATTCTATGTGTTCAAGGACTACTTTTGTTGTCTGAAATTGAAGGCAAATATAAAACAAATACACAAATAAGGAGAAAAAACACTTGATCTTTTGTTGTTTTACGCCACACTCAACATTTCGTCAGTTATCTGGTGACGTTCAGTTTTTTAATGGTGGAGGAGAGAACCCAGCTTCAATGTACCCGGGAAGAGACCACCCACCTTCCGAAAGAAAACTGGAAAACTTTCTCACAAATATCGGCGCGAGCGAGAATCGAACCCGCGCCGACTAGAGGTGAGAGGTCTTGCAAATTTAAGCGCGATGCTCTAACCACTTGGCCACGGAGGCCCTTTCACTTCATTTTGAAACATGAATGAAACTTTAACTATCAGCAATATTTGTATATTCTTTTAAATCTAATTGCATACTAGGCAGCTCAGCAGATTAACATGTCTGCTGATCTGTAGATTATGAGTTCGGGTATAACAGGGATTTTAATTTTTTTCCCCAAATTATTTTCACTAAAACTGCATTTTTAAAAAAAAAATATTTTAACATTATTATTGTTTATCATTAATGCCCATGTCGTTCATTTTCAATCCGATTTCCACGATATGTTATTCTTCACTAAAATCTCCCGGTAATATTTACCTTAACTACATGTACTAGTACGTGAACAAGTGAGAATAACGAAAAGTGATCAATTTTATAAAAGATACCAAATTACATAAAGGGCAAACACGGACCCCTTGTGTGGAGTAAGCATCGCCTGTTGACCGGTCACACCCGCTGTAAGCCCTACATCTTCATTAGTCCGTAGTCATAGTCAGTATATAAACAACGATCTACTTCTTTATAGGAATTATGAAATTGGTCACTGCTCCGTGTCTTCGCTAATTTCGTTACTAAGCGTTGGCACTCTCATAGGTCTAAATTTGTGGCACTTCATATACAGCTTGTGATGTCTCAATATCAGTGTGAAATTCTCCAAGAGACGTAACAAAATAACAAACAAATCCTGGATGCTGTCGTACGACTGTAAAACCCTTAGCACACCTTCCGCACATATCGAAACGCAGTGCGTATATTGAGCAAGTACCCTGGAGTCAATCCCCATCATTTTTGATTTTCAAATATCTTTCAAATAATTGAGATTCTAACCCTTAAAACAAAAATTCCTGTTGCACATGGTTTTAGCATCATGCTTTTTTTGTTTGTTTGTTTGTTTTTTGTTTTCTTGGGGGTTTTTTTTCCAGACATTTTCCATCTCACGGGGGGAAATCTTTCAAAGTATTGCATTTTTAAACGACCACCAATTATCTCCCAGTATACGATTAGATTAATACATAAAATGCCAGAGGAGTTCTGGATCCAGAACTTTCTTGAAGGTGCGACCGCAAAAACCGAGGTTCCGTGTCATAGCAGGTGTAGCACGATAAAGATCCCTCCCCGCTCAAAGGCCGTAAGCGCCGAGCATAGGCCTAACTTTTGCGGTCCTTCACCGGAAATGGTGATGTCTCCATATAGGTGAAAGATTCTCAAGCGGGATGTTAAATAATATACAACCAGCTAACCTTATTGCACATCTACAGGACACCACCCATCATCTTCCAAAAGATTCTTGGACTATTGCGTAAATCTGGTCACCAGGGTTAAATTAAATCTACTGGACACAATCCATTATATCCCAAAAGATTAATTGGTTACTGCTTAAAATAAAAGAGGAACATGAGGAAGAAGATAGTGTGACAGACAGACAGACGGACGGAACAGGGCAACACTAATGGGCACAGCAATAAGCCTATAGTAATTGTCTTGGGATTGACGTGATGATTGGACTAACTACCCATTCCCCAGCCCCCTGATACACAGCGGTGATCTTAGCCACCATCTTACAGTGACCTTGCATGCAATTATCACATCAATTAAACTACTGAATTTTAGGGGAAAACTCAGCTCTCTCGTTCATTAATGTATTCCAGCAATCCTACACACTTCCAATGCTCTTAAACTTCCCGCTTATATATCTGTATCGACTACTGGAATAACTTCCGGTGAATCGAACTGCTAAACAATAACAGCATCCTTTTCTTCTCCCTGCAATTATCGTTATTATAATACAAAGTAAATGGGTCAAGTGGAACATTTTTGTCGACTGATTTGATGTTATGAATATCGATCGTCTTGGGAAATGTGTGGATGTCTATTTGTGGACAAAACAATTAAAAATATGATTTCAAGTCATTCCAATATTGAGAAAGTTTTTTTTTTCATTTTATTCGACATCATTGAGAAACAGATTTAGATCCACTGCTCACAAAAGGGGTTGGGATACCCTGTAATATTAATCGGTAAAAGAGGTCAATAGGGTGAAAATGACATAGGAATGGTGTAAACCTAGTCTCCAGAACGAACCCAATCACACAGAACCACATCGCAATTAGAAGCGTTAATGGGAGGTTCTCCTAAAAATACACAAGGCCGATTTTAGTCCCATTTAAAACACGGAAGATCAAAGCAGCGGAAATTTAGGCTGGTTTTTGATTATCGTACCACGGCGATCATCCGCTGTGAAAGTTTAGCGATTGATCGCGAGGTGTTTGTTTACAGATGGCAATTTGAGGAGGGTTAAGTATGGGGTAATTCTGTGTGCCGGAATTGATTCCAATTTCAGAGTTCAAAGTGTGGGAGAAGAAATGTGCGTGTTTGAAATTGAATGCAATTTTTTTTGTCTTACTATGTCGCAAAACCCATAGATATATAGAGAATTTTTATTTGTTTAGAAAACATCCCCCACAAGTCAGACGTCATTAGGATTTAAAAACGGAAATTTACATGATAACGTTGTATAATTAGGAACAATTAGACCATTGTGAGAAAACTGTGTAAATGACCAAAGTTTGTCTGATGATATGAACAATCCCATTTTGACTGTTTTAAAGGGCCGAAGTCCCAACATCGTTATTCAATATAAAACACCTCAAAAATATCAATACCTCCTACAAAGAACTGTATTTACATTCCAACCTGATTTTGTTTTCAACAACTCTTAAACAGGTTGTGATTCATTTTCCCAACAACTTCTAATGACATCACAAAATCGTACTAAACAAAACCATTGACGTCACAATGCCATTTCGACCAAGTATGTTAATGGAAGCATTCATTGCTTAGTTCTAGGATATGAGATATTACACCCATACGTTCCAAAACCCACATCCAGATATATGTGCTAGGTGATTGGTGATGGGGGGTGGGGGTGGGCATTGGGTTGACAGTTATTTTGATTTTAATGCGCATCGACGCGCAGAAAGAATTTCATTACGCGCTAATGCTTAAACTTTGAGGACTGAAACTACAATTTACAAAATATAACTTTATCACCGACTTCAAACACTCCTATAACCCGGAAAAGTGAAGCCGTAACGTCATTTCAAACACTCACTTCAAACACTCTTATGATCCGGGAAAGTGAAGACGTCATTCCTTCTTTTACTGTGACCAGGATGACGTAGACACGACAAGCTTCCGTTTCCACAGGTGACGTTGTTTCGCCATTTTGTATGAAGACTTCCTCCTCCTCGCTGATGGATCCTCGGTTACTGAATGTTCGCTCCCGTTTGGCGAACTCTATATTGGTCACCGTTTCGAACCTCGCGTCCTCGATCAGACTTTTCCTTCGCCATGATCCCCCGTGCTGGAAAAAAAAAAGAAAACGAAAATTTAAACTTATTGACTATATTTAATATGCTTTTCCGTCACTTCTCGGATGGTGTTTGGGTCGTTGTTTTGTTTGTAACGTGCGTAATGTTTCATTAATTACTCTGTAAGAGGTGAAATTAGATACATAAAGTAATTTGTTCTAACAAAAACTGTTTTCGAAATTCTGTTATGCAATTCAGATGAAATATTATTCATTCATTATAAGGGGGTTAAAGGTTTATGGAGGAAATTCGTTTGACAATATGGCATATAATCTATTCAGGAGTTCTGCATTATGTTTGACAAAATAAACTTTGATCATTTTATTTTATGAATCTTCTGCTTCATAATAAAATTTGTTGGAGTTTTACTCTGCTATGTACTATTTCATTCTCAGTTCGGATAAAGAAAAAAACATACTTCGAACTGAGTAGTATCCAAGTATGAGACGGTGTGTGTCCCGGCAAGGAACAAATATTTCACGTCCACCGTTCAACAGCTACATATTTCCCGATGAGTTTAATCTGTTGATTACTGAGTTTCATAATGTGAAATCAAAGACACACAAATCAATGTTATCTCCAGTAATACTACACTGGTACTACAGCAAACAAGCACTGAGTTAAAGGAAATGCGACCGCAACATTTTAACACAAACTACAAGGGATTATCTATGCATCCAATCAATGATAATGCCCCAAAAAGCAATTTTATGTCTAATTCTGGATTTGCCTTTTTCTCTCCGATTTCTAGTTTCCGCGCATCTGAAATTTTGCAATTCTATAAGTATAGGTGGTATTTGCTAAACAAATCTAGATATTGGACTTGCTTAAATTTGGATTGTTTTACTGACATTTGAGGAATCAGGGAGTTGTGCCCCTTGGAAACATGGAATCACGAGTCACAGGCTGAGTGTCACGTGACATATAATCGGCCTGGTGTGTCACGTGATATATAATCACTTGGTGTGTCGCGTAATTTTCGACACCCAAAATGCCGACAAGGCTGTGCTTGGTTAGGGGAAAAGTAAAACGACTTATTTATGTATCTACTTATTTAATCAAATATTTCAAATAATTTTCTGATAGGATAAGAAGAGAGAGTTATAGCATTACTTCATGTACATACCCGGTATATGGATGATGGATATATATTGGTGTGTGTATAACTGTATTTTCACGTACAGGGAATCTCTTAGATTAGTTGGTTGATTGAATGTTGGTTAACGTTCCGCTAGGAAATCGTTCACTCACTTAGACGTCACCATTGCCAGTGAAGGGCTGTAAAATTTAGGCCTATGCTCGGCGCTAACGGCTTTTGAGCAGGGGGGGGGGGGGTCTTTATCGTCCACACCTGCTGTGACACAGGACCTCGATTTTTGCGGTCTCCTCCGAAGGACACCCCCATTTAGTCGCCTCTTACGACAAGCAAGGGATACTGAAGACCTATTCTAAAACAGATCCCTACTGGATGACAATGAGGTAGAAGTTGCATTGATAAGGAAGAGGAAGAAGACTCGCCCCATAAACATGTCTGATTAACAGACATACATTTATTGGTGTTACATGTTCAGTATATTCCTAATTACGCGCAAGGAATTTCTTATCGCGTAAATTCGCGAGAACCGTTACTCGCGAAATAAGATTATTTGCTTCTATTTTTATATTGCTATTATAGATGTAAAAACTGTTGATAAACAGAGCACTTGTGAATTTATGTTCTCTCGATTCGACGTGTAGGAGTCATTTCGCGATATTATGTACTCGCGTAAAATAAGGATTTACAGTACGCATGTTCATGGTTTACTTGTAGACTATTGTGGACGAAAAATCGGGGGGGGGGGGGGGGGTGTTTATATTTCTTTTACGAATAGATCGCTCAGCAAAATTTTGGAAATTATTCATATCGCATAATTTTTTCGTAACTTTTGCTATATCATTAAACAATAAGCAGTTTCTTACCAGTACTAAAACTTGTAAAAATGTGTGATAATGTAACACAATGTTAGGGATAAAAAGAAATCACTTTCATAGTAAAAGCTGGAAAGAAAGAAGCCCATTTTATAACAAGATTTACCACTAATACGACTTGATCACGATAAACAATCTGACAATCGTTTTCGACCTTTCATAATTTAGATAAAATTCATGCAGTTCGTTTGTTATCGTCGGTTGAAACACTAATTTCCCCACAGCCCCACTTAAATATCGAGCAGCAGATGACAGCCCATGTTGACTCAGCAATTCACGGAGATAGCATGTTTTCTTCGGGAGAATAGCTTGTTTGATTGTAAGAAGCTTCAACTCTCATCTCCGATCTAACTAAGTCTGCGGTCTCAAAAAATTCATTAACAGAATAAACACTTGATAGGAACGTAAAGAGACAGCCAAACACGGAGACAATGAGAAGTAAGTGGAAATCCCCAATCAGGTGCTCTGTCAACACTGAGGAACTTTATCTCCCCCCTGAGAGAGCGCAAGTCACATTCCCGAACTTATCGTCAAGAAGTCACGTGGTGCATAAAAACAGAGGATACTCGAGACATATCGGGACCTATCAGACTGGGTTTTTTTTAACAACTTTAATGACACTCTATACTACCATTTTGATTAAAAAAAAATATGTGAAGTATTTTCATATGTTGAAATTTAAAGAGCCCCGCCTACCTCCTACCAAAAAAGTCAGAAAAAAATCACTGGTCAATCAAGTTCATCATAATGTATCACAATATAATTTTTTTTATAACCGAGATACCTGTACATTAACAACTTTTTACGTATTCGTGAGCTCCTAGAGACACGTGTTCGTACAGTTATTTCGTATTTCGTATGCAATTTTTTTCCAATATTTTGTGGGTTAATTAATACAGATTCATTCACAGAAAAAATAACACCCACGAGTTACACGATTAGTCGATACATACAGCGAGCTGTCATATTATACAGACTGTTCTATTGTGTAAAAAGAAATCTCATTGAGAAGCGAAATTCTTAGATAGGAGATTAAAATAAGTACTCTGGGTCCTCAAAATTGTCCCAAGACCAGAAACTTGGTGTTAGTCATGTGATATTAGTACACGTGACCTCACCACCCTCAGATGTAGTTTCAGTTACATAAAACATAATTCTGACATCGTTGTCAGAAGGATTGGAGACTAATTCGAGCAATTCCTGCATGAGAATGATAGCGCCAATCATCTTACTCCTACAACAGTAAACTGTAAATAATTCTCATCATTTCCCCCAACATACTCCACAACACGCTTGATTGAGAGACAATTGTGCAGGACTTCCGTGCGTTAATGAGATCATTTTTCAATATATCATCACAGACAAAATTTATACTTTTTCATGCATGTTTTCAAATCCAAATAAATAAAAAAAAAAGTTCTTTGCACACTACGTAAACCTAAATGGAAGGTACATAATTTGTGGCGTTTTTTTTTTTTTTTTTTGAGAAGAATACAGGACATAGCAGAATATGTTCCCGTTCATGGGGCTTTTTAACTGCGTTTTCCTTTTCGTTGCAGATAAAATAATCGACCTCTAACATTGATATCCGCAATTCTAGACATTAGAAATGCACGGGGAAGTTTGTGTTATAGGTATTGGTGGAAGATTTAGTAATTCGGCAAATATTTTTTGAAAACTCAAAGGTAAGCGTCACGTAAAAAAATTACCAATAGAAGGCATCTGCAGCTTCATATCTCGGTAATTGTAATATGGACACGAATAATTTTTTATTATTTAAACTTTTGAAACATTACAATGTTACTTCCATGAATTTCCAAAACTGTAAATAGATAAATAAATAAATAATAATAATAATAATAATAATGAAAAATATTTTTTAAAAAATGAAAAAATAAAAATATCAATAATATATATATCAAATTTAAAAAAAAAAAATAAAAAAAAAAAAAATTCTGAAGATTTCTATTGTTTATAGATAAGAAATTCAAGGTTTAAAATATATTAACATTTTAACATTTTAAGTGTAAAATGGTCGAAACTGATATGAAAAGAGATTTTACGTTCGTGTCATTAAGTTTGTTAATACATGATACTTTGCTTTATGTAAATAGATTTGTCATGAAGATTTAATCATGCTATTTATAAAATGAGTTGGGTTTGACTCATCTAAATTCTACAATGTGATCGCACAGTGAAATATTTTTTAACAAGACATTTATCATCTAGATTTTCCACACACCCTCCCCGCTAGGTGATTTTGCCCCCACACCCACCCCCACCCCCAGGTGATTTGTGTCTCCAGTGAAGCAAACTACCTTAGAACGCACACACAAATGTCAGTTTAGAGGTCTCTAAAGGTCACTGCAGAGGTCACTAAAGGTCATTATAAAGGTTCTTAGATATCGTTAAGCAGTACCTAAATGTCAAGGTTCAGAGGGCATACGTTTATTTTTACTTTCATAGAGACAACCCATTTCAGATCACTGCAAACGGACCGTAACTATTTTGCTCATGACCGGGCACCGCATCCATTGTAATTTTCTGTACTAGAAATCTGCCCTTTTCGTGCATCAATGAATATTAATTTGCAAGAGGGCCTTCATAGGCTATGCCTGTTGCCCGATCCTTTTGAGTTTATCACTAAACTATATTTAAATTAAGATATAGACAGGCAATGTATTTCAGATTCTCAGCATGACACAACTCTATCGTGAGTGCGTTGTAAAAACTTATTACAAGACGATGTTTTCGTAGAAATACAAGACTTGTATAAAATCATCACCCTGAAAGTAAGTAATCGAAGCCAGAGGACTGTCAGATGTTTGAAACATTTAGAATTTCAGACGACAATAGCAAATTATGATTAATATTAATTTTACAAGCATGTTGTAGAACACAGTTCCCCCATGTATCAGGGTTTTTTTTTACCAGAATTCAAAGCTGGTATTGATGTACAAGATGTGTAAGTACGAGAGGAAAGTGTACTTTTTCTTAACCAACACATTCTTCCAATTTGTCAATTTTTGTCCAAAAAGTAAGAAAATGAAACTGTGTCTTATATTTAAGATCTACATTAATTTTCGTCTGAAGTCCTTTAGCTGTTAAAATAGACGTACTATATTCATAAAGATTCATACGCGCATAGTTCACAACTGGATTTCACTCCTGAATAAATGGCTATCATTAACATTGTTAAAGATATCAAAGGCAAATGAAAGGAAATGTAAACACATACATATATATTTATCTCCTTGTACAGTCTATCAAAATGTCGCGAATTCCCTATGTCTCCCCAACTGGTCTTTATAGAATGACATCATGGTTGGCAAAATAATGTATGACACTGTGTGGTGTTTAAGGGAATTCTTTAATTTGATTAACATGTATTTAATGCATTAATTAATACACCGATACATACTTTCCTCTGTGCAATTAGAATATTTTGTACCGCAGAAGTCTACAGTGTACATTAGTACAGTGTACATGGAAGATAAGACATTAGTACATTGCACATGGAAAATGATATATTAGTTTATCATGCAGTTGAAGTTGATATACAGCCGGAGTTAATATATTGAAATAATGTATACAACAGAAGGCAGTGTATTAGTATATTGTATAGCGGGAGTTGATATATTAGTATGTTCATTCCCAGTGTATAATATACTGATATATTATCTCCAACTGTATAATATACCAGTATTAACCATCGCTGTACAAAATACCAGTGTATTCACTATCGCTGTACAATTTACTGATATGATACTAATCTTCACTACTTGGCATACTAATTACTGATATGCCTGGTTTATAATACAGCCAGACACCAACAGCTCGTGTGTTACTGGTATCATTTTTCCCCCGCTAACCGAAAAACTTAAAACTGTAAACCAGAAACAACGATATGAATTAAACCTAATCATATACGCTAAACTCTCCTAATTATAAGTATCCTTTCAGACATATTACATTCTATCAAATAAAATATGCAACGCAAATACCCCCATAATCATATAGCATTTTATTTGATAAAATATGGCAGAAAGGACAATACACTTGTCTGCTACGGTTTTTTTTTATTTGAATTTAAAAGTTTTTCCGATAGAGAACGCCGAAGAATTAAGTACATTGTTCTCCATGTCGTTCTGATTGATTTGTGTTAATGTGTTTGTATTTGTTCAGAAAGAGATATTACGTAAGTTTTGGAAACAGCAGTCAGCTTCGGTAATCGGTTGTGTACTATAACGAGAGAGAGAGAGAGAGACGTATATAGTGAAGACAATTTTTCACCTTTTGACAGGAGTTGTAAGGATAGAAGTAATGCACTATGAGGACAAAAATCCTGCCCTCACAATTACGTCTTACGTCCTCATAAAAGTGACCTATAGCACGTGGGAGACGTAGAGAGATGATGTTAGATTAGTCAGGACAAGAGGTGTAAGGACATTCTCTCTCAAAACCATTATTTTTTTTTAATTCGAAAGAGAGTATTAGATAATTCTTTTAGGTGTCTATAGTTATACCTCTTTGCTTTTAAAATAACATATGTGTTTACTCGCTTCTAAAAATTATGAGGACGTCATCTCTTCAAGGGTTTGGTCGGCGCGCGCGCGAGAGAGAGAGAGAGAGAGAGAGAGAGAGAGAGAGAGAGCTGCTGCCTAGGATATCAATGATTATTAAATAAATAGCTCTATTCATTTCCCCAAAACTTAAAACTGCAGCAACACCAATATCAATGGCTCCGAATATTTCAGCTGACATTTCAGAAAACCACTATTAAATGCTGAAAACGCAGCACAATGCTTACTGTTAAAAAAAAGTGTTTCTTTCCATAAAAAGTTTCTAAAAATACAATATGATACAGAAATTCGTTAATTTGGATTTATTTTTCTGAATTTATACCGCATGTGATTCATCTGGGCATATCATCACCATAAACATTTCCCAGAGCTTTGAAAAAAATGTTATCAATATTTCATGTATCATTTTATACTTAACTTGTTAATCAAAGAACTCAAATTCAGATTTTTTTTTTTTTTTTTTGGTAATGTTCAAAGACAAAGGTTATACACATGCACGTATTTTACATTTTAAGAAAAACAAACGTTCCAACATTTCATTTTAAAGAGATTTACTTTTGTATTTTAGTCATCGTTTGATTTAATAGATATACAAAACACCAGAACGATGAGCCCGATCTCGTGCACATCGTAGCGAGTAGCTTATGATTTAAGATAGTAATTTATTGAACATAACTTATTGTATGAATGACCAAGCAATAGAAATAAGTTCTTAATGAATTACTAGTTTTTCTCCTAATATTCTATGTAAGTAAAATATTTGAAATTAAAGTAATTTAAAGTATATATTTAAATTAGTTAGATAATAAATTATTTTGTATGATAATCATCAGAAAATAAAGAATAAATGAATTTAATTGCAATAAAAAAATTAAAGAAATCTATGAAATGAAATCTAAAATAATAAATTAAATGAAATGGACATGAAATCTTGATATGACGTCACGGTAAGTCCTCACCTCTTGACTGTAGCTCTTTTGGAAAGCAAGACGTCGCTTGACTGCGGCCGGATCTTGTGTCGGCGATATCATGGCGGTTTCCGCTGCAAACATACCTATCTCACTAAATCAGAAATCACGGCACAATTTAAATTAATTGTTACGTACAGTCCAATACACCAAAAAAAATATAAAGTTTCTAGCCGAAAACCGTTCCCGTTCGATGTCGTAAATTTCTCCTCAATCTGCTCCTCTCTCTTTTTTTTTTTTTTTTTTGCTGCAGGTTTTCTTTGGACGCTGGTTTTTGGCGATAATTCGATGCTTCGTTGATTGATCTCTGGTCCTGATGCGCTGCAGGCTCTCTACCATCAGTAAAGACCAGGCAAACCCCATTCCCACAGTATATAAAGCCGAATCGATCCCCCCGCAGGAAGCGAATTAAACACGATGCAAACACCTTATATTTGTGCATCTTTATTTTTGTGTAAAGTCAGACATATCCATTATTGTACATGTTTTCATTTACTTTATTGATTTTTTTTCTATAGAAAGAATAATGTATAAATAAATATTTTAAATGTAAGACAAACATAACCATGACCCTTTTCCCTCCTACGCTGAAGAGTCATGACGTGGAATAGGGATCTAGCACTTAGCTAGATTTAACAATATTTGTATCAAAGATGTTGAAACATTTAAAAGCGTCAGTTACCACTGAATTGATGTTCATTGACTTTGGGCGCTTGGGTTTACAAACGACACTTAATAAAGTCGATATTAACTTTTTATACAACGATCGTCTGCTAAATGAAATTTGGCGCGATCTTTTCTGTCGCGGTCCGGCGGGAGATTTGCTCAAAAGGCATCAAATGAACTTCTGAATTACAGCGCTATCAGCTTTTTCAACTTGTAGTGCAGTAATCCGGGGGAGATTTTTTATTTATTGTGTTCTACCTTTGATTAACTTTTCGAGCTTGATTTGTTGACAAATATGTTCTGTAATCGGTCGCTATTAGAAATCAATGCGGGCGTCAGGTATTACACCAAGTCCATTACAGCAAGTAAATAACAATACAGACGAACAGATAGCAATCACTTGTACTTTAATCTAGTATTTTAGTATCCCTAACTAAATCAGACGAGCATCTCTCTCTCTCTCTCTCTCTCTCTTTCTCTCTCTCTCTCTCTCTCTCTCTCTCTCATTTCATACCAAATAATTCATTCATCAGAAAAATGAAAATGATTAAATCTTCACATTCTATGAGGGTTGACTTGTGGAGTTTATTCAGAATGGTGACCGGTTTTACGCTGAAGTACCGTATATCAAAGGAATAGCCATGGTTTCATTTGATTTTTTTTTTCAAATTTAAATTTTGAGCGTCATGATTCACAGTGCATTTATTATATTGGAAATTCCCAACGATCAACTACATATATTTACATTTCCAGTGATTTTGCGTTCGATATCTTTACCAACTAATTTTTTTTTCTGTGCTCATTTTACATTTGATTAATTTCAGATTTCTTTTTAAATGAAAGCTGTATTCAGAAAGAAAGTCATATCCATTTAGTACTATCCTGAAATTTCTGCTTTCTAAGTTCCGCGAAAAAAAATATAATAAACTGGCCCACGCCAGATTAATCGTATAATATGCTCAATAATTAAATTCATTCTGTAGATAACTTAAAATCATTGTTTTACTAATTTAAATGTAAGCTGTGTTTCGTTACAGAGTTACAGGGGCGAAATAGGAAATTCCCGACTCTTCGTTCTCTTTAATGCAATCCAAGCGTTTACATGCAATCCAAGGGTTTATATACAATCCAAGGTTTTATATGCAATCCAAGCGTTTATATACAATCCAAGGGTTTATATACAATCCAAGGGTTTAAATGTAATCCAAGCGTTTATATGCAATCCAAGGTTTTATATGCAATCCAAGGGTTTCTATGCAATCCAAGCGTCTATATACAATCCAAGCGTTTATATACAATCCAAGCGTTTATATGTAGTCCAAGCGTTTATATACAATCCAAGCGTTTATAAGTAGTCCAAGCGTTTATATACAATCCAAGCGTTTATATCCAATCCACGCGTTTATAAGTAGTCCTATCGTTTATATATAATCCAAGCGTTTATATACAATCCAAGCGTTTATATACAATCCAAGCGTTTATATGTAGTCCAAGCGTTTATATACAATCCAAGAGTTTATACGTAGTCCAAACGTTTATATACAATCCAAGCGTTTATATACAATCCAAGAGTTTATACGTAGTCCAAGCGTTTATATACAATCCAAGCGTTTATATGTAGTCCAAGCGATTATATAAAACCCAAGCGTTTATAAGTAGTCCAAGCGTTTATATACAATCCAAGCGTTTATACGTAGTCCAAGAGTTTATATCCAATCCAAGCGTTTATACGTAGTCCAAGCGTTTATATACAATCCAAGCGTTTATACGTAGTCCAAGCGTTTATATCCAATCCAAGCGTTTATACGTAGTCCAAGCGTTTATATACAATCCAAGCGATTATAAGTAGTCCAAGCGTTTATATATAATCCACGCGTTTATAAGTAGTCCAAGCGTTTATATACAATCCAAGCGTTTATATGCAATCCAAGCGATTATATACAATTCAAGCGTTTATAAGTAATCCAAGCGTTTATATATAACCCAAGCGTTTATATACAATTCAAGCGTTTATAAGTAATCCAAGCGTTATATACAATCCAAGCGTTTCGCAATATCGGGAGCGGACATGAACATTTGCGTCAAATGGCATGGGTCTCTTCGTTCCATGTCTATTGTTGAATGTCATTGAAGATCTGTCTCCCCGAAAAAATAAAATGATTTACTTGGCCTGAAAAATTTGTAGTGTTCCCCTTTAGTGCTTTGAAAAGTCATTAATTGTATTTTATTTTCACACTGAATAATTAACTAAAGCTTGATGCGAAATGCACGACTGTAGCATTGATTTAAAAACAAATCTACATTGAATAAAATTACGATAATGAAGCAGATCAGTCCTGAAAAATCCAGAGTTTAAAAATCTGTTTACCATTTCTGTCTATAAAACTAGATCTAATGAACGATAAAGGTGAAAACATTGAGCAGTGATCAATCCCATAAATCCTATGACGAATATAGGATTACGTACAAGGCGCACACGGACCCATGACACGCCAGAGTGGTATCAGGGCCCTGTGTTACTGATACGATGACTAAGACTAAACATCTTACGTAGTTCTAAAAATTGTCAGCTTGATTAATTTGGTGAGATTGTACGTATATAAAATTACATATCTAACTTCTTATTCGCATTTAACAATTCAATCAATGAGGTATAAAATGAACTGCTAAACAAGATCATACGTTCCTTCGTAAATCGTGGCTCAGATACCCAAGACGAGTAAGCATCCCCTTTTGACCCACTATGAGCCCTGTATTTTGAATTATGAGACTTTATTTTAAATTATCAATCCTTTATTTTGAACTATGAACCCTCTGTTTTGGTCATGACTCCGCAATCCAAATCAGTTTTAAAAGAACGACCTAACAATTGGAATATTGGTATGTAAAAAAAAAAATTCTAATTTTGCACATTTGACTATTTTTTCTTCTTTTCAATTTTGTTTGAAGGAGTGTTCAAGAGTTAATAAAGGGTGATAAAGCTATCTGAATATTGGAAACAGTAATCGTAGGACGGAGCTGTAATTTCTTTTCTGAAAAACAAAAGTTGTACTACGAAATGCGCGTGCAGATTGATGTATCCCTTGAATGACCTAGATAAGCAGTAGTTGATCACAATAAATAATAATAATAATAACAATAATAATAATAATAATAATAATAATAAATAAGAAAAACCCTGAAAATATATTATTTTGATAAACCTTCAATCGGTACCTTCGTCGGACATCATCGTGAGGAGAAGACGAGATCGCTCATGGCTATCCGACGATGAATTCCTACTACGTCTGTTGTATTTTATATCTTATTTTCTATAAAATCACAGCATATTTAAATATTAATGATAAATTGATAATTGATATTTAAATATGCTGTGATTCTATAGGAAATAAGATATAAAATACAACAGGCGTAATATGAATTGATGTTATTTATCTTTGTGATAATAAATTTACCCGTGAGGAACAGGGTTAGAATACCACCTGAGTACTCTTGCCTGTCGTAAAACGTGACTAACTGGGACGGTCCGTTGGAAGAGACCGCATAAACCGTTACAGCAGGTGTGGCACGATAAAGATCCCTCCCTGCGCAAGGGACTTATATCCCTTGATTCAATATTTCCCAATCCTTAGCAAAGAAACTTTAAATCTTAAATATGATCCTGTTTATTCCGTGGTCTTGTTATAATGAATTTTCCAGGAACGCATTTATTTACAAGACTTATAAAAGTTGAAGTAACATTGTTGGAAGCTTGTTTTATGTCAACTGCATGTAAAAGTTTGGAATCCCAGTCAGTTATTTCAGTAAGTGTAATAAATGTACCAATCATATACATGTAGCTATATAGATGTCGTATCGTAGAAATGTTTCTGATTTCGTTTCACAAGAAACGGGTATTGGTATTTATTTAGGATTGTTAAAATAACAAGAAATTATCACAAATCCCTCTTCTCACTAAGAATGTCTATACCATTTTCAATTTCTCAGTGATTGTAAAGTACACCAGAAGGGCTCCTTTTCTATAGATAAATTGAAGAGAGTGAAGGAGCGATGAGGAAATTCGGTTGGCTGCTGGACGCAGTATAAGAAACAAAGTTACTTTGACAGCTGGTTACAAAACGGCATTTGCATGTAAGAAAAATGTTCTCATTACAATCCATGAATTTTATGTTTCTTAACCGTCAATGTTCGGAAGGAAATCAAACCATACAAAATTTCGGATAAAAAATGAAATTCGTACGACCTCTCTCTCTCTCTCTCTCTCTCTCTCTCTCTCTCTCTCTCATGAATAAATTTAATACTAAATGATTACTCCTCTAAATTTGGCAATTACTTCATAAACATGCAAAAAGATAAAATCGGGTCACACGTGTCAATGTAAAATTTAATATATTCAAAAAACATCGCTTTTGATTGAATACCTAAGTGAAATTACTTTGTACAGCTTTTCTCCTGACAATACAAAAATCATATGTAAATTAATCTGTTCATTACTCATTAACATTTTGAATGTCATAATGATCTGTATTATAACACAATCTTTATAGCTTATTCATTTCCACTTCCACCATGTTCAAAAGTACCAGAACAGGAACTTTGAAATTTTTGTTACATCATCTCTTAATTTCATGAATTAGAACGATTCGCTGCCATGCTTTATGTGCTGTTTCTGGGGCCCTTGATTTTCGGCCATGTCACGTCCCAGTCTTTTGAAATCATGGAAGGTCTCCTAACGGAAATTAACCAGTGTAAGAAAATCCGTGAGAACTTCTCCGAGCTGAAAACAGAGTTTTCCGACATGGAGATTCGCGGTATACACAGGGACATGCGCCTTAAGATTCTGACGTCAGTGAACGTGAGATTGCGAGCCGAGCTTCGCCGGATCATCCAGACTAATGACCTTCTGAAGGACAAACTACGGGAGGTGGCGCTCAAACTAGGGGAAATCAAGGAAGAGAAATCGGGTAAGTAGATGTGTACGTAAATCTACATTTGAGAGGCTCGAATTCTAGGTCAGTGAAACTTCATTTGTCACTCTGATATTTCGGTCCGGGGTGTGACCACGAAGGAGGTCTACCTAAGTTTGTATCTTTCCCATCCGGAAAAAAAAGTGAAATTTGAAGGTGAAGTGGTCAGCAAGCCTAGGCAAACACTATTATATAAAATATTCAAAGAATTTGAGGTTGGATGGCAACACCTATAACCCTGTCATTGCTAACACCTATAACCCTGTTATTGGTAACACCTATAACCCTGTCATTGCTAACACCTATAACCCTGTCATTGCTAACACCTATAACCCTGTTATTGGTAACACCTATAACCCTGTCATTGCTAACACCTATAACCCTGTTATTGGTAACACCTATAACCCTGTTATTGGTAACACCTATAACCCTGTTACTGGTACACAACTGTAGTGATACACAAGAAATTTAATCTCCAAAATATTCAAGATTTTTTTCCCCAAATCAAAGTACAAACATCCTCATGTAAGGTGCATTACGATTTTATTAGACATCGCCCACAAGTTTAAGGTCATAGTGAAGGGGGGCACGGACTCAGGGGTGGTTCCAGAATTTTTCAAAGTGGGATTAAAGTTTGTACCTTATCCGTCCCAAATATTATTATTATTATGATTATTATCATTATTATAGATGCTTGACAACCATAAAATGTCAAAAGTGACAATTTTTGTTTGAAATTTTATCCAAGGGAGCCAACCCCTTAACCTCCTCTACATTTACCTTTGAAATTGGGATTTAGAGTTATGAATGGGAAATGCTGTGATTTCCATTGAGCGATGCGACCCGTGGGCCTCTTTTTAGTCGATCATAAAAGAACTGAAAATGGTTTGATCGTTCGTGGAATTTCATTTCCTTGTGAGTTGCATTTGTATGTATTTTGGTGTTTATGTGTCCAACTGCCAACCCTTGAAGGGGAGCTATCTTAGCGAACTGCACGTGTGTTGGGAGGGTCGTGTTATTGTAGAATTTCCGTTTACAAGCTTAATAGAGTTACCTTTCCTTTGGTTCACACGTTACACCAGAAATCTCGATATCACTGTAACTCCGCTAAAAGAATGAGAACGCTAAAAATTATCAGTTCCCGTAAATAATGCATTGTAAGTTAAATAACTCTATTCAACCTTTTCATTCAACAAAAATTTAACTACACATACTTTTATTGCCAACTGAAGCATTTTCAAATCGTATGTACGTGTAAAATACTTTCACCAAATATAAAATGGACAGGATTAATCTTGTTCTGTAAGGAAAACTAAACATATTGTTCGTGTATCATGTATCCATCCTGATGATCAAATAGAATGCGATGTTTTATTTCATCTTCCTCTCCCTTGGACCTTTTGTTTTGTAAGGCGATATATTTAAATTGTATTCTTACGAAAGTAGAAACATATCCCTTAACGTTACAGACGTGTCTCTCTCTCTCTCTATCGCTCTCTCTCTATTTCTCTATATATCTATCTATCTCTGTCTATATATATCTCTATCTATCTATCTATCTATCTCTATTTCTCTCTATCTATTTCTCTATCTATCTGCCTCTCTCTATCTATCTATTTATCTATCTATATATATCTCTCTCTATCTAGTTCTCTATCTATCTATCTCTCCATCTCTATCTATCTATCTATCTATCTATCTATCTATATATATATATATATATATATATTCATAAAGTTCTCTCTAATACGACAAAATGAAAACAAAAACGAAAATTTATGTAGAAGTGTGAAATTAGTTTTCATATTAATGTAAGTAATTACAAACCTCTTTTGAAAATTGTATATATATGAAATCCTTAATATAAGAAACAGAGAAATAGTAATTGCAATTTATCACACTGTATATTTGCGATAGTTAAAACATTTACCAGTAGATTTCAAAACGCATACGTATAGCTGAAAAATCTTGTTTTTGATTTTCTATTACATTTAAAATCTTTAGACGACTGTATTAATGAATTGAGGTGTCCACTGCAGGATTCGAACTTGTGCTGACTAAAACTGTGGTTTCGACCACGTGTACCAAATTTCACTATTCACACATCTGAAATAAAATTCCAAAGCGATAGTAAAACCTCGGTAATCTTCTTTCGATTACAGGAAAAGGGGGGGGGGGGGCAAAGAAAAACACTTCAATATGACCTGTTCAATTCGACTTTCTGTGGTAAATATTTGTTAGCTTTCACTGGACCTTGAAGGAAAATTGACGTAGATGGAAAAGGAGGATATGTACAAACAAATTTGAGATTGAAAACTTTCAAAATTGCTTCATTTGGTGAAAAATGCAGTTTTAATTTTAGTGGAAAATAACCCGAAAAAGTTATTAACTCCGACAAAATTCAATCCCACAGTTTACAAACCAGCATCCGGAGACGTTCGTTCTCGGGGTTA